>CM053591.1:17485457-17496089 GCA_028646515.1 Pseudochirops corinnae
CTAGGTAAATGATATGTTTGATTAAAGTAAGATTGTTAACCCATTTTGAGTTGCTTTCCTTTAGAAAAGCAGATCTAAGAACCTGTGCTAGTAGCCGCCCTAGGCATGCTAGGGTGCTTACTGTTACAGAAGGGAAGAGAGCACAGTCAGTGCGGGAGGGATGGCTTAGCAAAGAACTGGGGGGTACAGGTATGGGAGGTCACAATAAGGACAAAGAGTTCCTGATGTAAGTGGAACATTGTAAATGACAGCAAGGTGAAGGGCACAATCACCATAATGGTAGCTGAGGGGGGTGTAGGAACAGAGCAAGTTAGGGTTCCGAAGGAATAACGCTGTATGTTCAATACCTCAAACAGCGGCACGTGCAGGGGAGGAGAGGAAGGTAGGAAGTGGCAGCAGCCAGGCACTGAACTCAGGGAGGAAAGAAGGAGGGGGTCCTAGGACCCACCTGTCAAAATCCTGACTGTGATAAGTATGAACTGAACGAGCCTCCAAAGAAGAGATTACTGAGTGGCAGTGGTAGAGAGAGAGGGTCTGAACACGGCAATGGAGGGCATGCCAAGTGCACCAACATGATCAGTGAATCAGAGAGTACAGGTTAAAGGGCAACCCATACTGGAAAGGCCTTGTCATCAGTCTTAGTGAGCACCAAAAGGCAGAAGGGACAAGAAAGAAAAAGGTTCAAGGTGAAAGCCAAGTTTGTCAGCGACCAAGGTCTGTGTGTTTTGTGTTTGTCCTTTGTTTTCAGAGAGGATCATGGCATCAGGGAAATGATGACGGGACTTGCAGTTGACTTTGATTTGAGTGAGGGAGGGCTGAGAGGCCACAGTTGTTAGAGTGGGGAGATCTGAAGAGGGATCAGAGGAAGGGGATGGGCAATAGGGGATGAGGAACAAGGTTTGCACAATGAAAGTAGGGGAGAATATGATGGGGTGGGGCTACGCTAACCACTGAGAAATGTGTTTGGACCGAGAGATGGTGAAGAGCAAAGTACCCTCCCCTGATGTCCCCACCCCCTGGAAGGGAGAGAAATTGAGTGCTATGAGGCCCAGGAAGACCAATGCCCATGAAGCAGGAGCAGAGGAGGAGGCAGTCTGAGACCTCGACTGGAGGGTGATGCAGTGCTCCCTGGGGAATCTCAGAGATGAAGATAGAGGCCACAGTTTGGCCAGCCTTCCCTTTTCCCAAATATCCTGCCGCCCGTATCCTCTACACCCCTCATACCGTATCAAACACAGTCACCTATATATTCTGCTACATAACCATACTAATATAAGCCCTTAAATTTGGTATAGAAAAATCAAGCTCGGGGCGACTAGGTGGCATAGTGAATAGAGCACCGGTCCAGGAGTCAGGAGGACCTGAGTTCAAATCCAGCCTCAGACACTTGACACATTTACTAGCTGTGTGACTTTGGGCAAGTCACTTAACCCCAAATGCCCTCCAAAAAAAAGAAGAAAAAAGAAGAAAAATCAATCTGATGAGAAGAAAAAAATCTCACAAAGGGCATAACAGAAATAACCAGGGCAAGCTGTTTTACAATGGTTTAAATTGACAAATGATATTTAGTTAAAATCCTAAGTAAGATGGAAAAATGCTATTAAGTAATTTTACTTTGAAACATTTTCTGGAAATGAAATCACACTTTCCACACTGTGAAGGAAATGCAATCCACCAATTCACTGAAGCAGCCTGATTAGAAACAATAGAGGGAGGGAGAGAGGGAGGGATGAAGGGAAGAAGGGAAGGAGGGAAGGAGAGAAGAAAGGAAGGAAGGATGGAAGGAAGGAAGGAAAGAAGGAAGGAAGGAAAAAAAGAAAGAAACCTAAATCATCTTAACCAAATTTTCTAGCCAGCAATGGTTTGCCATATCAGAATAACGGTCCCCTAGGGTTAAAAAACATACATTACTAAATGAAGAACTGATGAGGAAATGTGGAATAAAAGCAAAAATAAAGAACCAAGATGTTCTTTATTAAAGCCACATTAGAGACCAAAGAATAGAGGAGTTAGAGAGCTAGCTAGTGCAGCACAGAGAGTGATAGACTGAAGTCATCAAGACCAGATTTCCAATCCTGTCTCAGACAACTAGTCTGTTCGACAAACAACTCAAACAATCTGTTTGACACTGGACAAACACATTAGCTCCATCAGCCTCAACTTCCTCATCTGTACAATGGGAATAACAGTACCTACTTCCCAGCATTGCTTTGAGAATCAAATGAGATGATATATACAGTGCTTTAAAAACTTAAAACCCTATATAAATGCTATTTATTATTATTATTATTTATTAGAGATAATAATGATGACAAAAATTTCCATGGCATAAAATAAAAGATCTGAGAGCAAGAAGAGATAGGAGAAAAGGAAGGAAGAAAAAGCATCTACATCAGTGATTTTATGAAGTTAAGCTATTCTCTTCGATGGCACTGCTATTACTGAAAAAGAGAGAGGGAAGCACCTCAAGGCACTAGACTGAAATAGGATGTAGAGACCAATTATCTTGGATGGTTGGTTAGAAAAAAAGAGGCAACAGACACATCTTTCTCAACATACCTCTTTCCTTTGGTCCTTTTCTCATCCACTTGATTTTCTAGGCTTCTCCCCCCTTTCTCTCACATCATTGTTTCTCTCATCCTCTGTTTCCATTTTCACCTATCCATTAAACTTTCTTCTTCCAGGACTTTCATTCTGTTTTCCACTACTCTACCTTCCTCCCTCCGACTGTTAGCACTTTCAACATTTACTTAAACATCTGTTTCCAGAACACAATATACAGAAATGAAAATTCAATCAGTTGCATCTCACATAGGAATTAGGGACTAAAGTTTTACATGAAAGGCAAAAACATGCATGGTGAAAATAAATGTCTGTCTATAGCAGACTACCCCGTTCAATTGTTGAAACTACTTAGATAAGGGAAGTCAGCAAGCCAGATGCAACTTATAGATAAAAATGGGAATATGGAAAGCAGGGATCCACTGAGGAAGGGGATGGTTCACTTACCAATCTCATGCTACCTCTACGACACATGCTCACTGAAGAGAATTAACAGGTGAAGTCGGACCATCTATATAATTAATATTTTTTTTACTCTCTCTCCCTCCCCCTGTTTTTTCTTGATTAAGCTCCCTCAAGTTGAATCTAAATAAACAAAATAATCCTATGACGTGACTCCACTGTACAAAGATTAAGAGACACCATCTTTGCCCTGTTCTTTTGATAGAGGAGAAAATGGAACATAACTAAATAGGTATTTTTTAAGTCTCCCTAATAAACCACAATAAAGAAATCTACTTATTATTTGTTGAATTTATTGAATCAAGGGCTATGTTTTCTGTTCTTAGTTTAAGAAATAGGAAAAGTAGATTATTTTTTCTCTCAGAACACTAACACTTTTTTAAAAAATTAAATCATAGCTTAAGAGCTATAGATTCAAACAGCTTTTTTATTTCTGTTCCCACCTTTGCCGATACATTGCCCCAGCTCCCTAAATTGAAAACGCGGCTCAGAAGCGGTTACTGGGTTATTGATGCATTGCGGCATATCAGCACTTTACCCTGGGAAATTCATCATGTGATCGGGTCCCTTAGCCCAGCAATATGATTATATGACTAATCTGTAAACAAGCTGGTTTTGCCAAAAACGACTACCTATAATTTTGAGTTTATCTAGTATAAAGTACATCAGCTGGGAAAAATATATACAAAGCAGGGAAATGCCATTCTAGTGAAAATCATTTATTGGTTTCTGTGCTCAAAAAGACACTAGTAGAAATGAGTTAAGAAACCAGTCAATCTCCTTCTCTCCCTTCGTCCTGATAGGCTTTCCTTCGTTCCTTCTAGTTTGGAAGCGTCAAAAAATGTCCAGTTTCCTTATAGGCCCAATCTCTACCTTAAATTTGTGGTAGGACCCCAAAACAAAAGTAAAATGAAATGGATCGATTCTAACACGTTTGCTTATGGTACACATGGCATGACTGCCAATGCTGAGGCGGTGGGGAAGGTGACACAAGTAGCCCTCCACGCAAGAATATTTACAATTTTCTTGGTGCAATGTTTGTGTGTACCTCCTGTCTGTGTGTGTGTATATATGTATATATGTGTGTGTATGTATGTATGTATGTATATGCATGTATGTGTACATAAACACACAGATACATAAACTAATACATTTATGCACCTACTATGGGGTTCTTAACCTGGACTCTGTATACCTGATTTTTTTTTTCCAACTATATTTCAATATAGTTGGTTTCCTTTGTAGTCCTCTGTACTTTATATATTTAAAAACATTATTCTGATCAGGGCTCACCAGATTGCCAAAGGGAACTATGACACAAAAATGGCAGGAACCCTTGCACTGGCCACAGGCCATGCCTGTGCCGGATATTGGCTGTGCAGTTCTGGGCAAGTCACTCAACCTCTAAGAGTCCAAGCATCTCTCTAAGACTCCAGGTTACAGAGAAGATGCTGATCTGTACTAATAAAGAAGTTTCTCCCAGTAAGGTCTCTTAAGACAATCAATAATTTTTTTTAAATCTATATCTATATTGCCTATATACAAAACCCTAGTGTTGTAAAAGTAGGTCTGCTATAATGAGCGTTTCAAAAACTTGAATTTGTTCCAGTGTGACTGATATGATAGGGAATATGTTAAATATAAGGCAAATTCTGAGGTTGCTTCTGTGTGATTTCTTCCACTACAAACAATAAAAATGTAGAAAACTGAACCAATTTACAGTAACTCACAAGTTGCATTCCTTCCAATGTCTATTTCCTTTGTCTTTGTCAAGATAAAGTGCCATATTTATTACATATCGTTCAGCTCAGCAGGATCTGGGAGCAAAGAGCAGCTAATCTGCACCACCCCTACCCCCAACCCCGCTCTGCCACAGCCTCCATCCTGGCCTGTGCAGGGGCCTGTGCAGCCCCGGGCTCAAGGAAAAGCAGTAACGGGAGGCTTCATGGGCAGGCACGATTTATGGTGGTATCTATGTATCCCTTAACCATTTAACCTGTATAAAACCGTGCTATCATTTTTATTAAGTGCCAACCTTTTTTTTAATGTGTCACAGAAGTTTTTGAACATTGTGCCCCAACCTCATTCCCCCCATAAGCTCTGTAGTTTTTATTGCACAGTTTTGCAATAAAAACGACCAGCACGTTGATATAACAGAAGTAATTATGCACGAGTTATCTCAATGGCATCTCCTAACAATAATGAAGTTAAGTACTACAGGTTTCATCTGGCTCTGACAGGTTACATGACTTGTCCAAAGTCACACAAGCAGATCTTGAACCCAGATGAACTCCATGTCCAGCATTTTTCTCTCCCTTCTAAGCTTCACCTACCTCCCCTTATCCCCAGAGGAAGGTAGCATGCAATTGGGTAGAGACTAAAAGAAACTCCCCCAGAACAAAATCCCTGAAGTTTCATTCCAGGCTCCCATTTACACACCCTACGTAGTAAAAACATACACCAGTACACTATGAGTACTGGAAATAACATAAGAAAATCAGTATTTCTACTTAAAACTTTTAAGACATTTAACACAATGGAGAGAGTACTAGAAAAATTCAGTGTAGTTCATGAAAACTTCCCCCTTCCATTTCATGTATCTTTTTCTTGCAAGCAGATGGAAGAGTAGAAGGCAGTGTGGTGCAGTGCAGGAGCAATGGGCACCCCGGACCTGACCTGACTTTGAAGTCTGGCCCTACTGCTTAGTATCTATGTGACCTTGGCCACATCATTTAACCTCTGAGCCTCAGATGCCTCATTTTCACAATGAAGGAGTTAGACCAGATAACCTCCAAGGACACTTAGAATTCTAAACATACAAAGGGAGGGCGTACAAAGAGAGTGAGGGAGGGAAATTTTGTATAAAGGTAGTGCGCCCATGATTAGAATGAAAACTGCTGCATATTACAAGTATTTAGGTTGTATACACTGGAACTTATTGCTTAAATATCCACAAATTTGCATATCTAATATTATAATAAAAATATGCCTAACAATTCCCGAGGAACTCCGATTCCTATCATTCAGAATACCAGTTGACAAACACTGTATTATGTCATTTTAAAAATACATTTAACAAAATATGAATCTTAAGCTTTTCCCTTTCCTATTTAATAAGCATCCTGTATGCACAGAACTTCTCAAAAAATTAAAACCCATACAGCAAATAGTACAGGCAGTTCTGCTATGACACTGAAATACGCATTCCTAAAAATCACCAGGCCACGCAAAATCATGAACCACCACAGGAAAAATGGAGCTGAGGCACAAGGTTCAAATTTAGTACCAAGGGAACACATACATACACACAAAGCATAGCATCAGCACCCCACCAACACACACCACCCCTAGCTCAGATTCTCTCACTTAAGTGTTGCAACAGTCCTCACTCCCAGGAGCTCTCACCTCATCTTAGGACAAGTACTCCCAAAGCACTCTGTCCCACCTGGAGCCAGCCTCTTCACACAGAACCCAACATAGGCCAGCATTGCCCTGCTTAACCCACAGAAGTCACCCCCTACCCATGCACACACCCCACCCATGACAAAATCATGCAAAATTCCACACTCAAATTGTTCCCTATTATGTGTGTATATGATACATATGTGTCTGTATATGTGTGTATGTGTGTGTGTGTGTATATATACACTTAGTCTGAACTGTATATATGTGTGTATAAATATATATATATGCAGTTCAGACTAAGTGTATGTTTTCAATACAAGTGTTGTAACAGAATAGCTTCCAGAACCTATGTATTCCTTGACATTAATGTATACCTGCAGAATATTTCAAGTAGCCTAGCAAAGCAAATACCCCTCTTGATTTAATCGTCTTTCCTCACAAGAAGGCTCAGTACAATATTTAGAAATAATGATGGCTTTCCAAGGGAAGACGACAGACAGCTAATCTTGTAGAAAATACTCATGACTGCTATTATTCCAAATAAGGCTAAAGGCAGAAAGGTTTATAGCTAAACAAACAGTCCCTATTGTTCATAAAGACATGTTAGCAACTATAAACAATACCAAGATTACTCCAGACCAGAAACAAACCCTATACTCGGGGCTCCAGAAAAGAAAAAGAATTGGGGAATTACTACACATTTTATTTAGCTAAAGAAAGCCTGGAATGTGTGTAGCCCACAAGTGTGTGAGCACACAATTGCTTATATTAACATTATAAGGAATATGTGTGTATGCATGTGTATATAGGTATAGAACACATATGCATGCATATATGTGTATATGTACATATGTATGTGTGTGTCAACACACAAGCCTGGTTGGGTGGCAGTGGGGAAGAAGATTATTTTAAGAAGATGGGCAAAGGAGGAAAATCGTCATCGAAGTCTCAATTAGGAGAGCAATTTAACACATTTTAGAGAAGTAAAAACACATCTGTGCACTAAATCTCCCAGAGATTCCTGCCAATATATAAGGATGATACTTCTTTCCAAAAAAGCTTAATAACTTAAGGTAATTAAGAGGTAGCATGATGTAGTTGCTAGAAAGACTCAGAGCTGGATTCTAGCTCATCCTCTGAAATATACTGGTTGTGTGAAGCGGGAAAGACCAGGTAATCACTCAGTGTACTCCAAACAGAAGACTATGAGTGACTGAAAATGAAAGAAATAGGACAGAGGTCTGCACTGATAGGGGGAGTTTCTTCCCCAGAAGTTCATTACAGAAATGAAATCACAGATCTGATACTGACACACACACATGCACAGATACACATACATATACATGTTTGCTTGATATAAATCAAGGCAAATACACATTCAGAAAAAAAATAGGGGTCAGTTTCTTATGCAATGTTTTCCTTTCATGAATCATTTCTCTTATCATCAATAAAGATCTTTGTGAGTTACACAAAAATTTGACTTAAATTTAAGCCTTTCTAATACATACAATAGTAGGTACTCTTACTGAAATTGCTAAAAATAAGTGAATAAATTTTCCTCAAGCTTGCAGAGTCATATCATTAACAAGCACCAGGTAATTATGCAGTATTTCATTTATGCCATATAAAAAGTGAACTCCAGGAAACAGTGATGACACTATTATGGTGATATTTACATTTAAATATAAATATTTTCACAAAACTTCAAAATAAAATCAAAGTTACTGATTTAAATAATTGACCAGGTCCAATCAAGCAAAATCAGGATACTGCCTACCTATGTGACTTTGGACAAGTCACTTGACGTCCCTAAGACTCAGTTTCCTCATTTACAAAGAGAGAAGACTAGATGAGATAGCCGTGAAATCTGTAATTTTATAATCAGAAGAACGTACCTTCCACCTCTGAAATAAAAGAGTTTAAAGGCAACATACTATAGCGCAAAGAGCAAGACTGAGCAATCTACTATTTCCTGAGTGAGGTTTTGTATATTACTAAATAAAAGTTTAAGTTTCTTCAATCATATGTCACAGGGTGGTCGTAAAAGTAAAATCAGATGATATGTACCTAAAGCACTTTGTAAACCATAAAGTAGTAAACAAATATTAAAATAAATTGACCAGATTAACTTTTTCCCTGAAATCACTTTAAATTTTTTTTTTTGCTTTTTAAATCATTTTATGCTTAAGGACTTGCATTTTTATTTTTCAGATAATTTTAAAATTTCTAAAAATAAAAACACAGAAACAGAAAAGTATATAAACCTAATACTTGAAAATAAGTTTACTCAGTGTCAATTATTTATACAACTGACTGTAGTTTTTACTAATTTTTAGCTTTTATAATTTTCTTTGTATTATTTGCATACATTTTAGATAAAATTATGAATTATTAAACTATATCATTATGTACTCTCATTAAAGACAAATTGACAAATTCCCCTCAGGCAGCTACCTGGTGCAGTGGATAGAATACTATGCTTGGAATCAGGAAGACCAGAGTTCAAATTCCACCTCAGACACTTACTAGCTGTGTGACGCTGGGCAAGTCATTTAAACCTTGTCTCAGTTCTCTCATCTATAAAATGAAGATAATAATAGCACCTACCTTTCAGGGTTGTTATGAGGATCAATGACATGATTACTGCTTACCACAGTTTCTGGCACATTTATAATAAGCATTATTTAAATGTTAGTTATTAATATTATTAAATATCTAACTTTCTCTGGTAGACTCCTAATTATTCAGAAGAATTTGAAAAACCACTTGGAATTCCACATTACAACACAAACGTTGCATTAAATGTTGCATCCTAGAAGCAGAGCCAAGATGGCAGCAGAGAAGCAGGAAAACTCAGTGAGCTCCCCCCATAACCTATAAAATATGACTCTAAACAAATTTTAGAGCTGCAGAACCCACAAAGTGACAAAGAGAAACAAATCGCTTGCTGAAGGCAGCCCAGCAGGTGGATAGGAAGGGTCCATCACAGCCTGCTGGGAGCAGAGCCCAGCCCTGCTTGAGCCTGTGGTTTTAGCCTCAGGGCAGACCCGCCCAACAGCTTCTCGAGGAGACTTATGGAGAGTGGATCACCAGCAGATGGGGCAGTTTCCAGAATTATCAACCCATAAATGCCAAAGACAAAGTAAAAGGTCAGTGGAACTCTGGTGGAACTGGGGGGGGAATGGAGGCACAGTCCGACCTTTGCCCATGGAGTGAGAAGCGGGGGAGGTGCAGCAGCCATGCAAACGCCTCCATGTGGCTGCTTCAGAGGTTCTGGCCTGCAGATCATTAGGGGGCCAAGCGACCGCTCAGAGGGTAATCGCTCTTACTTTAACCTGACTGGATTTGGATCGCAGTCTTGAGTGGTGGTCCTGAGGTATGTGACCAGTGAGCCAGAGCGTGTAGGGGCTGCAGAGGCGGCACCCTCCTAATAACTCCAGCAGCTGGGAAAACCCCAGCGATTTGGGACAAAGCTCTCCCCTCTGGAAGCAGAGTTCTACTGAGGCAAAGAGCTCAAAGGTCAAGTAATTGAGTGGCAACATGAGCAAGAAAAGGAAGCAAAGCAAGAACAGCAATCCAATTTTAGATTCCTTTTTGAGGGACAAAAAGGATCAAAGCATGGAATGGGAAGAAGACAACACAGTCAGAACTCCTGCACCAAAAGCTTCCAAGAAAAATATGAATAGGTTACAGGCCATGGAGGAACTCAAGAAGGATTTTGAAAATCAACGGAGGAAAAACTGGGAAGAGAAATGAGAATGATGCAAGAAAATCATGAAAAGAGTCAACAGTTACCTGACTGAAGAAAATAACACCTTTAAAAATAGATTAACTCAAATTGCAAAAGGGGCCCAAAAAGCCAATGAGGAGAAGAATGCCTTAAAAAGCTGAATTTGCCAGATGGAAAAAGAATTTCAAAAACTCATTGAAGAGAATAATTCCTTCAGAATTAGGTTGGAGCAAATGGAAGTGAATGACTTTATGAGAAATCAAGATACTATTAAACAGATCCAAATAAATGAAAAAATAGACAGCAATGTGAAACATCTCACTGGAAAAACCAATGACCTGGAAAATAGATCCAGGAGAGACAATTTAAAAATTATTGGACTACCTGAAAGCCATGATCAAAAAAAGAACCTAGAAAGCATCCTTCAAGAAATTCTCAAGGAAAGTTGCCCTGATATTTTAGAACCAGAGGGC
>CM053591.1:17503894-17525012 GCA_028646515.1 Pseudochirops corinnae
ATGGAATACTATTTTTCCATGAAAAATGATGAGCAGGCAGCCTTCAGAAAAACTGGAAAGAACTGATGGTGAGTGAAGTGAGAAGAACCAGGAGAACATTGTACATTGTAACAGCAACATTGTGAAAAGAATACTTTTGATAGACTTGGCTCTTCTCAGCAATGCAAGGATCTAAGAAAACTCCAAAAGACTCATGATGGTAAATACTATTCTCACCTAGAAAAAGAATTATGGAGTCTGAACGCATCTCAAAGCAAACTATTTGCTCTCTCTTTTTGTTTCCTCTTTCTCACGGTTTCTCCCGTTGGTTCTAATTCTTCTTTACAATTCAACTAACGTGAAAATATGTTTAATATGTATGTATACGTACTTGGGGAGGGGGGAGGAAAGTAAGGGGAAGAAAATTTAGAATTCAAAATCTTATAGAAATGAATGTTAAAAACTAAAAATAATTTAAAAGAAATTATCTGGAGAAGGAAATGTCAAACCATTCCTGTATCTTTGCCAAGAAAACCCCAAATGGGATCACAAAGAATCAGGCGTGACTGAAATAACTGAATAACAAAACAATACAGCTAAATAACATTGAGCTTGCAATCTGTTAAAACTCTCCAAAAAGCTATTTTCTAGACATTCATTCCTCCTCCATTTTGCAATTGTAAAGTTGATTTTTTTTTTTAAATCGAAAGTGTAATTCTTTACATTTGTATTAATTTCATCAGTGCTCAAGTCATAATAGATGCTAACCAGATGCTTACTGACTGACTGGGTTAAATTTCATTAAATTCAGCCCATTAAGAGGTTTTTGGATCCTTGAGGAAAAAAAAAAAGAAAGTACATTTTAGACACAGGCCACCAGGAGGAAGAGAAAGGAGGAAAGAAAGTAGTTTTAGGTGTCAAAAGAACTACCAAGTGAAAGGATCAAAGAAATCAAGCACAGAAAAGCCAATTTTGAGAAACCAGCAAGACAGAGGTCTTGAGGAAGAAATAAACGAGGCAAACATTTTAACTGGAGTGAGAATTGTGTATTGGTAAGGGGTAAAAAAAAATGTTTTAAATATATATAATGAAAAAAGAATTCAATTTATAGGCAGAAGACTAGGTCTCTCTCAATAGTGGTTCTCCTTAATACCTATGTTGACCTTGAACAAGTCCATTCACTTCTCCTTGCCTCAGTTTTCCTCACCTGGAAATGGGTCCTGATTAGCTCATTTCTAAGGTCAACTTCAGCTCTCGATTCTTTCAGCTTCTATGAATTGTCATAGACCTCTGTGATCAGTTTTTGGGAGGTCAGGGACAGGAAATTTTGCAGGTATGAGTAGATTTCAATTGGCATCATTGGCGAAAATACTCTAAATGATATCATAAAGCCCGTGGAATATCAGAGAGTACCTGTCTCACAAGGTCGTTTTGAGGGTCAAATGAGACAAAATACAACTAAAGCCATTTCTGAAACCTTAAATTGCTATATAAATGTCAGGTGTTAATGGTGATGATGGTGGCAGTGGTGGGAGTAGCAACAGCAGAAAAAATATTTCTCTTGCCAGGCCAGTCTACGGAAATAAGGCTTCGAAATTCAGATCCAGTTGGCTACATGAAGTAACTGATTCTATTTAAACAGCTATAAACAGAAAGCTGCTTTTCAAGTATTGTAAAAACTTCACATTTTTAAAGCCCTTGGAGGGCAGAGATTGTTTTACTTTTGTATTGTAACATAGAAGACACTTAATAAATGCTTGCTGATTGAGTGACTGGCAAAGCTTCACTAGACTCCAGGTACAATGTGTTTGTTAGTTGTTAGTTGTCTTCAGAAAACGGAAAGACAAGGTTATTTCTATTACCAACGTAAACATAAAAATGGAGGGGAAGGGGGAAAGGAAAAAGTGTAAAAGCCCAGAGATCTTTTCTTTTAATCTACTCCCCAGGTGAAATGTAGAACTTCTTGAAAAAATAGCTTTTTCTCAGCCGAAAATGTTTATCCTTCCATTTAAATGCCAGAAAACACAGGTAGGGATGAAATTTCCATTTCTGACCATAAATACTACATGACATTATTAATACCTACACACTAGGAATAATGAAGCAACGTCCTCAAGTGTGGTCCTTTCCAGCATTAAACCTATGATCCTGTGAATACCAAACAGATTAGGTGTTCACAATAATGACACTGATTCAGGGGTTGTCCATTCCCATCTCATTTCTTACCTAGCCTTAATCACTGAATGGGCGTAGCCTCAGTCAAAATGAGACCTGTTAAAGATATTAGCTTAAAAGGGCCACGGTCTCCTGCTGCATCAGGCCATCTCCAGTCATCCTGATCGAGCCATCTGGGAAAGTAAGGCTGGTGACTCTGCACAGCCCTCCCTCACTTAAAGCCAATTCCCTTGCATGCTATGGCATCACCTCCCTGATGTCATGGTCCTTTTCAGGAATGAAGGACAAACAACAACTGAATCATCCAGAAAAGGTTAAATTATGCTTAATATCCTTAGTTTAAGAAGGCAGGGGGAGTATAACATACTTTTAGAAACTGCCATAAAATGGCTACATATAATATTACTTTTAAAGACCAGGTCTTTGCTTCTTAAAAGAAATGTTCCCATCACTTATGCAGAAGCATTTCATTGTCCCACAATGCCTGATAAGTAAGTTAATACAGTATTTAATGTCTGATTATTCTGGATAAAGGGCAATCACTGTATAAAATGAAGACATCCTCCAATTCACTTTTTTTTTAGCCCAGTCAATAGCAGTTCTGCTTAAAGTAACAGACAGATTTATGAGATTTAACTCCATTCCTTGATTGCAGGTATCATTTCTACTTGATATGATACACATAAAACCCTCATCAAGCATCAATTACATTATTGTTTTTGTTTTTAAACCAATAAGAAGTCACGTTGTTCAACTTGTACCTAATTAAAAATCTTCACCTGTGGAAAAAAACCAAAACTGATAAGACTACAAAATCCCTGAAGGCAGCAACCATGTTTCAATCATCCTTGAATCCCTCAGGGCTCATAAATGGGCACTTTCCCTCTGAGAAAAACAGAGTACTTACTATTTTTATTAAATAATAAAAAATTACAATAAAATAATGGTCTTTCCCATTAGAACACTTTTAAGTGTCAAAATAGATGACAGGTGACATATGGAATTTCACTTTTTCCCTTTTTTTTTTTTTTTTTTGCCAACCTGAGAGAGCTAACACATGAATTTACCACAGGGTCTTATACACAATAGGTGCCCAACATATGTATGGTTGTTTCCAATAGCAGGCATGAAGAGAGCTAAGCCCTACAGACTGCTAGGAATTAGGAGAGACAGAAAGCTTTTGAAACTATCTTTATAGTGACCTGAACTTCTATACTATTTGATCCTGACAGAAATACTTAGTCTTATATCAACAAGTTTTTAAAGCTAAACCTTAGATTTACCAAGAGAAAACATATTATTAATTTTTTCTGAGCTGTTGTCACTCACATTCATACATGTGGAAAATCATGAAATGCAAAATGTAACAAACACTGGAGAGGAAACATTTACTTTGGAATATAAGTTTCTTGCTTTTCATTCAAGCAAAAATACGCTCTTTTTAAAAAATGTTCAAATGATAAGGTAACACGTTGTTTCATGAAATATCTTTGTATTTGGAAATTATTTAACCTCCTTTAAATTTTAAGTATGTTTTAGGATCACTATAGTCATTCACACTGTTAACATTAGAGGGGAATTTAAAACATTCCTCTCAGGTAGTTCAAGTTTTTTTTTTTAAAAATGCAAAGCTCCTATCTGCAAAAAGACATCTATTTCAAGTAAATTATGTTTCCATTCTAAAAGCAAAACAAATGTTCTTGTTTCCAAAGATTTTGTAACTTAGTTACCTATTACTTTTTTAATATGACTTCTAGAACAAAATATTTTATGATCACAATATGCTACTGAACTTGAATATTAAGCCTTGGCAGTGAAATAGATCTGTGCTATTTGCTTACTGAACATACTACCACTTATTTTTCTCTTCAGTTTTTTTTAGATCTAAATATCTAGCATCTAGCACATCTCAAAAATTCTCCAGAACCCATAATTGTGACTGGCCTGTATTATTTTTGCTTTGCTATCATAGCTGCTCCATGTAAGAGAGGCAACTAGGTCTCAGTGGGTAGCTGTTAAAGAGGGGTAGGGTGCAATTTTAGCCTCTGTGAAAGACGCTCATTCTTGAAAAAGTACAAGAGAGATTTCAGATCAGATCTTAGTATGCGTTATCTACAATTAGGTCCTGATTAGTGCAAATAATGAATCCCATGAAGTGACTGCCTATATTTGAATTCACATTATTTAAAATAATAATTGTATAAAATACGGTCATTGGATCCAGCCCAACGGAAATATGCAGTGCAAATTAAAATAATATGACCACTTCATGGGATTTGTTGCATTACTTGTACTAATAAGGACTTAGTTATACTGAACTTAGAAAACAAGACTTGAATTTGATCAATAAAGACCATCAAGAAAAGTAGCTCAAAATATGATAGCATTTTAGAATGTGCTACATTTTTCTAGAGCTAGAAAAGCTTCTTAATGTAAGTTAGACCCAAAGGACCAGAGTTATACCTATGGAAGTGCAAAAGCGTAAATAGCGTGAAAACAGATTGAGTTAGTTACAACTAGTAGCAAAGACACAGGATGAGAAGATAAGAGGTAATAATAAATCTTTTTTTTCTCTTTTCCTGTCCTTTTTCTCTGCCCATCCCATCCTCTTTCTCTTCTTCACCACCTCTTCCAAGTCTCTCTCTTACTCACGCACACAATATGCTGCCATAAATTAGAATGCTATTAATGCAAATATCCCACATTTTAAGAAAAAACGAAAGGTCAAAAAGTAGCTCTAAACTTTTTTTCTCCATACATTAATGAATGCCCAACTCTGAACATAAAATGTTTACATTTAAACTCATTGTCTTTGTGTTCATTTTGGGCTTTTGTTTATTATATTACATTAGGATTATATGTAAATTGCTGAATATATACAGGTGTGAAAACAAAACCCAAACACTATAGAGAAGTGCAGACTTTTTTAAGAAGATGTCCTTTGTTAAAACGCTTGTTGTAGAGAAGGCAATACAAAGACTGCAGTATTAAATATTGTAAAGAGCTTGCTTTTACTATGAAATGCACTTTTCATTCAAAAAAGACTCTACCAAAATCATTTCCACAAGAAGTTTCTAGAAACTTCTATAAACCCACAAGATCTGGAAATTTTCATTAGACTACAAAACATCCTCTCCCCTCAAAAAAAACATTTCAGCAGTTATTTACTTCAAGTGAACCTCCAAGTCTTGGCCCTGTTGAAGGAATTGTGAAGTAGAATTGTTCCAGAATTATAAAAATTCTCAAATGAACGTGAAATAATTCAATATGACCTTGCACCAGGTTAGGAAATTTATCCAAGACATAGAGGTACAAAACATGCTTCCATGACCTGTGAATTTAAATTCCACTGAAAACCTAGGGTATAGAATCAAAGCTAGACTTGGTAGAAAATGGACTATTCAAAGGTATGCTTAATAGCCAAAATGACAAAATTGTGTTTTAAAGATCAAAAATGAAAGAATGTAGATCACAATCTTGTAAATGCAATAGAAAATCATATAAATCAAGGGACTGCAGTAAAAAGGGAGGCATACTGAATATTAAAGGACATATTACGTATTAAAATATTTTAAAGATGTAAAACATTATAGGGTTTATTGTATATCATCAAACTTAATTAGTTTACTTTATCCTAATTAATTCATACAACACTATATCTACATGCACGTGTTCAATTCAACACTATAAATATCACAGTATGCTAAAAGCACTGCACTATTCACTGAAAGAATACGAAAATTTAAAAAGAAATGGTCTCCACATTAATAGAGCTTATAGGGCTCTATGTATATGTGTATATATTTGTGACAAATCTTAAGGCAAAATGGTATGAGACCCTGGAATATCAAATCACCATAGTATAAAGTTATTACCACTTACTGCACAAGGCAGAAATGATGAAAGAAACATATGAAAGAAAGAGATCTTTTTACTAAATCAGCCCCAATCCTCACAGTCTGAGAATTGGTTCAATTTCAAAGGCTTCCTATTTGGATACTTAGCACAAACTAGAAAGGTACTTTGGAACTGATTCAAAGGTACGGAAAGAGCACCTGGGCTTCCTAGCAAGTAAGGCAAAACAAAATGGGGTGGAAGAATGAAAAAAACCCTCCTCTGGAGTCAGAGGACTTGGATTCAAATACTGCCTCCGATGATTACTATGTGACCTTGGGCAAGTCCTCTAACCTCCATGGGTCTCTCTTTCCTTTATCTATAAAATGAAGGATTTTGCCTACAAGTTCCTTCCTATTCTAGATCTATGATTCTGTCCTCACACACAACTGACATATTCTACCTAGGTTCTTCTAAGGCTAAGATAGGTTCTATACAGAAAGCAGAAATAGATGAATCTTTACTGAGTCAGTCCTTCTTTTATGGATCTCTTCCCATGCATATATTTATCCGGCACTTCTGGATAGTTAGGTGACTAGGTCTACAACAGAGACATTCCCAGCTCATTTATATTTACCAGTTTTAATGGTTTACTATCAGTTACTGCATTCAATACATTCTAGAGCAGTGGTTCTCAACCTTCCTAACGCCGCGACCTTTTAATATGGTTCCTCATGTTGCGGTGACCCCCCAACCATAAAATTATTTTCATTGCTACTTCAAAACTGTAATTTTGCTACTGTTATGAATTGTAATGTAAATATCTGATATGGAGGATGTATTTTCATTGTTACAAATTGAACATAACTCACAGGTTGAGAACCGCTGTCTAGAGGAACTTCTTTACATCCCCTTTTTTAAAAATCTCAGAATTGATTTTCATTTAATATTTTTTTACACAAATGCATTATAACTGATTCATGCATATACCGGCTTTTCTAAAAATAATTTTAAATACTGCCTAGCAGAACTCTGGCATTGGAAGGGAGGTAAATCTAATCAAGGGATTTCCTGAAACAAGAAATCATTCTTTATCATCCTGCCTCTGCTTCAAAATCCCAGGGGCAGGGAACATCCCCGATTCATGTCTCCAGCTAAGTCACTGGCATGAGTGCTGAACAGAGCATGGCCAAAGGCTGAGAAGTGGTCAGTCTACCGCTCTTCATCACACCAGGTAAAGAGGGACACTGCATGCATTTTACTCACTTCTGTATCAGCTTATCCATACCATCAACCAGCCCTAATGTATATGTAATCGGCTATCAGGGCATGGAAACTCACATTGTAAAACGTGCTAAATTTCTGGTGGCATGTGTATGTGTTCTGCATTACTGGGAATGGGGATAAGCATTTATGTAGCACCTACTAAGTTCTATGGTTCATGGAGTAATGAAGAGTTGAACTGACTGAACAACAATGAGCAACCAAGTGCCAGGCACTGTGCTTAGGCATTTGACAAATATGATCTTGTCTGACAGTCACAACAACCCTAGGAAGTCAGTGCGGTTATGATCCCCATTTTTCAGACTTGCCCAGGGTCACACCACTAGCAAGTGTCTGAAGCTACATTTCAACTCAGATCTTCCTGACCCCAGGCCCAGCGTTCTATACACTGTGCCACCTAGCTTCACGGGGATACATGGGAAAAGGATCACTCATAGAGGAGAAGGATGTGTCCCAACTCCAAAGTACTCTGGGATACAAGACTGAGAATTTTTTTTGTCAGTTGTTTCTTCTTTTAACCACCTAATCCTAGGGTTCTTAAACTGAAGTATACTAACTTTAAAATATTTATGTATGTATGTATATACATATATTTGGGGTGGCTAGGTGGTGCAGTGAATAGAGCACCAACCCTGGAGTCAGGAGGACCTGAGTTCAAATCTGGCCTCAGACACTTAACACACTAGCCGTGTGACACTGGACAAGTCACTTAACCCCAACTGCCCTGCCCTCCACCTTAAAAAAAAAGAAAAAAATACATATATATATATATTTTTTTGGAGGGGGGGGTTGATAACTATTTGAAACTATTTGGGTTCCTTTATAATTAATCCTATGCATTCTATTTTATGCATTTAAAAATACTTTTCTAAGAGGAGGTCATCCATACTTTGCCAGATTGCCATAAACATCTATGGATACACAAAAAAGGTTAAGAAACCCTGTTTCAATCCTGTTCCTTCCTTCTAGTTCTACCTATTTGCTTACAGCCTCATTCCCCCTAATTAAAATGGTACTGAGGAATTTAGGGGAAATCAAATAGTCCAATACCTCATTTTACACAAGGAAACAGGCCTAGAGGAGGTGATATAATTTGGCAAAACTCACAAACGAGTAAAAAGCCAAAACTAGAACCTGGGCCTACTTACTTTGAGTCCAAAGTGCTTTCCCAGGTACTATGCCACCTCTTTTGTAGGAGAGTGATATTCCTAACTTAGATAATCAATTCAATTCAACAAGCATTAAGTGAATGCCCAATTCCCTATTAAGCATTATTTTAGTTCCTGGAGATAAAAGACAAAAAAATAAATAAATGAGAGCCCTGCCCTCAAGGAGTTTATACTCTGCTACAGTAACATTTTATGTACACAGATGAGGCCACACAAAATTAATACAAAGTAAATACAAGACAACTTTGGCAGGAATAACACTAACCAGAAATCAGTCAAGGTTCCCCGGCCTCTAGGGAAGTGGTTCTCAACCTTGCTAACGCCGCGACCCTTTAATGCAGCGCCTCATGTTGGGGTGACCCCCAACCATAACATTATTCTCGTTGCTACTTCATAACGGTCATTTTGCTGCTGTTATGAATCGTAACGTAAATATCTGATGTGCAGGATGGATTTTCATTGTCACAAACTGAACATAACCCACAGGCTGAGAACGGCTGTCTAGAGCGTGGAGCACCTGACCTTGGATGGAAGGCAGAGATTCTAGGAGGCTCTGGCAAGGAGGGAGAGGAATCTCCTTGAGTGCAAAAGCACAGGCTAAAGGTAGAATTCTTACTATGGGGAAAGGCATACAGACCAGTTGGCTGAAACGCATACTGCACGAGGGAGAGCGACGTAAAATTAGTCTGCAAAGGCTGGTGCAAGACAATTAATTCTTCTTTTTCTTTTTTGAAGAGGCAGGGGTTTGGGGAGTGAATTTCCCTCCCAGAAGGTTAGAAGTGTAATAACCACGTACAGGCCAGATCGCTTCTTCTAACAAGGGAGAGCATGACATGAGTAGCAATAATAATTAGTTCATAGGGTTGTTGTGAGGATTAAATGAGGCCAGTCAAGCAAGCTGGCATTTATTGAGGTCCTACTATGGGCCAGGCACCGTGCTAAGCCCTGGTCATACAAAGAAAAGAAAAAGGCAGCCTGCCCCCAAGATCACAGTCTAATGGGGGTACAACATGCCAATCCCTGTACACAAACGAGATTTATATAGCACAAACTGGAGATAATTAACAAACGGAAAGTACCAGCATTAAGGAGGATCAAGAAAGGTTTCTTGCAGAATGTGGGACTTTAGCTGAGACTAGAAGGAAGACAGAGAAGACAAGACAAGGAGATGAGGAATGATTTCCAGGTATGGGAGATATCCAGTGAAAAAGCTGAGCGTCTCAACACAGGCTGTCAAATATGAAGAACAGGGGCGGCTAGGTGGAGCAGTCAAAAGAGAGCACCAGACCTGGAGTCAGTAGGATCTGACTTCAAACCCGACCTCAGACACTTAACACTTACTAGCCCTGTGACCTTGGACAAGTCACTTGACCCCAATTGCCCTGCCCTCTCCCCTCCAAAAAAAACTAAAACAACCAAATATGAAAAACAGCAAGGCCGGTGTCACCAGATCAAACAGTGGGGGTAAAGAAGGTGGAAGAGTGGAAAGATACAACAGGGCCAAGTTACAAAGGGTTTTATAAACCCAGAGCCTGGAGAAAAAAAAGGAGCCACTGGAATTTACTGAATAGGGAGATGGGACCGTCAGACTTGCACAGTAAGAACTGACAGCTCAGTGAAGGATGACAGTCTAGAATGGAGACAGACATGAGGCAAGAAGAGCAAAGAGCATGCGATTGCGGTAATTCAGAAATGAGGTTATGAGGGCCTGCACCAGGGCTCCTAGCTGTGTCAGAGGAGAGAAGGGAGCATATTCCAGAGCTATTAGGAAGACAGACACAATTGGGCTTGGCAACTGATTGGACTTAGGGGGTGGAGTGAGAGTAGGAGTCAATGGTGACACCTACTTTTGTGAGCCCAGGTGACTGGGAGGATGGTGGTATCCTTAAGAGTAATAAAGAAATTAGCAAATAGTGGGGTAAGGGGAAAGGGGTTAGGTGAGGTGGAGAAAATGAGTTCCATTTTGCAGGAGTCTACAAGACATACAATTCAAGATGTAAATAAATATTAGCTATTAGGTATAAAGTCACTCAATCTGAATCTGTTTTTCATCTATAAAATTATGGGAGTGGACTGGATCACTTCCCAAGTCTCTTCCAGTTTTAACTTTCTGTGATCTATAAGCAACATAACTTCCTAAACCAATAAGAACTATAATATCCCTAAAAAAAAATAAATGACATTAGAGAACATTTTGAAAGTGTGTGAAGCACTCTTTTTCCCTCTCACAAGAGTCTCATGAGATAATTATCCTCATCTTATAAGCAAAATGAAAGATTTTTTTACCCATAGTCATATAAACAAGTGTCAGAGACAGAATTCAAAACTGGATCCACCCTTGACTCTGAGCTCAGTATTCTTCATCACATCAAGTTGCCTCTCATATAATAATTCAGCTAATTTTAAGACTAGCCTTCTAATTTCAACTTTCATTGATCTGGCTTTTGGTCCTAACACGGACACCTGAATTCCTTTAAACTATGGAAAATTAGCCAGTTTGAAAACACACTATTTACTTAAACATCTTTTAATTCTGAAACTTCTTAAGGAAAAAGATAAAGCTGGATGTCTATGTTTGTTCACTTATCCATAACATTTATGCAGCAGCCATAAGGAATAGGACTGATTGACATTAGGTATTCTGAGGGGTTACAGGAAACAGGAGATGTAACCTTTGTCCAAAACAGTATGTTTATAATCTAACAGGAGGAAAAAATGGCAACACAGGAAGAACAGGAAGTATGTGCACGTCCCAGGCAGAATAATAATAGTCACAAGAATGATAATCCTAACAGTCATAATTGTCATAACTGATGCTTAAAACCCACGAAGGTTGGCAGTGCTCTTCACATACATGGCCCAAATGGATCTGCGCAACCACCTTGCTAGAGAAGTTCCCCAGGTACTTTTATCTCCGTTTTACTGATAAGGAAACAGCATTAAGTGACTTCTCTGTGGTCACATAACTAACTAGTGAGTGTCAGGAACAAGATTCAAATGAAAAATCTCTGCAGACTGCAAGTTCAATGAGACATGCCACAATGACTTTCAAACTCTGAAGGTACTCCAGTCTATCAAAGTTGCTCTATAAAAGAATAAGACCAGCCAGAGAAAAATGAAAAGAGCAGATCTTTATTTGACGTGTTCCGACCAAAGGGAAGACCTGAAGCTTTGGGAAACCCAAAGCTGGAATCAAGGCAGGGGGAGGCAAAGCCAACAAAAAACTACCCCCATGAAATGGTCTCAACCACATCAGGGAGAATATGGGGGTTTAACGATCGTTCTAACGAGGGCCTGCTTTGTAGCACTGTTGTTCCCAGCTACAATTCTGTTAAATACTGAGATTATTTCTAATCAGTGTGTGAGAACCTGGGGTCCCATCAGCTCCATTGGATAACATGCCATGGGTCTGAGAGCCAGAAACCTCCAAAATTAGGGCAGCGTGCTGAAACTTCAGCCTGGGGCAGGCTACAGTACCTCCAACACCAGTGGACAAGTCCAAAACAAGGTACAGTGGGTAACACCAGTTCCACAGTAGGACATCATAAACAGTAAGGCAATCCACCTGCCAGCCAGTGCAAGAAGCCATCCACCTACTTGTCATCAGTTACATAGGCCAGAATCAAAGGTCTCTATGGGAAGAAGGAGGGAAGGTCTCACTCAAATGATGTGATTGACTGGCTTCCTCCCTCTAATGTTGGACAGGAAGTAGCAGGCTCCAGGCAAGTCAAATCACCAGTAACAGCTTGACAATTGTCCCTCAGCCCCTGATGGAGACAGCACAGGCCCAAGACCCTTGGGAATGAAGTATCTCCTAATTCACCCAACAGTTTCCAGCCCAGTGCCACAGCTCCTTTGGAGAGGAGAAATCATTGTGGAGAAGGGGTCCACATTCCTCATCACTACCAGTAACTGCTGGCCAACTCTAAACAATAGAAAGATGGTAGCAGAGGAGCCCCAGGGTATCTACATGACCTACTGGACAGAGACTACGCCTGGAGTCAGGAAGACTTGAGTTCAAATTTGGTCCAGGACACTCACTAGCTGCATGACTCTTAGCAAATCACTTAACCTCTGTTTGCTTTACTCTACTGGAGAAAGAAATAGCAAACCATTCTAGTGTCTCTGCCAAGAAAACTCCAAAAGGGATCACAAAGAGTTGATACAACTGAACAACAACCAGAGCCCCACAAGTGGCAGCAATCCCCCCACCCAGGTCCTGCCTTCAGTCAAGCCCTCAAAGCCAGAGAAGCAACTCCTGCCACCCAAAGGGAAAGCCAAGCCAGTCACTGAAGCAGTAAGGCCTCAGAGGAAAAGAAGGAAGGCAGAGTGACCTGGGCAAGTCAAACTACCATCACCACCTCGACCACCATTTCCTCAGATCCTGATGGAGACAACCCAGGGAACTGATCCCAAGAACTCATGGAATAGCAACGCTCTAGAAAGAGTTAAATGAAATGGAGTAAAATGAGCAAGACCAGAAGAATAATTTATATTACAACATCATTAATATAAAAATGAACAATTTCGAGGTTTTTTATAAACTCATGAAGAATTAAATAAGCAGAACCAGGAGAACAATTTATACTATAAACCCACTATAACACAAACTACTTTGAAAGCTACAAGAACTATGATCAATATAATTAACATTCGTGATTTCTGAGGATCAATATGAAACATGTTATCCATTACATAGAGGTAACGGATTAGAGTCAGAATGAGACACATTGTTGTATACAGGCACTGGATGATATTATTTTGTTTCACTAATCATCTTTGTTTTAAGAATTTCTTTTCTTTTCTTTTTTCAATGGCCTGAGGAAGGGCAAATAGAGAAGTGATACAGATGAGAAATTTTGCATGTACTTTCAAATGAGGTCATTGTATTATTAATTTCACAGAGACTTCTCACAAGGTGGGAGTAACCTGTAAATGTATGTCATGTAAAAACAAAACACAACAATAAAAATGGAAGTGACAGGAAAAGGATCAGTAAGGCTTCCAGTCTACTGCCCTCAGCCGCTGTCCTGAGAAGCAGTCCCGAGAGAGACTTATCCTGGCAGCTGCTCCTGTGGGTCCGCTGAACACTCTTGTTTAAAAAGCTTCATCTTGGCAGGTAGGTGGCGCAGCGAAACAGAGTCTGGAGTCAGGAGCACCTGAGTTCAAATCTAGCCTCAGATATTTAACACTAGTCTCATGACCTTGGGCAAGTCACTTAACCCCAATTGCCCTGCCTTCCCCCCCCTCCAAAAAGCAAAAATAGAGTTTCATCATCATAAACTCATGTGACTTTATCAATGAAAATTACATTAAAGCAGAGGCATGACCATCAGCTTTGCTGCCACACTCCAAGGAAAAAGGTCCCTTTTTCTCAGGACTTGCAGGTTCTACATATGTTGTCTAACTCACTAGAACGTGGTGAGCTCCTTAAAGTAGGGACTGTCATATTTTCTATTTCTATCACCAGCACTTCAAGTTTTTTGCATGTAGAAAGCACTTAACAAATACTTCATTCTTTCGCTTATGTCAAGGCGACATGTGAGTAGGCTTACCTACCAATTAGCAAGGTAAAAAATGCATGCAAGTTTATCACATGGAATAATTGATTTCAATTGATAAGATTAAGAAAAATTCCCCCCAAAATAAGGTCAAAGAACATGAACACATATTTTCAAAGGAAAAAAATCCAATAATGAACCATATTTTTAAAAATGCTCTGAATCACTAATAATTAAAGAAATGCAAATTAAAGCCACTTTGTGGTTCCATATCACACCCATTAGATCTTCCAAAAACTGTCCAATCTTGAAAGTCAACACTGTTTGGTTTGAACTCCAAGGAACAAGATGGACCCCTCAGGGTAAGCTGATCAGGGGAAATCTCACCATTAAGTGGATTCTGCTCTAAATACTCACCACCTTCCCAACCCCCTCAGCCCCGTCCCCATACTTACTGGAGAGCTGGAAGGTGGAACACTAAACTCCTCCTAAAGTTTTCCTTTATAGAAGGCTTTATCTGGGCTCTCCAGCTAACTCTCCGCTTTCTCTACAGCTTTGCTTGAACTCCAAGGAAGAAGATTCCCTGTCCTGCCCTCCAAGTGCATACTCCAAACCTCCCCTTTTCTAGCTTCCTGTTGTGTGCTGTCTCCCCCATTCAATAGTAAGCTGCTTAAGGGCATGAACTGTCTTTTCTTTTTGCTTCATTTGAATCCCCAGCACTTAGTATGCGGCCTGGCACAAAGTAAGTACTTAAAAAATGTTTACTGAATTGAACTGACAAAGACAAATGTTGGAAAACAGGAACACTAATGAAATGCTGGTGGAGCTGTGATTAGGTATAGCCATTATGGAAAGCAACTGCTTCCAAAAAGGCACTAAACCAGCTATAACCTGTGATTCAACTATACCACTACTAGTCTCATACCCCAAAGATATCAAAGGGCCCATAAGTACAAAAATATCTGTAGCAGCTCTTTTTGTAGTTGCCAAAAAGTCTGAAACTTAGGGGAGGGTGGGAGTGAGGTCCACCTACCAAGGCATGACAAAACAAATTGCAGTAAATAAATGTAATGGAATATTATTGTGCCATAAGAAATAATGAAATGTATAAATTTCAAAAGAAATGGATGACTTCTATGAATTTAAGCAGAACAAAGTAAGAATTAGAATAACTGATACAATAAGAACATGAATGAACGAAAACAACTTTGAAAAACTTCAGAACTCTGATCAAGGTCACACATCTTGTTACACAAGGGTCTTGATCGAGTTAAGACTCCAAGTCTGGTCTTTAAATCTGTACTCCTTCCAAGTAACTCTCTTTAAACACTTTTGTTGTCTGGAGTATCAAAGAATTAGTCAACAAGTATTACGAACTAGGTACTGAGTAACAGGACGGGGGGAAAAAAAGGTTTTCTAATGGATAATTCATCATGAGAAACAAGTTAAGGACATCATACAATGTCCTGACAAAATGTGGATTTGTATTATGGAAAGGTAATTTACAGATCAGATATTCATATGGGGGGCATGTACTTAAAGCAAATTATGACGACCCTGGAAATCACTACTAGAAAAACCAATAATTTCTTCAAGTCTATTACTTTATAAAATCATCACCACATAAAGCATCAAGTATAAAAGATACTCCAATTTTAAAATGAATGAAAATATATTAAAGACATTGTTCAAACTAAAGAAATAAGTCACAAATAGATGTTTACCAAGTTCTTGCTGGATTGGGCTGGATTCCTATTTTCATTTCTTCACAAAAGTGTTTAGAATTTCCCCAAATATCTAACATGTTTTTGAACTGCTACTAATATAATCAGACAGAAAGTGATCCTGTTAGAAGGTGAAAGTCATTCAAGTTGACAGCTTCTGCACTGAGAGACAAAAGCCTAATGGGAGAGGGTGTGGTACTTTGGTATCTCATCTCCAGAAGCCCAAGTCTCTTCTCAAAACATTCCTGGAGCAAAGTAAAACATTCCTAGAGACAAGGTAAAACATTCAAGGCTGTATCTGTATTCTGCTATCCACCCATCACTAATTTTGTGATTATGATGTGACATATATAGTAAATTATTATACTGAACCCTTCAAGTCTTACAACATTTTAAATCAAAGCATTCTTTCCAATGTTGTCAGTGTCTCTTTTATACCACCATTTTCATGATTAAAAGTAGTTTTTTCACTTCTCTATCCTCAGTTACCTGAATTTGGACACAATACTTCTCTAGATTCCATCACTGAGCAAACAAAATGACTGGTAACAGTTACTTCCCCAATTCATGAACATCTGATTTAAGAACATAGAGTACCTAAGAAACTGCAGATTCACAAGTGAAAAGAGACACTGGATACAGAGTCATGTATGCAGTCTGAATCCTGGATCTGCTGTGTGCTACCTATTTCTTCCACCACAAATATGACAGTGATATTACATTCTCTAAAGTTTCATCACCATCCCTACACTCTGAACCCAGGATTATACTTCTACTGCCATTCCTACCCCACACCAAAAGGCAGTGACAGAGCTATCCTGGCCCAAGACTACCATTTGGTAGGCAACAATGACTCTTTTCCTATCTTCCTTCCTTCTTCATCTTCCCTACATCAAGAGACAACATATATTCCTAAATACCCAAAGAACAATAGTTACTTCAAGCTCCATCAGTCATTTACTCAGTTGACTATGTGCTTTGTACTGGACTAAGTACTGGGGACACAAAAAAACAGGGGAAGGATAATCCTGTCCTCAAGGAGTTCGGCGTGACAGATCTAAGGGGGGAGACAACAAACAAGCTATAAATAAGGCTAAACAGGAAATAATTAACAGAGGGAAGGCACTGACATTGAGAAGGGCCGGGAAGGTTTCCTCTAGAAAGCTTTTTAAAGGAAGTGGAGAGGCGGAGAGCATTCCAGGCTTGGGGGACAGCCTGAGAAAGTACGTGGAGTCAAGAAATGGAGTTACTCATTCCAGGACCAGCTGGGAAATCAGTGCCACTGGACTGAAAAGTATGTGAAAGGGAGTAAGGTGTGAAATCACTGGAAAGGTAGAGGTGGCTGGTTATGAAGGACTTGGAACAGAAGACTGTGTATTTGATCCTGGAAGCCAAACGAAGTCACCAGAGTTTACTGAATATAGGAGGTGACATGGTGGAATCTGCTCTTTAGGAAAACTACTTTGGTTGCTGGATCTGGAAGAAACTTGAGGCAGGCAGACCCCCAAGAATGTTACTGCAATAGCCCAGGTGTGAGGTGACAAAGGCCTGCACTCGAGTAGTGGCAGTGACAGAGGAGAGAAGGGGGCACCTTTGGAGATGTTGCAAAGGTGAATCTGACACGTCTTGGCAACAGATTGAATATGGAGGGTGACAGATAGTGAGGAGTCAAGAATGCCTCCTAGGTTATGACCCCGAGGGACTGGGAGGATGGTGTTGTCCTCTATAGTAACAGTATAGGTAAGTTAGGAATGAGAGAATGTAATGGGAAAGGCAGAGCTCAGCTCTGGATGAGTTTAAGATGTCTACTGGACATCCAGTTTGAGATATCTGAAAGGCAACTGGACATGTGAAACAGAAGTCAGAAGAGAGGCTAGGGCAGGATGGGTATACACAAGAATCATCAACGTAAGATGGGATTTGGTAATACTGCCAAGTGAAACAGCAGAGACGGAGAAGAGGAAAGAGAGAATCCTGAGGGACATCTACAGTTAGAAGGGGTGATATGGAAGAAGATTCACCAAAGGAGAATTTAAAAAGGAACTCACACAATTTAATAATACAAATAATGAATATCTTGTTTAGCCTTATTTTTTTCCCCTTACCATTCCTGTTCTCCTGGGAAAATCTTTATTTCTCTGTATTTCTCTTCACTTCATTTAAGAACCAAAACCAGATCTAACCTTGGTTGATAGTACAAGTATAGTGATAGTGATGATCTAAATTCAAGGTAAAAGAAATGCCTAAGTTTTTCAATGAAATTTAACACAATTTGTAATAAATGTGCTGATCCATCCACTTCTAAAGCTCTTGAAAGTGACCAGAAATCTTTTTTTTTTTTTTTTTGGTCTCCTTTCATTAAACCTATTTTCCTCAAACATAGAATCAAAAATGAAAATCCATCTCTTATTTAATTTTATTGTTTTGTCATAATTACTAGCATTTCAACAATATTTTCTACTATTTTTCATAGTAACCTTTAATTATCAAAGTTAGAGCTTGAGTAAAACCAGACTTGGAGGGGGCTAGCTGGAACATAACCACTATTCCTACAACACTGTGTCGGTGCAAAAAGACATGCTCAGTTCCAAACACCTAACTTACAAATGACTTTTTAGTTAATTTTATTTTAATTAGGGGTTTTCTGCGCTATCTCTGAACACCTATGATAATAGGTGGTAATAACTGGTAATATCTGACATACTATATAAGACTCTGGATTTCAAAGTGCTTTACACATTATCAGATGCGATGGTCACAACTGTGAGATCGATTCTAGGCACATTCTGATTTTCATTTTTCATCCGAATAAACAGAGGTTCAGACATGTTAAATGAGTTATTCAAAGTTATACACTTTGAACCCAAGTCTCTCCTTCCTCCAAATCTAGTATAATTTCCATTATCCCCATGCTGCTTGTGAACAGGAAATTTTTCTTCTAATGCATTCCATCCCTTTCGCTAAATGGGAAAGTAGTGGGGGAAAATGTGGAACTCTGTCATTACTTGGGTTGATCATTTGGAACACTCTGTTCAGACAAGAAAAATATCATATTTATAGAGCAATGATACTGGATACTTAAAATGACTCCATAAAACAGAAAAGCTATCTTCCCTATTTTACACAAAGGAGAAAAAAATTAAACACAAAGTTAAAAGAAATTCAGTATTTTGCCCACAATGACAATGTTTATAAGTGGGGAAAAGATAACAAGATCTTTTTGACAATTATTCTAGTGCATTTTCACTACTCCACAATGACTCCCTGAAGCAATGTCAAGGGCCAGAAAGTTCCTTTCCATGGTAACAAACAAAAGGAAGTTGTAATAATGCACACTATCATAGTGATGGGGTTCCTGTTGATTATGGGACCTGAACCCCATTAACAGAACATTTAAAATGTATATTAATTGAAGAATAAAATATTCTTATTTTTATTAATTTGTGTGTGTGTGAGAGAGAAAGACAGAGAGAGAGAGAGAGAGAGAGAGAGAGAGAGAGAGGGAGAGAGAGAGAGAGAGAAAACTGTACTCAGAAATGGAAGAGAGTGGGTTTATTTACATTTGAAAAATGTGTGTTTTGCATTCAATGACTAATGCTGAGGTGGGGAACTTACAGCCTGGAAGCCACAAGTGGCTTCTAGGTCCTTGGGTATGGCCTTTTGACTGAGTCCAGGTTTTACAGAACAAATCATTTTATTAAGAGGATTTGCTCTGTGAAGTTTGGATTCAGTCAAAGGACTGATCTAGAGGACCTAGAGGGCCACATGTGGCCTTGAGGCCACAGGTTCCTCACCCCTGCAATGCTTCCCCAAAACAAAAAAGGATCATTGTAACAGCACTTATCTTCTGGTCTGAACTTTAGACTCACATTTTCTAGACTCAAAATCATAGATCACCAAAAGGACAATGAAGTGACAAACAATGGACATAATAAATGGGCTGGGATCTATCTCCAACTATAGTCATAGAGCAAGAATAAAGGATGGATACCCTCGACCTACTCTGTTCCTGATCTTACACTATCACACATCTGGAAGAAGTCACATTCTGCCCACTAAGTCTAATAGAAATTTGATATATGATCTCAAAAGGGCCATCAGGATTGAACCACATATCCTTCCACTCTTCACTGATTAACTCCCTACTTCCCACAGCATCCATTTCAATCTCTTTTTCCTCCTCAAATCACTTCCTCAATCAACAAATACTAAGTGCTTACTATGAGGTACATGGCCACTGCTCCACCGGCTCTCTGCAGAAGAATTCATGTCATACTTCATGAGAAAACCGAGTGATCTATGGTGGGATTTCTCTATTCATCAATTTTATCCCTCAGATTTCACCATCATGTCATTTCTCAGTTTCTTTTATTTTTTCTCAATCTTGGAAGAAGAAATGATCCTTCTTGTCAAGGTTTACTCCTTTACTCATTCCTCTGGCAAGTGTTCCCTCAATCCTCTCCTTCCCCACCTCCATCCCTCTCTTTATCCACTGGCTTTTTCCTACTACCTATAAAAATTTAAAAAAACAAACAACACCCAAATCTTCCTAGTCTCAAAAAAAAATCTTCATTCAGCACTGCCATTCTGTCTCCTACAATCACCCCATAGCCACTCCCCTTTACTGCCAAATTCTTAGAAAAAAAGTGATACACACTCCTTACCTCCACTCCTTCACCTCCTACTCACTTCTCAAGCCCTTGCAATCTGGTTTCCCAACTGGTCTCTGTTAGTTACCAAATCTCTTAATTGCTAAATGGCACATCTTATTGACCTCTGTATTACAGTGTTGGACACTACTTACTACCTTCTTTTCCTTAATTCTCTCTTCTTTGGGTTTTGATGACACCAGTCCTCCAGATTCAACCATGCCTTCTCAATCCTCTACTCTATATCATCCATCATCTGTGCCATAGACTTCTGCACGGGTATCCAAAAAGACCTCAATACCTCTTTTCTTTCTATACTTTTTCCTGGTGATCTCATCAGCTTCCATGACTTCAACGATCTGCTCTAGGAAGATGGTTCTCAAATCTACATAGCCCTCATCTATCTTCTGAGCACTAGTCCCACATCACTAGGGGTCTGTCATATATCTCCAACTTGGATGTCCTAACTCAACACACGCAAAACAACATTCATTACTTTCCCCACAAAATCTACCCATTTTTGTAACTGTTTTGTATCTGATAAAGGCACTATCATGTTTCCATTGACCCAGGTTCCAATCCTCAAAATCACACAACTCTCCACTCTCCTTCACTTCTCATATCCAGTCAACTGCTGGGTCCTAAAAGTTCTACCTTGTTATGGGAATCTGAAGATCTTCCCTGCCCCTAGGCCCTTTGCTAAAGTGGCTACGGGACTCTGAGGACCCTTGGATATCTGAAAGCATACTCTGTTCCCTAATAGGCTGAATGTGGTCGCGTGGAGCCTGTGGCGCCAGGCTTGT
>CM053591.1:17525512-17540279 GCA_028646515.1 Pseudochirops corinnae
CATTTTGAGTTGCTTTCCTTTAGAAAAGCAGATCTAAGAACCTGTGCTAGTAGCTGCCCTAGGTATGCTAGGGTGCTTGCTAATACAGTTTGTTCCGTAAAGGTGTCCCTATTCAGGTAGCTGCCTCATACGTATGTGCTCCTGGTTGCAAGGGGGATTAAGCAAGGGAGTCTGGATGAATATGTAGAAATTCGTAATTTCTAATGCAAAAAAAAATAAATACAAATGTATGTCATCACTGGTATCTACATGTACATGACATCTACATATACATGACATCTCCTATATATGGCATCAGTATCATTATTAGCTAAACTTTTTAAAATATAATTTTGTTCCACAGATATTTGTTATACACCTTCTGCAACATCATACTATGTTATTTTCTTAGATACAAAATTTAGATAAGACATGAAAGCTTATGGAACCTATTTGGGGGAGAAAGTTAATATTCTTAGAAAACTAGTACATGATAAATGCATTGGAGAAGAGTAAGAAAAAAATATCATGTTATACCTGAGTGAGAATGTTGTTACTGACAGGAAGAGGTAAAATTTGCTATATCTAAACTAGTGCAATATAAAATAAGGAACTCAAAACACAAACTGTAGACAGATTGGACAAATACTGTGTGATGAATTTTTTTTTAATTGTTGCTATCATCCTTTTTACTTACATCAGTCTGATTCATGCTGAAATAATCAATTTTAGCAATTTATGGGCTCTGGATGCTGTGGAGTTAAAGATCTCCCAGCACTCTTATTTTTATGGCCTCTTAGGTATAATTAGACCAGCCCAAGTGGGATGAAAAATTATGGGCTGTGTGCAACTCTCACACCACTAATGACTATTTGTTTATTTTTAGAATTTACAAGAACATTCTCATTGGAGAAATGCCTCAAGATGCAAAAGAGAAAGAAAATACACAAATATAAACAGAGAAAAATAAGCTAGACTCGTTTCAAACCACTAAGTGCCAAAAGTCATCCACTTGTGTTGGTGACATTCTAAGGAAAATCGTTAACCCACTCGAAAGACTGATTCTCTCATGAAATAGTGGAGAAAGCACTAGTTTGTCATTGTACCTGGTCTAAAGTCTTAGATTTGGTACTTTGTAGCTATATGAATGTGGGAAAACACAATTTCTCTCAATCTTACTTATCCGTAAAATGGATCTAATAATATTTATGTTCCCTATTTCTTAAGGCTCTTATAATTATCACTAGGTTTAGAACTGGAAGAGATCATGGCGACATCTTGTCCAACATCCACATTTTAAAAATAAGGGGAAAGGGATTAAGTATCTAGTAGCCAGGCACTGTGCTAAATGATTTTGTAAATATTATATCATATATCATATATAATATATCTTATTGTATATTGTTACATATCTTATATGTAAATATATATGTTATATATTATATATAATATATTATATGTGAATATATGTAATATATGCAAATATGACAGATTTAATCTGCAGATGTATTTCTTTATCATATAGGCAAGAAAGCATTTTTCAGGGACTTTTCTGGCACAAACATGAGAAAAGTAATAACTTTTGTGTGTATGTATATGTTGTATCTTCAGAATGCAAAGTCTGGAGTCAAGAAGACCTGAATTCAAATGTGACTTCAGATACTTACTAGCTGTGTGACCCTGGGCAAGTCACTTATTCCTGTTTACCTCAGTTTCCTCATCTATAAAATGAGCTGGAGAAAGAAATGGCAAGCTACCCTAGTATCTTTGCTAAGAAGACCCCAAATGGAGTCACAAAGTCGAATAGGACTGAAACAACTGAACAACAACAAAATAGATACATATATATGCTGTCCATGGGAAAAGCTAAACCTCCACATATATTCAGAGATGATTATAGCCCCCAGATGCTAAATAAGTCTGTAGTGCCTTACCCAGTATTTTATCTTTGTTCTAAGTGGTTTGTCCGTGTATTTGTTTGTTTTTCCCAATATGGGGTAATCAGTAGAAATTTAGATAATTCTAGTGAGTCCTCGAGAAAAACCAAACAAACATTACTTCAGCACCCAGTCAAACCGACCCATGATATCTTCACAGGATCATAAGATCATAGATTTCAAATGGCCAAGGACCTCTCCTTTGGCAGCTCTGGCTTCTGCCTCCACTTGGCAGAAGTTCCTCCCTCTCGTTTTATAGATAAGAAAACAGACAAGGAAATATTCCTCGGGTACGTAAAGTTATGCCTTTACGTGCTGTCCAGTAGGAAGTCAAAATCTCCACATATATTCAAACATGCCCATAGACACCGCACATTGAATAAATCTGTAGTGCTTTACTGTCTATCTGTGTTTTAAGTACTACTGGTTTGTCTGGTTGTTGGTTTTTTTTTCCCCCCTAATATAGAATTATCAGGAGAAATTTATACAGGTCTAGTATAGGAATGAGTTCTCAAAGAAAAAAAAATACTTCAGTACCCAATCAAACTGACCCCTTATGGTTTCAAAGTATCATATTTAGAATTGCAAAGGACCTCAGAGGTCATCTAGTCCCACTCCCTCATTTTATATATGTGGAAACTGAGGCCCCCAGTGGAGAGTTGGCTTTCCTCCTTTCACACCTAGATTTCTGCAGTAGCCTGCTAATTGGTCTTCCTGACCCTAGTTTCTCTCCATTCTAATCTATCCTCCATTCATCTGTCAAATTAATCTCCCTAAAGAGTAGTCTGACTTGTCACTCCCCTATTCATCAACTCCCGTGACTCCCTATCACCTTTAGGATCAAATATAAAATCCACTTCTTGGTGTTCAAAGCCCTTCATAACCTCTCTGCCTCCACCTTTTCATTCTTCTTACACCTTACCACCACTACCCCCATATACTCTATGATCTAGTGACACTTGCCTCCTTGCTGTTCCATCTCCAGAATCTATGCATTTTCAGGGACTGTTCCTAGTGCCTGGAATACTCTTCCTCTTCATCTCTTTCTTCTGTCCTGCCTGGCTTCCTTCAAATCCCAGTTAAAATCTCACTTTTTATAAAAAGTCTTTCCTGATCCTACTTAATGCTAATTATCTCCAATTTATCTTGTATATAACTTGTTTGTCCATAGCTGTTTTCATGTTTTGTTTTCCATTATACTGAAAGCAGGGACTGCCTTTTACCTTTCTATATATCCCTAGTACATAGTAGGCACAGTGCCTAATACATAGTAGGGACTTAATAAAAGTTTATTGATTGCTTGAAGACACCCAAGATTCAGTATCCTTAACTCTTTCCTCTTGTACTAGATCAGTGGTTCTCAACCTTCCTAATATTGTGACCCTTTAATACAGTTCTTCATGTTGTGGTGACCCCCAACCCTAAAATTATTTTTGTTGCTACTTCATAACTGTAATTTTGCTGCTGTTATGAATCTACCTGATATGCAGGATGTATTTTCATTGTTACAAATTGAACATAACCCACAGGTTGAGAACCGCTGTACTAGACAGACTCTGGAAAATTGATTGAAGAAATGGTGACTCAAGAAACTGGAGTCTAAGAAGCATTATTTCCAATGTAGAATATCTTAGTGCCCCATGGCACTTCATGGGCACTTAAAATCTAGTGCTATCTAAAGGACTATGGTTAGAATCATAAAAAACAACTTTGGATATTTGTCTACGATCTTGCCCCCAAAATGAGAACACCCTTCATCAGATTCCTGACACAGAAGAGACACCTCCCCTTCAAAGGGAGAGAATTTATAGCATCTTCTTTTTAAAAGGTCAAATAATGAGACTTCTTAGACAGGGCTGGCAAATAAGCCCCCCAAAAATGTTGGAGGAAAACTCAGAGAATCTGTATTCAAATCTCAGTGATGATACTTAGTATATGTGTGACCCTGAACAAATCATGTAACCTCTTTGTGACTTAAAAGGGTAAGAGATGAGAAGACAGCACCATAAAGTAGAAAGTGTCCTGGATTTGGAGTCAGGGAAGATGAGTTTGAATTTTGTCTCTGTTACTATGTACAAACCACTTAACTCTGTTGGGCCTCATTTTCTCATGTGTAAAGTGAGGCAATTGGACTGGGTGACTTCTAAGACCTTTTCACTTCTAAATCTGTGATCCTATGACCTTTAATAGTGGAGTGAGTTCCCTACACTGAGGAAATCACAGGTCTAGACTGAATGACCTATAAACATCCCTTCTAGTTGTAAATCTACAACTATAGCCAAATGAATGACTGTGCATCTTTTATTGTGATGCGTAGCTTTTAATTTTTCTGGACAGATATTCAGTAGAGGAAAATGATGCAAGGTCTACAGAAGTTAATCAGAATAAAAATGACCTTCATGACATGGAAATAATTTGTAGTAAGGCTCATACAAAAACATCACTAAAAACAATATTAACTTGGGAAATTAAATCACTTTATACCACATATAGACATAAGACTGCAGTTCATTGACTGGCACACAAGATAAAATTAAGGGACAAGTATGAAAATTAAAAAGAGGAATTAAAAATGACTGATACCAAAGAGACTGAAAGATCAGCTTCTTGGCTGAGTTTCATAAACTTGGATGTCTTTGGCTATTCCGTGACTCTTAAAAAAGCTTTCATTTTGGTAAAAAGAGGTTGTTATAAAACAGGTTACAATATGGTAGTGTTCACCAAAAATTATTGGGTTTTAAAGTGTTTGTTAGGTTATCTGGAAACTCAAACACATACTCTGGAAAACTAGAGTAACATAAAATTCACTGGGGAAAAATCCTTCATTTTCTGGCTAAAAGGTTGATGATACAGAGCTGCTGCCTCAGGTGACATTAAGGACTGTCCAAAAGATGAGTCACTATCCCTCCAGTTAGAAACTTTGAATAGCCGATAGCTTTTTTTCAGTCCCTCTCTATGACTGTAATGGGCTATATCTGCTCTCTTTTTTCTTCCTTCCCTCTGGCTTCTGCTCCTTATGTACACTGGCACAAATCTCATAGACTTCCCCTTCTCATGATTTCCTCTTCTGAATGAATACTCTGTAACCTAGTTTTATGTACATTAGACTTTATAAGGGGTACTGAGACTTGTCCTACTTGTCATTTTTACCATCTGCTCATCTATTTGTGTTTTGAAAGATACCCTAGATCCCACTTACTTACTCTGCATATCCCCTTACATTTGAATGATTGACTTGTATAGTGAATGATTGACCTGACTTTCTGGCATGACTAGTCTATTAAAAAGCTCCCTTACCCTTTTTTATTCTCAAATAATGAATCCACTTGGGTGTTTGCCCATGGTACTAACTCTTTTTTTTATTACATGTCCTATGTCCAACCAGAAGCTAAAAGAATGGAAATCCACACCTTTTCACAGCTTGCCTAATTACTCTGACCTTTTTTGACTGACTGTACTTAATAAATGAGACAAGCAAACCCTAAAACCTGACCCTTTATTATCTCTTAAATCAGAAACAAAATCCCATGTAAATTCCTAACAAGAAGTAACATTATAAAATTAAAGCTTATCAAAAATTGCTGGTTTGGAATCTATACTAATTTCTTCATATCAATGTAGTATCAGAAGTTTTAGGAGAGGTGTGGTTATAGTAGCTAAGGGCACTGAATTTGGAATTAAAAACCCCTAGCTTTGAATCCAGCTCTGCTATTTTAAAACCTGTGGGGACTTGCACAAATCACTTTATCTCTCCCTTCAATTTGCTTCAGTGAAAAACTTAAAGTCTTAGACTAGGTGAACTCCTTACAACTATAAATTCTTTGACCCTAAGAAGATTAGACCCAGTATCTAGTGGACCAGCAACAGGGTCTAAGTTACAAGCTAACTTTAGGACAACAGGTCAGAAATAAGAGGAAGTGGGATTTAAGGAAGACCAGTTTTAGCTACACTAAGCTATCCTAAGCAGCCAGAAGTCCATATTTGGGATAAAGATAAAGAGAAGGATACAAGATAGATAAAACATTTATTAAGTACTTATGTGCCAGGTACTATGTTAAGTGCTGCAAATACGAAGGTTTCCAGAGAAAATAAGAAGAAAGGATGAAGACCAGTCAAAAGTTATAAAAGGCTTTATAGTCCCAGAGCTTCAACCTTTTGTTTCTTATTTCCTTTCCAACTAAGAACTTGTTAAAAATGCCTTCGCTAAACAAGATAAAAAATATATAGGTAACTGCCATGTTGATTCTTAAATTTTAAGTTGTAGTCTTTCTACAAAATCGGAATCCTTCTCTAGAAAAATGAAAATACAGTGTAATTTTTTTTTAAGGTAAGCTTGGGAAATGAATGAGTTGAAAAACGTGTGCGTAAGTATCCCTAGTAGAACTTTAAAGAAAACTACATAGTGGAGAAAACTCAATAAGCAAATAAGATGTTATGTTTGTATTTTGTAAAAAGTAAACATTATTATGTGAAACAGAGGTGATAACTTTGAGCTATAAATCAGCACAAGAAAAAAAAAGAAAAGGAAATGGTGTATCCATAAACTACAGCAACAGAAATTGCCCAGTTATCTCAGTCTTTTCACCATGTAGTTATCTACCCTCTTCAGTTTTCTGATACGTGAGTCACTGTCTTTGTTTCCTTAGTGAATAGGAGATACTTACTGAATGCTTATGCAATGGAATGTAAACATGAATAGCCACACTTACGTTATTGCCTTATCAACATCTGGATTTGGTTGATTTCACCAAAGCCCAGAATTTTAGAAATGAATAGTCACCGAGTCCATTCTTCCTCCCAAAGTAACTGTTACTTGAACATACTTGACAAGGAGTCTTCTAGCCTGTAGCACAGGACAACCCCAGTACCTCCTTTTTGGGCAGTTCTAATTGTTAGGAACTTTTCCCTGATAAGAAGCTTAAATTTGCCCACATAATTTCCACCTCTTACTTTTGGTTCTCCTAATACCAAACAGAATAAGACTAATTCTTCTTGTACATGGCAGCCCTTCAAATTCTTGAAACAACCATCACTTCCCCCTGAGTCTTCTCTTCTCCAGATTAAACATCCTCAATTCCTTCAAGTGATCTTCATAAAAAAGGGGCTCAAGGTCTTTCCTTCTCCATCCTGATTGCTCTCCTCTGATCTCTGTCAGCTTACCAATTTCCTTCTTAAGTTGTACAGCTTAGAACAGAACACAGTATAGAAGGACTTCAGTTGTTTTCAGTCATTTCTAGCTTTTTATAACCTGATTTGGGGTTTTCTTGACAAAGATATTAAAGTGGTTTGCCATTTCCTTCTCCAGCTCAGTTTATATATGAGGAAACTGAGGCAAATAATGTTAAGTGAATTGTTTAGGGTCACACAACTACTCTACTAAGTGTCTAAGGCTGGAGTTGAACTCAAGGAGGTGAGCCTTCCAGATTCCAGACTGGGCATTCTCTCCACTTTGCCACCTATAGAGAGGCAATTTCTTCCTTTTTCTTCAAAGTCATTTCTCTGTTCATCTCATGGCTTCTGGCCTTTCATGTGTGTGATTCTGAGCTGAGGGAGCTTGGCACTTTACTATGACAAGGCAACCCCCTCAGTGGCAATGGAATTAGAAGAACCAGTGATTCAGTGGCCTTTCAAAAAGGAAATGATTCCTCCCTTCTTAACATGAAAGGGGTTAGGATTAGGGGAGAGGGAAGGGACAGCTGCCTAAACAAGCCTAAGGTTTTGGATTGCTTTTTCTATGCTTGTTCTTTCCTTAGGTAAATGAGTATTGATCCTGAAAGGACATGTCCAGGCTTGAAGATGAATTTGTGAGTTTAAGAGGTTCAGGGGAGGTGGAGCAGACTGGTAGCAAGAGAGGTTTCTGTATTGGAGATAAAACCACCAACAAGAGAAGGAGCCCAAGACCTGACCTAGTTGACCAGAAAACATAAACTGTGAGGAGATCATACAGAGCCAAGTAATAATAATAATAATAATAATAATAATAATGATGATGATAATAATAATAATAATGATGATAATAATAATGATAATAATAATAATGATGATGATGATGATGATAATGATAATAATAATAATGATAATAATAATAATAATAATATCCGTTCAATAGTTTTGGTGACTACATTATATTTTAAGGATGTTGCAATCTCAACCTTCTGGCTGAATATAACAGGAGTTAATACTATCACTTATTTAATTCATGTTTCTGTAAATGTGAGAAAGTATAACAGTAGTTTTATGTTAAGTTATTGAATCCTATTTTAATTCTTCCTATGACTATGTGCTTACAAGTTTATTGTAGCTTTTTAAAAATATTTTGGATGTAGGAAATAAATACTTGTCCCATAAATGACTTGGATTGTACATTAATTACCATTCAACACACTCCTTTATGAGATATCCTAGACTTAAGCCTGAATCTGAGCTGTTACTGAATTATTACCAGGATACTAGGCTGGGAATTTAACCAGTCAAAGAGCATAAGAAAAAGAAGCCTTTCTCATTAGAGGCTAAGGTCCCTCAGGATTAAACCTGGTCCAGTCCACATGCGTGTGTTCAAAACCATGCCTCTGTTGCTGCTCATCTTGAAACTTTCCTCAAGGCCTAGGGCCTCCTTGCCCTAGAACATCCTTCTCAACCTGGAATGTACCCCTACAGGACCTACCCCTGTCCCTCATTGGTGAGTTGCACTTGGCACCTCCATTTTGTGCAAGAGCCCAGACCAGCCTTCATTCCTCTCCCAGCCCTGTTCCTTTCTTCTGGACTATGCCTCCATTCCTGTACTTTTTTATCTTCCCTTACTCCATCTTTACCCTTTTATGTGTTGTCTTCCCCGTTAGAATGTAAGCTCCTTGAGGGCAGGGGCTCTCTTTTTGTTAGTGTTTGTATGCCCAGCTCTTTAGCACAATGTCTAATGTGTACAGACTTAATTAAATCCTGTTTCCTTCTGTACTTTGTTCAAAGAGAATAGATTCAACACCACCACATGTTGGATCCCGCAATGTATCATTATTATTAGACCAAGATCACATTAGGTTTTTGACTGCCTTATTGATTCATTGGACCTCCAGTGAGCTAAAATTTTCTTGGTCTTTTTCATATAAGCTGCTATTTAGCCATGACTCTCCCATCCTATACTTGTGAAGTTGATTTTTTTTTTAAATCCAAATTTAAAATAAGTGTAAAAGTTTACACTTATTTCTACTGAATTTCCTCTTACTACATTTCATTTCTACCTCCTTCATTATATAACTTCCAGGTTATAGTGTTGTAGAAATATTTTCATCATTATTTTAAAATTTTATTTGCATGTATAGATACGTGTATATGTGTACTATCTAGAAGAAATTTAAGCATTTCTTTTAGATGATAGTTCTACATTTTGATAGATCAGTGATCTCATCAATGTAGAGTGCAATCTATTCATTCTCCCTCATCCTGTGTGATTCTCTTCCATGTCTTCCCATAAATCCTCAACAAAAGTCCCACTTTGTGTGTAGTTCTTTTGACATCGCATCTGTGCTAGTAGAACACATGAGCTCTCGTACATCAGTTCCTTATTATCATCACATGACTAGCCAACTTTTTTTCTTGTTGCAGTATTTCTCTGATGACATCCTTTTCTACCTCCCCCAGTTCTTGGTTAGTAATATGCCCGACATACACTTCTCCATTCCCCTTTATGTGACCCTCCTCCCCCCAAATTAAATTCCTGGGAAACCATGGTTTTTTCTGGCTTACAGATATACATCACCAGAAGAATGTTAACATTAAAAATATGATTCTTTGTTTCAGGGAAGAGTTTGCAGTACTTAATAGCATGTGTAATTTTCCAAAGACCATTCTATCCTGCTCTCTCTCAGATCAGTTCTAGGCCTAGATAACTATCAACAAATAATGTCTATTGATAGCAGATGAACTGATGCAGAACCATGAGGTTGTTCATACAACTGATCTAAATGGATTTCATTGTCTGAATAACATGTATTCGATCATTTTGTTTTTTCACTGTGAATAGTTAAGTCAAATGCTTTTGCATTGTTATGCATCTCATTTAGGAAAGAAGGAAACAAGAATTTTTAAAGCACTTACTATATGTCAGTACTATCTTATTTGATGCTTACAATAACCTTATTATCCCCATTTTATAATTGAGGGAATTGAGGCAAACAAGTTAAGTGACTTGCCCAGGGTCACACAACTAGTAAATATCCGAAGCCAGGTTTGGACTCAGGTCTTCTTGGCTTCAGGTCAAGCAGAATGCTCTACCCTTTGAACCACTTAGTCATTTAGGAGACTCAGAAAGGTTTCTGAGTTTGGTGATATCGGCTGAACGTCACTGGCAAATACAAAAATCTGTAGAAGAGAATCAGAATTACAGAATTGGAGGGACCTGGGTAGGCATCCAACACATACTTGAAAAAGAATTTTCGCTATAATCTGATACCTGATAAATGATCATGACCTCCAGGGAGGAGCGACTGCTTCTCTGAAGCAGCCCTTTCCACTTTTAGAGAGCCTTCAGTGTCAGGGGCTTTTTTCCTCCATTATACCTAAACTCTCCTTTCTAACTTCTAACCATCTGACCACGGTGGCCAAACACAACAAATCTAATTCCTCTTCTTTATGGCGGGACCTAACCATCAATAGAGAATTCCTCTTTCATCTTCTAGACTCTATGGTAGACATTCTCTATGATGGTGGCAAACACCTTTGACAAGCATATCTTCCTGCTTTATGCTTAGATTAATATTAGAAATCAATGTCAAAGTTTCTGTTGTTCCAGCTTTCAAGTAATTTTTATGATTTTTGACATATACATGATAGACTCCCAATTGAGAAGAACCTGAAAGGTGGCGTTTTGTTTTATTGAATCAAATATAGTAAACAAATGATGTTTTGATCTTGCGTTCCCTCTGCCTTTCATTCGGTTGTGTGGGCTGCTATAGAATATCATTATGCAAGCCTACTCTTTCTGTGCTCATACATTCATGTAGGATGCTTTCTCTGCATGTGCAGTTTATTCTCATGAATAATGTACAGATGAGAAAATACATTTAAGTGTCAAGAATTTTTCTGTCACCTTTTGTGATAATATTCAGATCTAAAATTTTTTTCCAAGTCTTTAACATCCTAGCCTCTTTAAAATATCTTGAGAATCTGTCTATCAGCACCCTCTATGTTATGTTGTACCTAGAATAGACATCTTTTGTCCATACCTGTTGTCTGAATGCTGTCTTCATTATTGTTTTCTTTAGTGCCATTTCTGCTTCCTCTTGTAGCACTTCATGTGATCTTGGGGTCAAAATGGGGTGACTACTATAATTGATAAAGAAGAGAGTCTGTCATAATCCTGATAGATCTTTTTCTATTTTTTTTTCTATTTTCTATTTCTGTTTTTATCTGTTTGTTTCCTCATTCCAGTTTCATCTTTGAATGTCCTCAGGATAGTTTTGCTTAGTTGGATCTCTGGCCAAGCTTTCCGAAAATCCGTTTTTCTCCGCAGTGCTTCTCCCTGTTTTATGAAACTATATGGCTCACAATGATTTGCCATACCCTTAAATAAGATCTTACAAGCAAATTTCTATTATAAATTAGTGTTGCCCTTGGCTGCCATATCTCTGTCCTTGGCAGGAACATCAAGTGTTTGCTGGCTGAAAGAAGCCAATAAAACTTTGGAAGCTTGTGCCAAACTTGAAAGGAAAGGGCTCAATTAATGAGGATTATTATTTCCTTGTTTGAAATGATCATATTAGAAATAGATATAAAGTATTCATTTTCATGTAATGGAAAAATATTTAATATTTATTTTTCTTTAAAAAAATAAACACTTTACTGTTTTCTACTAAAGGGTCTTCTAGCATTTAAAGATATTTTTCATGACCACGAATATTAAATTTGTCTCATAAAATTTTTTTATCTCCTTATGATATCAAAGCATTACTCTTATGTTATTTTATTTATCCATCCAAAAATCCCCAGAGGAGACAGCCAGTATTATCCTTACTTGAAGATATAGTGGGTGGATTTTTTCTGAATTCCTCATGTAATTGATTTAAAAACAAAAAACTTAGCTTGAAATATCCAAACTGAGTACTTGTTCTATTCAGGCTCACTTGATGCTTGGGCCCTAGTTGGTGATCTGTGAACTCTATGATGCAAAGATAGAACTTGAATGAGAAACTATTTAGGACTAATGCCATATCTCCAAGCCTTATATTTTATAACCTTGTCCCTTCCTACCGTTCTAGTCTTCTTAAACCTTATTCCCTTCCACATACCCTGTGGTCCAGTGACAATAACCTCATTTCTGGTTTTTCAGAAAGACCTCCATCTCTGGACTACATATATTTTCAGTGGCTGATCCTCATGACCAGAATTCCCTCCCTCTTCATCTGTCTCCTGGCCTCCTTGGCTTTCTTCAAGCCCCAGTTAAGATTTCACTTTCTAGAAGAAGTCTTTATGTTTCTACCTTAATGCTAGTCCTTTCTTTCTCCTGATTATCTTTGATTTATCTCATATATAATTCATTTATATATAGTTATTTTCATGTTGCCTTTCCCATTAGACTGTGAGATCCTTAGAAGCTTTTGCCTGTCTTTGTATCTCCACTGCTTAACCCAGTGTTTGGCACGTAATAGACACTTAATAAATGTTTATTAACTATTCAGCTACTTAATTATTAGTGCCATGCCTCCCAGAAGACTTTGTGAATGCGCATGTATTTATTAACCTCGTATTTATGTTGTATATATTTTTATATATACTTGTCTCTCCCATTAGTAAGTTCTTTCAGAATAGAGATTGTTCATTCTCTTTCATACTTCTGTCTCCAGCACCTACCTAGCACAGTTCTTGGCACATAGTAGAGACTTCACAAATACTGGTTGATTGATTAGTTTTCTGTTTTGAGACTTCAACAACTCCATTAAATAAACAGAGTAGGTATTTTTATTCTAATTTTCCATATAGGAAAACCAAGGTTTAGAGAAGTTATGTGATTTATTCAAATTTAGACAACGGGTTATTGACATAGCTGGGATCAGAATCCAGAGCTTCTGGCTCCAAATTCTGTGCTCTTTCCATTAGGTAGGCCTCAGGGAGTGATGTAGGGATCCAAAGAAGGAAGAAAGTCTCATTAGTCAGAGTGGCCAGGAAACCATCATAAAATCATAAATTTTAGAGTTAGAAGGGACTTTGGAGGATATCATATTAACCCACTAATTTCACCGATGAGTAATCTGAAGCCTTGAGAGGTTCAATGAATTGCCCAGAGTCACACAGCTATTAAATGCCAAGGCCAGATTCAAGCCCAAGTCCACCAGACTCCAAGTTCCACACTGTCTAGCTTGAGCTAGGCCTTGAAGGAAGGGTAGGAGTTGGATAGGCAAGTTAAGAGAGGTATGCATTTGGGATAGGGGAGGGGAGGGGATAGGAAAAATGCTCTATGTTCCCAAACAAAAGAACTACTGGAGTAAAGGCAGAGAGATAAAATGTTCATAAAATCCTTGGAGAGAATTAAGAGACCAGTCGGACTAGAGCATGGGCCTTATTTGGGGGAGTAGAAGCAGATAAATGTGGTTAGATTATGTGGAACTAGATTATCAGGAGAGCAGAATCCCAAGCAAGTCATTTAGGAGTTAATGTGGAGGCATTGGAGGTTTTTTGGAGTCACATGATGAAAATCAAATTTTAAACAAATAATAATAGTGTTTGTCTATCTGAATTTTACCAGTTGAGTTTACCGCTTCCTATCCCAAAGAAAAAAGTGTCCATCCATAGGAACTGGACTAAATAATAGTTATTATCAGCTCTCACAGTCTCATTTCTGTTCATTAGGCAAGGCTCTAGACTCTCTCCTAAGATAATCTCTTTCCCATCAATCAATCCTCTCCTAAAGAACAACAACCTCAAGATTATTTGGGGAGTTGTGATTTCTTCAGAGTGGTGTTTCTTGGCCCCAGGTGGACTTTGCTTTTGCCTGCCTATTTAACTCAACAGTCATGTTATTCAGTCTAATATTAATAGCTAACATTCATCTAGCATCTTAAAGTTGGAAAACCACTTTACAAATATAATCTCATATGATCCTCACAACAATCCTCGGAGATGCTATTATTGGCACCCCAGTTTTACAGAAGAGTAAACTGAGGCAGAAAGAGGTTTAGTAACTTGCCTAAGGTCAAATAGTTAGTGAGGTTCTGGGTCTGGATTTGAGCTCAAGGCCCCCTGACTCCAAGCCTAGCACTTTATGCTCCACGCCACCTAACTGCCTCCTCTAGGTATACAAAATGTATGAGCTAAAGCGTGAAGGTGGGGAAGTGGAAGACACTTTATGGAAGTGCAGTGAACCTGTTTAGAAGGAACATAGAGTAATGTAAGAAGAAATAAAGCTGGGAGATGTAACAGCAAGCACCCTAGCATACCTAGGGCAGCTACTAGCACAGGTTCTTAGATCTGCTTTTCTAAAGGAAAGCAGCTCAAAATGGGTTAACAATCTCACTTTAATCAAACATATCATTTACCTAGTTCAGGGGGAAAAGTCAGCACCCTGAACTTCAGAGAATACAAACAGAAGTTACAAAAAATCAGAAAAACAGATCAGCAGACGCTTCCAGCGTCTGACCATTACCTCAGTTACCTAGTCAGTTACCAGAGAGGGAAGCACCAACATCTGGGTTTTTCACAGCCGGGGGGCTCAACGGCTGCCCAGAGTCTCTTCTGGCCAAATCACACAACTCTTCTCATAGTGAGCCCCAAACCAAAACCTCCCATCAGGGCGTGTATATATAGCCTTCTCCTGGCTTAGAGAATGTCACAGCCCTCTAGACCCACTGCCCAATCACAAAGCT
>CM053591.1:17547616-17576810 GCA_028646515.1 Pseudochirops corinnae
TGAACTAGGTAAATGATATGTTTGATTAAAGTAAGATTGTTAACCCATTTTGAGCTGCTTTCCTTTAGAAAAGCAGATCTAAGAACCTGTGCTAGTAGCCGCCCTAGGTATGCTAGGGTGCTTGCTGTTACATACCTCCACAAATCTATTAAGTATATCTCCTCTTCACTCCCATGGTCACTACCATACTTCTAACCCCTAGACTCCTTGTCTCTTTGTCTCAATCCAAGTCTCTCCATCTCCAATTTATCTTTTACAAGACTGTTATTCTTAAATCACAGGCCTAACCATGTCATTCCTCTGACCAAAGAGATTCAGTGACTCCCTATTGACTCTAAAACAAAATACAAATCCCTTGGTTTGGCATGTAAAGGTCTTCACATTAGTCTACCTAACATATTCTACTTTCCAATCATAATGGTCTTTTTTGCAGTGCCACAACAAACAACATTACATTCCATCTCCCACCTCCTTTGTCCAAGCTGTCCTTTTTGCCTCATAAGCTCTACTCTACTCAGCCTTTTTCTTGCAATCCCCAGTTGAAGACCCAACTCAAGGCACCCCTTATAGTCTCCCATATCCCCGCCCCACCCCATAGCAAATTATTTTGTATTTATTTATGAGTGTATTGCACCAGTCCCCCAAAGAAATGCAGAGTAATGGTGGGCAAGGTGCTGTTCAATGTCTGTCTCTAGCTGCACAGTAACCTGCACCTATTTGTCTGTCACACTGAAAATCGTTTAGTAAATGCACTGTGAACTGAATTGACAGCTGCTGTGTTGCACAGATACCCATAAATCAAGAGGCTCAAAAGGAGAGTTTTAGAATGTTGTAGGCATCCCCCACGGTAGATTTATGGGAAGAGATGGAAAAGAGTCACAAAGGATGAAGTATGATTGGGTTGCAAAGTACATCACAGGAGGTAGGGCCAATATTGATGAAATAACAGTTCTATTAACACATATGCATGATGGTGTATATTTGTATATTTATTTGGAAGTGAAGTGGTAATATTCCTCAAACCACACTCACAGAGCACTGGAAAGAATGGACTTCCCTGGCCCACAACATGAAGGAAGGTGATAAAGTCACAGTCATAGGGAGATTCAAGGAGAAATGAATCAAGATTTCATTTTTTGATCCCTACACAAACTTTATGATATTTTTTAAAATTTCTTTTTTACTTTAAATTTCTTATTTACTCATACTCTTCAAGGAAAGCAGTCTTTTAATTCTCAAAGCAGTTCAAGTACAATGCATGACAAAGATAGAAAGAGAATTCAAGAGCAGGTGACAGCTGCCTTGTGTTCCCAACACTTGCTGCTACCAGCTGTTCTGTGGCAGATGGGCACAACTGCCTGAAGTGTGTCTGGAAGTGTTGAGTACATTAGAGAAAGGGACTGTGTGCAAAAGAGTTATCAGCTGGTCCTTAGAACAATCATGGAAAGAAAAATTATGACTCAGAAGGGACAAAAGCCAATCGAGTTCAAATCACAGCCATCTCTAACACACTGGATCATTAAATAATCAAAAGGGGGTGGCACCACAACTGTGTTGCAATGAAGTTATTATAAGGAGAAGAAAGACAAAGTTGTTCTTAATTATTTCAGAGTCAGAAGGAGTAATACTTTCCTTCCATAACTTGTTCCTGCAACTCCAGACTGGCTCTCAAAGTCTTATTATGAAGAATCTGAGCCTTATGCTCAAGTGTAGCAATGATGAGCTAAATGGGTTTGGGGTTTTTTGGTTTTGTTTTGTGTTTTTAACTAACTTTCTCCCAGCGACTGCTGACTCTGATAATGTCCAGCTTTGGGTGAAACTGAAAATTCTGTTTTTCTAGTACCTCAGCCCCAGATACCTTAATCTACAATGAATTCATTTCCTGGCAATTTTCCTGATGCTGCTATCTAAGGTTCCAAGATTCTGACTGCAGTAACCAACCTGAGTACCTTTCTCCTTAGTTACCCTGACTGGTCACACAAGGCTTTGTGGCCATGCTCCTCCATATCCCCAAACAAGAAGTATCTGGCACCTCAAGGTCAGGCTATCTGCTTGTAGGTGATAAACAGAGGATCTGACAACAGTAAGGAGAAAAGGATATAACAAAACCTTCTTCTCTTCTAGTTAAAGTGAATCTTAAACAGAAGCCTTCTGGAGTCAATGGCTTCAATTTCTTTTTGATTACCAAAGAAGTAACCTTAATATTTTTCGAGATAATTGTGAAGGGTCCAGTGCCATGGTAGGCCAGTGGTAGGAGAAATATTTGGCCAGTAGGCTCTTACTACCCTCAAATTAGGACAACATCTAGTGGACTGGGGCATGGCCTTGGCAAAAATGCTGGTTATATAGGTCTAGCAGTCACCTCTCTAGAGATGATGAGACCCATAGGAAGTGATGGGGTCACTAAGAAGAAGAAAAGAGAAAGAAGAGGGGGCTCACAATGGATTTGAGTAACACCCACAGTTATGAGGAGCAAAATAGATAAACCAACCAAGTAAAATGAGAAAGAGCAGTTAGGTAAGAGAAATAGGAAAAAGTATCAACACTAAAACCCAGAGGCAAAAAAAATATCCAGGAGAACCTGGTCAGCGACATCCAATGCAGCTGACAGGTCGAGAAGGATGAAATCTGAGAACAGATAATCAGACTTGTCATTTAAGAGGATTTCGGACAACTCTGGAGAAAGACATTTCAGTTGAGTAATGAGCTTAGAAGCCAGAGTTCAAAAGCCTGAGGAGTGAGAGGAAAGGAAGTCGAGCTCAGCAGACAGGGTTTCGTTGTTACTGTTTCCTGGGAGTTTGGCCAAGTAAGAGAAGTGAGAATCATGGCGATAACTTGAGTGGATGGCTGGGTACTGTGAAGGTTTTAAGAACAGGTAAGACTTGGGCATGTTTGAAAGCAGCAGAAAAGGAACTAGTAGAGAGAGGTCAAAGATTTGAGAGGCAGAGGGAATGGGCAACAATCTGGCACCGATGATATAAGGGGAGGGGATAAAGGGTAAATGAAGGGCTGACCTAGGCAAAGGGCCACCTCTTCATGAAAGACAGGGAAAGGAGAAGAAACCCATGATTAGGGCAGGGATGTCAAGGCATTTTGAGACAGAAGAAACAAGGGGGTTCACAGTAAATGGCCATACCCTCAGCTAAGAGGAATTGAGATGGGGACAACATAGGATGATTGAGAAGAGAAGAGGAGGTCTAGAATAGCTTCTGTGGCCAGTGAGATAGGGAATCAACTAGAGGGGAATAAAAGAATGTCCTTGCTGCAGTAAGGGCATATCTGAGGTTGGATCAGACAAATTCACAATGTAATTATCAATCAGCATGGTTATGTTCTCCAGTACTATTAAGCTACATGTGAGTAGGAGAGTAGGAGGTGAACATCGTAGTAATACAGGGCTGAGGTTTGGCAAGAGATCAGTAGCTATAGGGCAACGGGGACAAGGAACTTAAGAGAAGAGGTCAGTATAGGTCAAGATCAGAAAAGGAGAAAACTATAGTTAGAAAAGAGATATAAGTAAACTCTATTCAGAGATGGACTAATAAGAAGTAAAGATGAGAGCAACATATAGGTTTAAGAAGGTGACATGTAGGGAAAGAAGGAATAACAAGAGGTTACGGTCATACTGAGGAATGGTGAAGTGGTTCTGTTTGTTATCCTCGTTATTTAATTAAGGAAGTATAACACATGTGACTAAGGTCTAGGGTATGACCATGCCTTTGTATGACTGAGGAGGAAGTGGATCCTGCAATTTAAGGAAACTGAAGAATTGGAAGGTTAGAAAATTTGAAGTAGCATAGTTATTGAAGTTGGGGACAGGGCGAGGAAAAGCAAGCCAGGTGCTAAACTTCTTGAAAAAGGAGGGAGAATGATTTGAGGGGTATGACACAAGAGCCACCACCATAAAGATTTGGTGGAAAATTTTTAAAATGTGAACTTCCGAGAAGAAGTGGCTAAGTAATTTCAAACAAGGGGGAGTCTAGAAGTGGCAGTGGGAAGCAAGGAGTACCTTCTCTAAGATCAGAAGAAAGATTGAGGGAAGATACCATCAGTGCTAGAAAAAATAGGCAGGGATACAGTTTCATCAGCATGGAGCCAGTTCTCAAAAAGGACTAGTAGGTGGAAGGCATATAAGAGAGTGATCCCTTAAAGACTGTTAATTTGTTTACTATTTAATGGAAATTCCAAGAATAGGCAGAGCTTGAGTAGGATGTGGGTAAGGGAAAGTTGAAGAGAATGGTAATGAAAGAACCAGGAATTAGAATGAATAGCATACTCTTATAGTGCTAGTGATTGATCAGTCTAAGGAAAGGGGAAAGAAACCCAGGTAATGAGAGATTAATATCCACAAAGACAGTAATATGTGTCAAGTGGATAATAATGCTCAAAATCTCCGCATATGAGATTTTAGAGCAACACTCTTAAAACAGTCTTGTATGTTAATTAGATGTGCCATACAAATGGTAGTGGCTCTATAATATAGTATAATGGAAAAACCAACATCGCCTTGGAAGTCAAAAGACCTGAATTCTCATTCAGGTTCTTTCACTAACTAGCAATAAATCATTGAGCAACCCACAACTCTCCTGGGTCTCTATTGCTTCATCTGTAAGATTAAATAGACTGACGATCTCTAAGGATCTGTCCAGTTCTGAAATTGCAAAACTATGAATTCTTATACCAAGATAATTTTTAAAAGAGAATAAAAGAATCAAACGTTTTTAAATCTGATGATTTCTTTGCCAACAAAATATTATTAATTAGGTCAAATAACAAGACGGAAAACTAAACATTTGTTCTGATCTCCCACAACCTCTCAAACTTCTCCAAAACAGAATTTATGCACCAAAGATAAAGTAACTTCAGCTGTCTCCAAGATCTAAAACATCCAGAATCCCCCAAGGAATTAACAAACAAAACAGGAATTGGTGCTCACTATTCCAGAGTTCATTCAGTACCCCTCCCCCACATCCTACACTACTAGCAGCAAGATTTCACCAGCCAACACAGATTACACATACCTGTAGGGGCCTGCAACAAAACCTAACCCTGCAGCTCAGTGCAGAAGACCAGATACCGATCTTAAATAACCCAATCTCGGGAAAGGAAATAAATCTATTTGTATAGGAACTACCAAAGGAAAAAAAAAAAACTTACCCCAAGAAGTTCACAGAAGAATGCAAACTTTCAGAGAACAGTTACTACCTATGCTTAATGAATTATTTGCAAAAAAAAGAGAAAGAAAGAAAGCATCCTACTAAAATCTTTTTATAAAAGAAATATAGTCCTAATGTCTAAAGTGGGGAAACATAAAATACAAAAAGAGAACCATAGGCCAATATCATTAGTGAACATTTACTAAAAACCATTAAACAAAATCCTGCCAAACAGATTACAGAGATTTATCCAAGAAAGCATTCATTAGGACGAAGTAATACCTCTACCAACAATGCAAGGATGGTTCAGTATTAGGAAAACAATCAACATAATTAATCATATAAAAAACCAAAACGGCCAAAACTGTATGGCCAACAGATATAGAAAAAGTCTTTGACAAAGTACAAAACTCTTTTATGCTAAAAACCCTACAAAGTATAGGCACAGAAGGTTAATATCATAAAAAATATTTATCTAAAACCAAAAGCAAGAATCATATGCAATGGAGATATACTAGAACCTTTTTCCAACAAATACAGTAGTAAAGGAAGAATACCTAGCTCCCTATTATTATTTTATATAGTTCTGGAAATGCTAGCAATAGCAATAAGACAAGAGAAATAAATTAAAAGAATAAATATAAGTAAAGAGAAGGTAAAAACTATCCTATCTGCTTATGACAGTGATAGTTTTCTTGAAAAATTTTAGGAAATAAGCAAAGATACTAGTCAAGACAAGTTTCGGCACATTTCAGGCTACATAACAAATCCTCAAAAATTAGCAACATCTCTATGTGACAACAAAAAAACAAGAAGTAATAACAGAAAGGGAAATCTCACTCCAAATAACTACCAAACACATAACATATCGGGGAATCAACCTATCAAAGCACACAAAAAGACTTGTATAGATTTAATTACAAAATGTTTCTTAAAGAAATGAAGAACAATTTAAATAACTGGAGAAATATTCAGTGTTCATGGCTAGGCCATGTCAATATAATAAAAATGACAATACTACCCAAATTAATTTAACACTTTTAATGCCATACCAATAAAATTACCAAAGTGATACTTTATGGAACTTAATAAAATAATAACAAAATTCATTTGGGAAAAAAAAAGACCTAGGATATTAAGAGAAATGAGGAAAAGAAGTAGGGACAAGGAAAAACATTTCCAGACCCCAAACTATATTACAAAGCAGAAGTCACCATAACCATCTCGTAATGGTTAAAAAATGGACAAAGAATGGAAGAGACTAGTGATGGGAAAATCAGAAACAACTGAACTCAATAACCTAGTGTTTGATAAAATGGAAAATACAAGTTACCCAAGAAAAAACTCCCTATATGATAAAAACATCTAGAAAAACTGGAAAGTAGTCAAGTAGAAGTTCAGCTTTGACCACCACGTAACACCATATTCCACAATACATTCCAAGTGGTTATGTGAACTTAATATTAAACGTAATGCTATAAAAATCAGATGAGAAAGAAATCATACACTTTTCAGAGCTTTGGGGAATAGATGTATTCTTAAATGCAATTACATAAGATAAAACAGATAACTGCAACTACTTGAAACTAAAAAACTTGCATATAGACAACATTAATGCACCTAGGAAAAGAAAGGACAAATTGGGGGGAAACTTTTGTATCAAATTCCTCCAATAACGGTTCAGAATCCAAAACATATACACAATGTTACTATTCACACGTATACAAATTATAGAAACATGTGTATGACTAATAGTCATTCTCCAATAGATAAATGGTCAAAAGATATGAACAAAATAGTTCTTAAAAGAAGAGCAACATATTCACAAACACTTGAAGGAATGCTTCAAGTCACTAATAAGAGAAATGCAAATACAAGCAACCTAAAGTTTCATCTCATACCTGTAAACCGGAAAAAAAAAAGCCAAAAAAATGGAATAATAAATGTTCATGGGGAGGTGGAATGATAGGCACAGTAATTCACTGTTGGTAGAGCTATGAAAGATTACAATTGTTTTAGAAAGCAATTTGGAATTATGCAAATGACTACTTTATTAAAAATATTTTAAAACTCTCTGCACCAGAGACTCCATTACTGACCATATACCCCCAAGAAAACCACTGGTAAAAAGAAAGCCTGCATATACACCTAAATATTTATACTACACTTTTTGAGATAGCTAAAAATTGTAAACAAAGTCAATTGATGAATAGCTAAACAAACTGTGTTACATGAATGTAATAGAATATCACTATGTTGCAAGAAATGATGTATGTGCTAAATACAAAGATGGAGAGATCTATATGAACTGATGCAAAGTGGAGTCAAGAAAACAATATACATGGTGTCTACAACAATATAAATGGAAAGACCCACACACCAAAAAACATCAAAAGTGAATGTAACAAAATTATGAAAACCCAGCAGGATTCAATTGAAGAGATATGAGAAGACACTCACAATTCATCCCTTCCAGGAAGTGAGAGGTCCATAGCTATTATATGTCAAACATGTTTTTCAGACATTTTTAATGATCAACTGTGATTTTTTTCCCCCTCTCAAAAAAAGTTTTTATTTGTTTCCTGGGGTAGTTCTCTGGGAAGGGAACAGATACCTGGAGTAACTATGATGACATAAGAAATGGAAGACAGCAATAAAAACTTATTTTAAAATATTATTAACCAGCAGTACTCCTATGATTTCTCTGTAAAAGATCTTTACTCCATGAAAAGAAACAGCTAATAGCCCTAACTTGGGGAAAAAAACAAAGCATGGTCTGAAATAACGTAGAGACTAGTCTTCTTCTACTGGTCCAAATCAGTAACTCCTCTTAACACTGTATCAGAGAGTTGCCTGGGAAGTAAAGTGGTTTAGAAATTAAATTAACTGAAAAGTTAAGTGGTTTTCCAGTGGTCACACACCTAATATGTGTCAGAGACAGAACTTGAACACAGGTTTTCATAACTTCAGGCCCAACCATCTATGCACAGTGACAACACCAGCTGTCATAAACCAACATGCCAAAAGTTCGTATTAGTACCTTTCAGTTAAGCTTGGTTCAGAACAGAATATAAGCACTTCAGAACTACAATGCTAAATACCATCTCACAGGGAATTGAGAGATGTTTCACTTTAAGATATTTTTTTCTCCCTCAAGAAAATAAACTTAGTATCTGAGTAATTGCTAGATCAGGGGTAGGGAACCTGTGACCTCGAGGCCACATGTGGTCCTCTAGGTCCTCAAGGTGGCCCTTTGAGGGAATCCAAACTCCCTCAAAGGGCCACCTTGAGGATCTAGGTGAAATACAACCAAAAACAGGTGATGACAGTTTTGCATTCATAGGGTCACAGATGAACAGCTAGAAGGAACCTCATCTAATGCAACTCCCTCATTCTACAGATGAAGAAAGTCAAACCCAGGGAAAAGAAATGATTGGCCTGAGATCACAGAAGTCTAAGTACTGTGCTCTAACTTCAAATCCCAGTACTTTTCCACAGCACTCCAATAGAGGTGAGATGTTATTAAAAAAAAAAAAATTCATGTTTAGGGTAGAGACTGGATTCAATGACCAAAATTCAATGATCTGAAGTTATCAGAAACTACAAGAGAAAATATATATCCAAACAGAGAAATGAAGGGAAAGGGAAGATTGATCTATACCAATATTTGCTATTCAATTTGCAAAGAGGCATTATAGTTTAATAGAATAAAATCAACTTCCTTCCCCAGCTATGAAATTTTATATTTACAGGCAAAATATGTTAAAAGAATCATCCTTGTATTTGTAGCACTTAGAACAGTGCCTGGAACATAGCTGGTGATGCTTGCTGGCTTGACTTGATGCAAAGATAACTCCCAATTTTATAAGCAAGTCTTGTTTCTTAGGGGAAACAGAAGTTAAAATCCATTATTTCAGCCTATGGTTTGGGTTCCTACAAAAGCCTCACTAATACATACTTCAACTATACCCCTCACCACAGCAAGGCCATCCTTTTATTCCTCTGTTCTACCCATCATATACTTACAGTAGCTAAAAAAAAGTAACAGTGATACTAAGTCCCTTCAGTACTGGGTCACCTTTAGCAGGGTCTACTATGAAGGCAGGAATGGCATTCTCTCAAATACTAGCTCTCAAAAGTGGGTCAGAATCCAGGCCTGGCTTAGGGAAAGAACATTTTCCTAAGGCTCACATAACCAAAGTCACCAATAGCAGGAGTGAAAGAACCCTGGCAGGCCTAGATCACTCATGACACTGGGCAGGTGATAGTGCTGGGAAAAGCAGAGGTTCCTTGAAGCGTGGGAAAAGAAAAACCAAGGAACCACACAAAGCTGTACTTTCTCCAGAGGCGAAGGAAAGGAGTGTCCTGCCAACAAATAGGGAGAAGGGAGTTTATGTTCTAGGGCATCCTATTGAACCTGCAATTTTTATTTCTAGTAATACAATTGTCAAAAACCAATCATGTTGTTATAGTTCATCAACTTTACTAACGGAACGACATTACTCTGTGATTTCATCTGTTTCTAGCCATCATTTACATCACTATTCAAAGGGAAAACACACTCTAAGTTGCAATACCAGGGACATGCTCTTCAGGCAAAAGACTGGAAGAAGGGTTTTGATTGCAGAGATCTCAGTATCATCCTGCGCAACCACTTTCTATTTTAAAATTCCTTTCAAAAACAGCATCTCTCTTTTCTCTTACTTTCTCCATCTTTCCTTTGCATAGGAATGTGAACAAGAAAAGAGGAAGAAAGAGGAGATTGGAACACAGATTAAAAAATTGCTGGGTTTCTATTCATTCAGTCTTCCCTTTTGCCTAATCTTTTGAGGTCTCTGTCTCTATGGTACCATCCGAGACACTAAGCAGTCAGAAAACTCAATTAGACATCCATTCATATAAGATCAGCTGTTTTACTAGTTTTGTCACCTAGAAAGCATCAGACTAAATAAAAAGTTCGGCTAAGTTCTAAGCAGTAACACCTCATATATATATATATATATACTCACACATATATATATTTGTTATATAATATTATATTTATATAGAGATATATACGCACTAAATAACATTTTTGTTTATTTGTTTTGGGAGTAAAATCCCTCTACCAATGTAGATCAGCAGCTGCTTTGCAACTAGAAACATAAAGAAAGTTTTGGGGGAACAATGTAGTCTGTGTAAGAGGCAAAGCCAGCTGTCTATCCATTAGACCAAACATCCACTCATCAGATTAGATAATTTATGTATTTTTTTAGCTAATTTAATATATTTGAAAGCCTATCTGGGATCAAAGGCTTTGTAGCCAATCTGGTATCATGGTTCATAATATCAGATTCAATTCCCTAATTTTATAGATAAAGAAATAGAAATACATGAGGTTAAATGTTATGTTAAATCAACGTTACATAAGCAATAAGTAACAGCAGCAAAATCTGAACCTAAGTCTTCTTATTCCAAATATTCTCTGTACACTAATATGGCAGCTGATTATTCTACATACAGGAAAATTTCAGTAATTTAAACTCAAGTCATTGAGAAGTTGTAATAATTTTGATTAGTGCAAAGATGAACTCAAACTCAAAGTGAGAAATTTGTTTGCTACTAAAAGAATTGGGCCAAACCAAAACTGTAGAGAGGATTATGAAACTACAAAAGAGAACTATTTTAAGCATGTCTGAAACACTGTCAAATGCATACTTTTTTTTTGCAAATTTACAAATATCACAAGCTCAGTGACAATATACTTAACTATTCATAAAAGCGAATGCTTCTACCTATTAAACACTAACAGTTTGGTATTATACACACTTTAAAACAGTAAGTGAAAAAACTAAAAAGTAAAAAAAAGCAAAAAAAAGTTAGCATTCTCCTAAAAACTGTATCAATGAGAGCACGGTGGGGTGGAAGAGAAGGAAGAGAAGAATATACATGTATTAAACACCCACAATGTTTGTCAGGCCCTGTGCGAAGTGCTTTATAATTATCATCTCACTCGATCCTCATAACAACCATGGGAGGTAGATGCTATTACGATCTCCATTCTACAGCTGAAGAAACTGAGGAAGATAGTGATTAAGTGACTTGCCCAAGGTCACACAGTTAATAAAGTATCTGAAGCCATATTTGAACTCATATCTTTCTGAGTCCAGGTGCAGAACTGTATCCCTCCAACATGCTACACAGATGACTTAAGAGATGGGACAACTTGGTTCCAGACAAGCTTTCCGACCTTGGGAATGTCAAAATCTCTTTGGGCTTCAGTTTCCACACCTATAAAATGAAGATGTAGAATTAAATTATCTAAGTTTAAGGTCCTTTCCAGATCTAAATCCCAAAATACTCCAAACACTATCATCAGCCTTTTCACTTACTCAGAATGGACTTCCCTCCAAAATATGCAGTTTTACTTGGATGTACTTGGATAGTTTAGATCAAAAAAAAAAAACCAACTCAGCCATTTAATGTCCTGTCTCTCGGTTTTCCCATCTACAAAACGAAGAGTTTGTACTAGATCAGAGGTATCAAATTCAGCCAACAAAACTCCCCAGTGTGGCCTGAACAAGATTAAAATGTAATTGGAAAAATGCTTCATAAAATAAATAAAAATACAGATATTATCAATGAGTGATTTTCTAAGTCACTACGCAGCCCTGAAAGATCATTTCTATGGAGTGTGACACCAATGGCCTAGATGACCTCTCAGGTCCCTTCCAGTATTAATAAATGAACCTAAAATTCTAGAGTAGTTGAAGTTTCTCATCTTCCCCAGTCAATGCATTGCCCTCCAATATAAATGATCTTCTTTAGTCACAGAGGTTTGTTCCTATAAACACACCATTCACGGTCCAAATTCTATATCTTTACTCATATCATTCCCCAAATCTGGAATGTTCTGCCCTTTTAAATGAGCCCAATTAGTTCCAACACCTGACTTCCTGGCCCAATCTTGGTCCCAATTGTTGATATTATCTCCTTTAACTACAAGTCTCTTGAAGGCAACAGCCAAACCACCCCCATTAACTTAGAACTGGAGGAACCTCAGGTCATTTGGTCTAAAACCCCTCATTTTAAAGATGAGCAAACTGAGGGTTAGACAGGTTAAATGTCTTTGTCATCAACTGTCAGTTAATAAGCAACAGAAACAAGGTGCAATCCAAATCCAAATACTTCAACCCTAAATCAAAAGTGCTTCCTTACTAAATCATGATACCTCCATTTACTTAACTAAAATATTTCAAACTCTCCTTCCCACTCTGTCAGGTATTCAGTTTGTTTTGGGCTCTCCTGACTCCTTTTTTTTTTTTTTTTTGCTTTTTTGGAGGGCGATTGGGGTCAAGTGACTTGCCCAAAGTCACACGGCTAGTAAATGTGTGAAGTGTCTGAGGACAGATTTGAACTCAGGTCCTCCTGACTCCAGGGCCAGTGCTCCATTCACTGCACCATCTAGCCACTCCCTGACTCCTTCTAATCAAGGGGGGGAAAAAAAAGGCAAGTCTCTCTCAAATTATTTTACATTATGCTCCTTCCCACACTCCACAGTGCGGCCAAACTGACCTTTTTGTTGTTTATCACACAGAACACCCCAACTCCTGCCCCTGTGCCTCCACCCATATTCTGGAAGGGGCTCTCCCCTCTTCTCTGAGTCATAAAATCCCCTGGTTTCTTCAAAATTTTAGCTCAGGTACTCCCTTGTACACGAGACTTTTGCTTATGCCTAGTGTCTTCCCCACCAAATATCACCTCCTATGTACTTTGTATATAGTTAAATATGTGCATGTCTCTATAGGATAGAACTTGGGCTCCTTAACTGACAACAGGGACTGTTTTAGTTCTGTCTTGGGATTCCCAGGATGCGGTATGTAGTAGCCATTCAATAAATTCTTGATTAATCCACTCTAAACTATTCACAATTCACCTCCCCCTACCAGAAACATATGCCTTTTTAAACTGAACTGATGGGTGAACAAAATATTACCACAAGAGAAGTTATTCACTAATGGTGGGATATTTAGGGGTAAAAGACTTTCCTCACAAACACAGAAACATCTTTACTTCTAGCCTCAAGCAACAGCAAATCCACACATATGGCAGAGACGTCATGTATTAAAAAAAAAAAACCTCACCTTTTTCAAAATTAAGAGTAATGACTGTAGAGTGTAACTTAATAGTGTAATTTATTGAAGAGTGAGGAGAGATCCATAACTTAGTTTAAAAAGCATAAACCTGAAGCATAGAAAAGTAGAAAAAAGGTACTGTAGGGCATGAAAATCCTAGGATTCCACAGAGGCTATTTTTTTTTTCTACCAGACTTTAAGTACCCTGAAGCCAAGGTTGAAGCAGCATTCTGTCTGTTCTTAACTATTTTTTTGTACCTGTGCTTAACATAAGGTAGCATTACCACAAAAACAAAACAGCTACTATGTGGAGAAACCAATCGATCAATAAACATTTATTAAGTGCCTACTGCGTACCAAGCACTGGGGATACAAAAAGAGGCAAAAGACCGTCCCTGTCCTGAAGGAGTTTAGAATCTAATGAGGGAGCCACCATTCAAACAGACATATACAAAAAAAGCTGTGTACAAGATAAATGGGGAAAAATCAACAGAGGGAAGGCTCTGAAATTAGGAGGGGCTGGGGAAGCATTCTTGCAGAAGGTGAGCTTTAGTAGGGACTTACAGGCAGCCAAGGAGGTCAGCAGCAGGAGCAGAGAAAGGAGAATGTTCCATAAAGATAAAAGAATACCCAGCCTAAAGATAAAGTGCCTTGTTCGTACAACAGCCAGGATACCAGTGTCAGTGGATCCAAGACTACATGTTGGGGAGTAAGGTGTAAGAAGACTGGAAATGTAGGAGGGGGCCAGGTTGGGAAAGACTGTGAATGCCAAAGTATGTACATGTATGTATATGGTTACATTTATGTATGCGTATGTATGTGTCATATACATATATACTTGTGATTGATCATTGTATACATAATGCATATGTGATATTTTTAGCTTCAGCTCACGAAACTGAAAAAAACAACAGGAGAGAAAATTCCACTTTATGTTCTATCTAAATGAGAAGACATGGGAATGGAGAATGAGATGTCAGAAAAGAGTCATAACCTTTTCTAACCTTAATGCTATATTTAGTTACTTTAGTAATTCTACCTTCTAGCAGGGCTAGCTAATGAAGTAGAAAGAAAACAAAAAACAAAAAAAATTCACCACTGGCAGATCTGTGTGACCAACTGTGCCAGGGTAAACTGTGGTTTCAATACTTGGATGAATCTGTGATCTCATCAATGCGGGCATTTCTTCAAACGGTCACGGAACAACTCAACTGAACTTTCTCATTCTGTGATTCTCTCATCTACGTCCTCTAAGCTGGGGGTGGGAGGGTTAGGGAACAGGGAGGAGAGGAGAGTTTTGGAGGGCACAAGAGAGAGCTAATGTTAAGGATCTCCCTCTTAGATCTCTTGACATCACATGAATATTACACACATACATGCTGCCCAGTTATCCCTTGCATTACAACCATCCCACATATTTTCCAGACACACAAGTCTGATGACATTTTTCTATGCTACTTCCCTTATACAAGTCTTCTTTGGGACAATAATGACTTAAAATCAGATTAACAAGTATTGATTATGAACTATTATGTTCAGTAGTTATGCAAAATAGAAATAATTCACTGTCTAGCTGGCCTCAAGAATTTTCCAATCTATATGAGAAACAACATAATCAGACAATAGCTGGTACAAATGTAAAGAGCAGGGAATCTGGATTCTGAGTTTCTAATTCCAGCTCAAATACTCAATCCCTGCATAATCTTGGGCAAAGCAGTCAACTTCCCTAGACCTCAATTCCCTCAATATAAGAATAAGTTCTAGATTGATAGTTTCTGGGATAGAGACCCCATAGCTATGATGCTATCAGAGGGACAGGCAACAGACCTGTGATTTCATTAGTAAAGGGATCTCCCAGACAAGGAAACTCCACCTGTCAAAGCAGATGCCCACCTTCCCTAAAACTTATGGTCTTCATTTAACAAGGGTAATGGGAAATTAAATGCTTCTTCCAGGGTCACACCAAGTAAGTGTTAAAATTCACCGGTGCTTACAACACACTTAATCCTGCCTCTGTTCCCTTGTTCACGCTTTTTTCCTTCCAAGCAATGCCTATCTGTTTGACTATACAAATTCCACAGATCCTTCAAGACTCATCCAAAGTTCTATCTATAAACTCCATTAAGCCTGCCCTTAGGAGGGCAGGTGCTATATATATATAATGGGAAAGAACACTAGAGTTGGAGTCAAGATTGAAATCTCCATCCTCCTACCAGCTATTGGTCAGAATTTCTCTATCTATTATACACACACAATGACTCTTATGAACAATATAAAACAAATACTAAATCATAGTGTACCAAGGAAAAAATACAATAGAAATCCATAGAAAAAGAGAGCTCAATAAAAGCCAGGATAATAACTCATCTATATAGTGCTTCAAGATTTACAGAGATGTAGCGTTGGCACAGTGGAGAGAGAACTGGGAAGACCAGGGGTCAAGTACAAACTGACAAATCATGACTCAGGCAAACCACTTAACCTATGGGTCTAAGTAATTCTCTGACCATAAACTGCCGAAGGAGACTAGTTTCACTAAAGTGAATCCTTCATGTTGGAAAATGGGACAATGGACTTCAAAGACCATCAACACATGTAGAGGAGGGTGACTAGTTGGTGAGATGATTGGACACCATGCCTACAAGGATATGAAACTGGAGATATTTAGCATTTGAAATAAGACAAATCCTTCTGAGAGGATATCTAAAGTACTGTCACAGGGAAGCTGGATTTGAGTGATTTTCCTTAGCCCCAGAAAGGAAAATTATGAGTAGTGGGTGCAAGGAGCTGGAGGCAGAATGTGGCTCAATAGAGGTAAACATTGTCTAACAAATTGGCACTATCCAAAATTAAATTAGGCTACTACAAAAGATTATGGGCTCTCCATCACTGGAGAGCTTCAAGAGGCAGGTGGATAATCATTTGCCAGAGATTACGGACAAAAGCTTCCTCAACATGGGTTGGCCTAGATAACATACAATCTCTGATTTTTGTTTTGTTTTGTTTTTCTAATTCCACCTTTCAATGTCTTCTAAGAGTTTTTTCTGTAACATATTAGGAGTCACTTTGTCTCAGCCTAATATTAAGTTACTATACAGTTAACTTTCTGAAATAGAATGTAAGGGAGTTTACAATTTTAGATCAGATATACTTGATGGTGATTCATCATTTCACTTAAGTGCGTCTTATGTGACCAAAACATTTTTAAAACAGGAAAAGTTTTAAGTAAGCAAGAAGGAAACATTTGAAAGAGGAAATTGGTTTAGGAAATGTTGTTTTCCTGGACCAAAAAAGAAAAGAAAAGAAAGCCAATTGATGTTTTATTTTATATATTTGTACACATGCACACTTCAGGTACTCTTCTAGGCCTAGTTACATGTGTATGAAACCTGAGTATTTATTCCAAGGTCTCTGGAGTCCACTTTGAAGTCATTCTCAAATTTTCACCTCTAATAACTCTAAGATTTTGTGCAAGATTCTCCTAAATCATTAGCCTTTATATCAAGATTAGCCCAGGTTTTAAAATAAACGTGTCTAAAAGTACTTACGCTATTCAACATAATTTAACAAGCATTTATTAAGCACTTCCTACATGTCAGGTTTGTACTAGGAATACAAAAACAAAAAAATCGACAATATTTGTCCCCAAGGAATATATGTTCTATTGGATAGAAATTACATGTATAAAGTACAGATAAGCAAAAACTAGAAGGTGGAGGGGAGGGCTAGCCTAGACATAAGCAGAAGAGATGCCCCTAGTGTTCTAAAATCCCTCCTTTAGGGTACATTTCTGCATGCATACTCCTGTGCTACACCACGTGATTACGTATCATGGACAGAATACGTATCATGGGCAGAATACATTAGCTCTGCAACCCACATCAACTTGGTTCAGTCTTAGTGCACCTTAAAACAGAAACAATAAAAAGGGTGGGGGAATAGCGGCAAAGCACAGGAAGCCAGTTTTAAAAGGCTTGGGTTCTGATCTTGGCTCTGCCACTAAGTAAACTGTTAGGCTCATAATTCACATCGCTGTGTCAGTTTTCTTGTAAGTAAAATAAGGAACCTGAACCTGATGATTCTTGAGATTTCTTGCAACTGTAACATTACGTGATTTTAAAGACCCTCATTGGCATGTGCTGCAATCCCTACATCTCTGACTCCTCTCCAGTATTAACCGCTGACTGGAGGTCATTTCTGCCCATACATCTTCCTATCCTCCCAGCACACACATACGAATCCACAGAGCTGTCTTGTTCAAACATCCAAACTGTCATTTATATTTCCATCAGCTTTGGGGGAAGCAAACTGAAGGGAAAAATAGGAGGTGCCACTATCACTAGTTTATGGATACTAGCAACTAATAACTTTTTCTGTCTCTTAGCACAATCAAACACATCCTTTGCAAAGGCCTGCCCTCCAACCTGGAACCCTAGATGACCTTTGGGATGTCTTTCAGACCATTCTGTATCTTCCAAACTGATTTATAATTTTGCTTTCTGGAAAGGTGGTGTAATAATGCTGGAATGACAATCTGGTATTATGAATTCTGGTCCTGGCCCTGCTATTAAGTAGCTTGAGTGTGACTTTGGGCAAGTAACAACCTCTCTTTGAACTGCTGACTCCTGTTTGTAAAATAAAGGCATTGGACAAGATGATCACTAAGGTTCCCCTCCAACATTAAAATCTTGCCATTCTATACTGCAAGATGAGACTGAAAAAGAGCTAATACCAACAACAGGCTTCTTTATCCCATGATTTCTCTTACTATCAACAACTTGACCCAGTCCCCTTAGCAAAGAACGGGCACTAGGCGTGATGCAATAAACCTGTGTGGACGGTTTGGAATTAACATATGTGCATAGCTCCAAGTGCTTTCAAAGGGTCAAAACCTTACCTGAAAAGAAATGAACTCTGGGTTGTCACTCTACAAGCTGCCTATACCATACTACATGGCCAGAGCGTAAACAAAATAGGAAAACCAAATTAGAAGATGAGAAAGCCAACACAAACAAGATGAAGGAAGAGCCCTTGAAATGTGGGTCGGTATGTAATTCCCCCTTCAAAAAAAGGGTGTGACACCTGGCACTTTCAGGCTAGCATTTTAAAAACTTCCTAGTTTCTCACCTCTTAACTATAACATAGATGTGTTTTAAAAAAATGTTGTAGCATATACCTTAACATTTAACACGCACACTCCTTTACTAGGCATGCTTGCATAGTTAATACGTAACAAGGGTCCTCATCTGAGTTTTGTCTTAAGGCAGAACAAAACAAAAACTCAAGTTTATTGAAAGTTGACAGTTCATGAAGGGCCAAGAAGCAATTTAAGTTCGAAGAGAAATAGAAGCCAGAAAGCAAGAAGTGCTAGGTTGGCCGAAGGAAAAGTGATGGCTGTTGGAAGGAGGGCTCCCAACTTGGAGGTGACCAGAGCCTTTGCAATGATCAGAAACACCAACGGCCCCTGCCTCTTCTTTGTGGTCATGCCCAGGGGAAGAGCAGGATGGCAAAGCCCCAAGACGCACGGAGGTAAACACACACACACACATGCACACACACGCACGCACACACGCACACACAGGTAAGTGAGGTGCTCTCGGCTCGCTGTCTGACTGCACACACCATTACCATTAAGTGAAACTACCTAGGCAGCGACAAGGAGCGGCAGCCGCGGGCTTGACGGTTCCACCAACACAGAGTGCCTTTGTTTGAATTAAACGCCCGGGATGGGGGGGGGGGGGGGGGAGCCCAGCCCAAAGCCATTCTGTGCGCGCAGCTCCAGCCCCCCGGCCCATCTCCCCCACATCCATCCCCGACCTCCCACCGGCTCCCCAAAGAGAAACTCACCCACGGTCGCCAGCGTATCGAAGTCCTGCAGCTTGTAAGCGGGAAGCTCCGGTGAAGGGGTCAGGGAGCCCGGGCCCGCCGCGGGGCTCGAGGAATGAGCGGGCTCCGAATCCCCCGACCCTGCGGACCCCGGAGGAGCCGGAGGGGGAAGGGGAGGGGGAGGAGGAGGAGGAGGAGGACTCCCTTCGCTGCCCCCGTTTCCTGCCCCGACCTTGGCCGCTTTCGCCGAGGACCCGGCAGCCTCCATGGGTGGTAGGATGGAGAAAGTCAGAAAACACAAGCCAGAAGCCGGGTCCTCCTGCTTTTCTTCCTCCTTCTCCTCCTCCTCTTCCTCCTCCTCCTCCTCCTCCTCCCTCCTGGTGCCTCTCAGCACATCTGGGGGAAGGGTGGGAAGAGGGATGATGGAGGGGGCGCGGCTGGCTTCCCGCCCCCCCCGCCGGCCCGGCACGGCGGGGGAGGGGAGATGCGTACCCACAACACACAAACACACACTCACACTCGCACGCACACAAACTTTCTCCCTGTCTAGCTTTTCTGGACGCGGCCTCGGTGCACTTTCCCGGGGACTTTGATCAGCAAGCCTTTGCCCTTGGCCACAGACCGCCTAGTAGGAGCGGTAGCATCGGAGGTGCAGGTTCCAGCCTCTGCGAGGCTCCTTTGCATCCCGCCCCATTGCTCGGAGGCTCGCTCCTTCCCACACCCACCCCGCCCTACACAACCCCGGCCCTGCCCCGGGCAGCCGAGCCAGCAAACCGTGGCGGCGGCGAACAATAGGCTAGGGCCAAGTGCCGGGGCAGACTCTTAATTAAATAGCAAGCAGAGAGAGCAGCTGCAGTCTGATTTCTTAGAGAAGGAGGAGGCGATAACTTGAAGTCCCGAGGAGGGGAGGCGGTACGGGCGATGGTGCAGCTGCCGCAGAAGCAGAAGGTGAGTCCCGGGCGGCTGGGGCACAATCACCCGGACCACGTTCTGGCTTCACTGCCGTGCTTCCCCGTGCAAACCCCGCTGCCCCTCCGCGCCAGAAGGAATCCCCGAGCCCCGAAGGCTGCGAGCGAGGGGAGGGCCGGGCGCGGGAGGTAGCGTCTCCTTCCCTCTCTACCCTTGGGCTCTCTCCCCCCTGCCTCCCAACTCCTCCCTAGAGGCAGTCTTTTAATTGGGGCGGCTTTGCTTTCATTAAATGGGGAAAGGACCGGGGATTTTTTGAGTACTCTAGACACCTTCCCGCAACCACGCCAGGAAACCACCGGTTTCACAGACTCCAATGTAAGTCTCCCCCGGTCAGATCCAAATTCAAAAGACAAGCACGTCCCAGACAACAAGGAAGGGGTTGTGGGTGCTGAGCGACGGCGGTGGTGGCCAATGGGAAGGAGGGGTCTATTCACGCCCTTCCTATCCCTGTTTCGCAATTGGCGCTCCCGTCCCGGGGAGGAGGCGTAGAAAGGAACGACATCAGCCAATTGAAAGACTGGGGCTGGCCCGGGGAAGGGGTGTGGTCTGTCCCTCCCACGATCCCAGAGCCCCATGCTGAGCGGTTTTGTTCACTGGTTTGTGTGACTACTCACTCTTCCAGGTGCAGCCGGCGAGCCGACACCTTTTTATCCCGTGGGCCGGAGTTCTGCTTGCAGCACCTGGCATTCCGGACGGCGTCGGGGATGGAGATCAAATGGTGTGTAGAGGGGGAAGTGAAGAGCAAAACAGTAACCCCCGAAAGGGGTTTCGAGGAGTGCGGATCCCCAAGCTCATACTTCACCTTTGCAACGGTCACCACCCAGAGACGCTTAGACAATTCATTTCCTTGCCATTAGAAGAAATCACAGGGATTCCTTGGGCTTTACAGAAGCGACATCGGGTCACCCAGGGAAGACTCGAGTTGCTTGAGCTAGGATTCTAGCACCTGTGGTGACAAAATACTTTCCTTTTCCTGGGCACAGTTTAGAAAGGTCGTTTCTTTGTTCTAGAAGCAGGAATTCCTAAACCTGGAGTCCAGGCTCTGTGGACGTGGATGGAAAAATAAATGACATTTATTTCCACTGACCAACTCAAATTTAGCATTTCCTTCAATTATTTTTTTTTTAAAGTCCTGAGGATGGTTTCTTAGGCTTCACCAAACTTCCAGAGGAGGAGTCCACAATGCTCAAAAATAGCGTTAAGAGCTCCTGGCCAGAGTGCCTGTCTCCTTTGGGATGGGGGTATTTTCCATTTTTGATGGATAGTTTTTAGATATGATAGATAGATAGATAGATAGATAGATAGATAGATAGATAGATAGGCATATATTTATATATGGCAATATATATATATAAACATGTGTATACATGCATGCATGCTGTTTAAATGATGAGGATTTGGCTGATCCGCTCAAGTAATGCAGATGGACAGCAACAGAGTTATTTTTTCTCATTTCTTTTCCCGTTTCTCATTTTCTCATTAGGCAGCTTTCCTGTTAAGGAGCAAGCTACATTCAAGTTTAGCAATGGGCACTGCTGGTTCATTACTGTATCTGGACTAGGAAATTCATAGTTTCCTTACACCCACACTTAGGCCCATGATTGAGCTGTCCAGCTCAACTTCCAAAGCGTGGGCGGGTGCATCTGTACATTAGTTCCTAGTCTGGTTTTTCCTGTGAGTAGAAGCTGGGAGGAAATTAAATAAAGAAGACTGTCAACAATTGTATTGTCCTTTTCCAGGACCATTTGGTGTTAGTACAAATCTCTCTAAAGCTACTTGGTTTGGCATAGATATTGCTTTTTTTGTGTGTAAATTCAAATTTTTAACAAATTGTATATGATAGCTATGTGATGTGTATATGTGATATGCGTGCCATTAAAGTTTTATATTCTACTTAGCAGGTTCCTTTAGCCTTTGGAGATCATGAATTATATTTAGTAAGGTGGGAAGATTCCACTGAGAGGCCTGAAAGAGATTTTTCCCCCTGTTTAATCTCCCCTCTTTACCCAGAATGGTACACTTTAGAATTAATTGTAACTATATAGGACAGTATCTTTACAAAGCAGCCTTCATCCTGAAGAATCATTAAATATTTTTGATATCCACGTTAGAGCACTTTAAATATTTTAAAATCCTTGTCAATAGCATTCAATTTTCATTACCGTCTTTATGTTATCTAATTAGTTATTGCAGAGTGAAAAAAATGATTAACTTGCAATAACAGAAAACTGGGTGCTTGTTAACTTTGTTCCTCCAAAAAAGCAATATAAATCAGACATAAAACAATATTTCTTTTATATGTTACTAGGTATAAGAAAACATAATTTAAAAGCTAAGTGGATCCTGTTACATACCCCTTTGAAATTTTACCACAAACTAAAGATAACAGAATTTTAAAATTTTCTACCGTTTGTTCATATTGTCACACATTACAGTATGTTCCACAAATAATTCTGCAAACACTTCTTAAGTGTCTCCTGTGTACAAAGAGGAGATGAAAAGTTCAGATAAAACATGATGCCTGCCCTCGTTCAACAAATTCAGCTTTTGTTGGGTACCTGAAATCTGTAAAGGCAATATTTTAGTAGAAGAATAAAATATGCACAAGATAAATATAATAAATCTTATGTGCATTAGACAGATGAAAAATAAAGTGTTAAGTGGAGACAGGTAAAAAGAAGAACCGTAGAGAGAGAGAATTGGAGAGGACTGGGTAGGAATTCAGTTGTTGAAAAGGGTGAGCACAGTGATACTGCAGACATGGGGACAGAGAAGCAGGAAAGAACATAATATGGTATATTCCACATAATCTGCTTTGGCTGCAGAAAAAAGTTCTTAGCAAGGAGTAGCATAATATAAGTCTAGAAGGGTAAATTAGAGCTATATTTTGGTGAGCTTTGAATGCCAATCAAAGGAACCTGAACTTAATAGACAGGTAAGATTGAGAAGATTGAATCTTTTTTTGAGTAGGAGAGTGACTTGACAAGATCAGTGCCTAAGAATAAAGCCAATGCTTGATTATCCCCTTGAGTGGATAATTAGATGGTAATTAGGCAGGATAATTAGAATGGGTGCTGGGGTAGGGGCTGTGTTGGGACTGGTCCAGTTGCCAAGGATGGATCTAACTATGGACACAACTAAGGGAGATTCTGGTACTAAAGGATCCCACCTAGAGCACTATAAAAGAAGAAATGTGGCCTATGTTCATTCTTGTGAAGCAGGCTTTCCTTTTCTTCAAGAGTTCTATTTTTGGGGCTTTCATTTCTCTCCAACCCAGATGTAGTCCTCATACATAGATATAGAATTAGATTTGAAAAAAGTATTAAGTACATATTCCCTAGGATTCTAGATCTGGAAGGAATCTCAAGAACCATGTAATTTCAAACTTATACTTTTAGTCAGTCAGACAGTCAACAAGCATTTTATGTGCCAGATCCTGAGGATACAAAGAAAGGCGAAAGCTTCTCTTCTCAAAAGTCTCATATTGTAATGAGGGAGCAACATGTAAATAACTAGAAACATACAAGTTATACACAGAGTAGATGGAAAGTCAGCATGACTTATAAAATAAATAATATAATTAAATTTCTAATTTTTAGACATATGTAGGAGTAGGGAACTTATCATCCTATACGAGAATATCGTCCTTCCTTTTGACAAACTTTGGCTCTGGCTGCAGTTTAGGTAAATTTAAAAATTCTGTCTTTAATAGATAAGGAATAGTTTTTAGATTCCTTCCTTTAGCAATTTTACCTTCATTCTTTCAAATTAAATAATGATAGATTTGAAGCTGTAAAGAACCCTAGAGGATATTTGGTTTGATACCCTTAATTTTCAAAAGAAGAAATTTACCAAAGTAGAAAGACTTATCCAAGAGCACATAGTAGTTGACAAAGTCAAGATTCAGATGCTGGTTTTCAGACTCCAAATAGAATAATCCTTTTTGTTATTCCATGATAACTTTGAATCTTAAGCTTGTTCTAAATTTCTCTTTAACTTTTATTCATGTGCTATTTCCCAAATATTTTAATCCATTTCTCTGCATCATTTCCAGTATTCAACTTTTTTCTTAAAATGCTAAGACCAAAATTGAATATCTTATTTGAATACATAATGTATAACAAAAGAATTAATTTCCTATTTCTTTGATTTGCATATTCTTGTTGGTATATACCAATTTCATTTTGATTCATTCATGTTTGTGTACGTGGTGAACTAGATCTCAAGTAGTATTTTCTACTGATAAAGCCAAAACTATGGCTCTTGTGATTAAAAATGAAGGTGCAAGAGTCTATTTTTATAATTAACATAACAATCAGAGGGTGATTAATTAAAGCTTAGCATTACAACTGCTGTCCCCATCCAAAATACTTAACGCGTCTTCATATGGTACCTTGTGTTAAAGTACAGGTATTAATGAGAAACTCTTTAAAATAGAACTTTATATCTGTGAATTGGTGAGTACCTGGCATGTTCTAGTCATATGAAAAATGGAACTCCTTTCTTGTGAATTTATGCACAAGACAACATATACTCACATGCCATAGTACTTGTTATATTAGTTACCTCTCCAATCTTATGAAAGTACTTCTTGTACTCTTTGTAAATGGGTGTGTGTGTGTGTGTGTGTGTGTGTGTGTGTGTGTGTATGTGTGTAAGAGAGATATGCAAAAGTAGGGAACTTGTCATCCTATATGAGATTACCCTTCTTCCTTTTGACAAACTTAGGCTCTGACTGCAATTTAGGTAAATTTTAAAATTCTATCTTTTTAGATTCCTTCCTTTAGCAATCTTACCTTCTGTTCTTTGGGGAACTTTGAATGCCAATCAAAGGAACCTCAATTTAATAAACAGGAAAGATTGAGAAGATTGAGTCTTTTTTGAGTAGGAGAGTGACTTGACAAGATCAGTGTCTAAGAATAAAGGCAATGCTTGATTATCCCCTGGGGAGTGGAAGAAAGGCATTGATGTGAAAGTTAGCTCACAAGAGAAAAGAAATCTGAATCAAATACAGATCTGAATGGTGGAAGAATGGGGGAGGGAAAGGAATTTCAAGTCTTGCCAATGTACTTCCTTAATAAAAATACTAATTGAGCTGACTACGTAAAAGTTCAAAAACATGTTTAAAAAAATCAGTAACATTCATTTATTCACAGCCCTTATATTCAATGATCAACCAGTGACTTTCTAAAATTAAAACTTCAGATTCCTGCATTTGGGGCTGAGCTGGGGTAGTGACTGAGTGTGTAGAGAGAAGAGAACACAGATGAGAGAAATTGTAGAGTTAAAAACAAGAAAACTGCTCATTTATGTGGTTCAGGTAAGACTGAGGGGTCAGGAATGACCCCAAGGTTAGCATGGAAGCATGGTAGTTCACTTGAAGAGGAGGTTTTAGGGGAAAAAAAAATTACCCATCCCACAGGAGCCTGTGCCAACCTGAATTTATTATCCCCGACACCCATTCTCTAGGTGGCACCAAGAAGCGTGTCCATATACCTACAGGACAAATCGAGGTCCCAAACGGTGGTCCAATGCAGTGTAAACTTGTCAGTTTGTTCAAACAATTTACATGTTCATCCACCTACATATAAATGGTCAATTCAGGCCCAGGGAGGATCATACACACACACCTCCATCATACACATTAGTAGTGTGGTATCTGTTAGTGAATCCAAAGACTACTGCCCACTTTCTCTTTTTTTTTTTCGTTCCCCCCCCCCAAGTTACACTCACAAGAATAGATATACTTCAAACTCACCTTCTTCCCATGTATTTAATGTTTCTTGTTGAGGATTTCTTCTCTTTCTACCTAGATGATTGTAACTGCCATTTAATTATTCTCCCTGCCCTCAGGCAGGTAGATGGCCAAATCCAAAAAGCCTTTGCCTATCTGCTTAAGTTAGAACTGTGAGGATCAAATGAGATCATATTTGTAAAGCTCTCAGCACAGTGCCTGGCATGTAGAAGGTACCAAATAAATGCTAACTTCCTCCACTCTGCCATTCATCCTTTTTAATTCATTGATGTTCTGATTCTTTGTGATCCCATTTGGGATTTTCTTGGAAAAGATACTAGAATGGTTTGCCATTTCCTTCTCCAGCTCATTTTACAGATAAGGAAACTGAGGCAAACAGGGTTGAGTGAGTTGCTCAGGGTCACACAGCTAATAAAGATCTGAGGTCAGATTGGACTTAAGAAGAGGAGTCTTCCTGACTCTAGGACCAGCACTCTCTTTATTATGCCACTTAATTGCCTGTTGTCCAAATAATTTTAATGCATTGTTCAGGTCAGATCACTCCTCAAAAGCCTTCCTTAGTTCCGCATTATTTACCAAATAAAATATAAAAGCCTGAACCAGGCTTAAAGCCCTGAAAAGGCCCTCCACAATTTGTCTTAAGTCTACCTTGTCAGCCTTATCTTATGCTTCTTCCTTTCCCTTTTTTTTTTTTGGTGTTACTAGATTTATTTATTTATTTCTAGTTTTCAGCATTCATTTCCACAAGATTTAGAGTTACATTTTTCCTCCCCGTCTTTCCCCTACCCCCCACCCCAAAATAGCAAGCCTACTGAATACCCCTTCCCACAATCGGTCCTCTTATATCCTCTCCTATCAGCCCCCTAACTTTCTAGTAGGGCAAGATGGATTTCTATACCTCGGTGCCTATATATCTTATTTCCCAGTTGCATATAAAAAACAAATTTTTACTTCTTCCCTTTCTTAACTACATTCTAGTCAAACTGGACTACTCTCTTTTCCTTATCCTCATCCTGCCCCCTCTCGTCTCCTTGTCTTTGCTCACAGGGGCTCCCTTATCTGACATGAATTCCTGGCTCAGATATTACCGTCTCCATGAAGTCTTCCTCTCCTTCCTCAAATTTCTCCTCATCTGTTTCCTAGATCTCACCATTGTATTTATCTCTCTTACTTACCTTGAGTCAGTCACTTGTTTGTGCCTTTACTCCCCATTATAGTGTAAGCAACGTGAGACCACTATCCATATACTACCTGTCTTTTAGTCCCCAGCATCTTGCAGAGTGCCTTGAATATTATAGTTGGCCCCCAAGCTCTAATTTAGTCACCACTCCCCCCATTTTAGACACTGACAAACACAGTAGTAATGGCTTTGGTGTTGGCAGGACAATTAACTGTTCCATTTAAGTACCCTGCTAATTTCTTTTTAGATTACTTTGTTTTTTCTAGTTTGTTTCTACAATTACCCTCATTTTATTGTACACATTACTGCCTCTAGGCCTCCATCTCTTTTGAGGTTGGTACCAGCCTACAAACACTTAACCACTTACTACAGGCCTTACACCGTTCAGGTGTATTAGGGCTAAGAAGCAAGGTAAAAACACAGTCTCTGCCTTCAAAGAGCTCACCTTCTAATTGAAGAGGTAACATTTAAAGAACTATGTACAATATATTCATATGTATGTGTTTATGTATGTATGTATATATATATATATATATATATATATATATATATATATATATATATATATATATATATATATATATATATACACACACACACACACACATATATATATACACCATGTAAGTGGAAGATAATCTCAAAGGGATGGTACTAACATTGAGGGGAAATCCCAAAAGTTCTCCTGTAGAAGGTGAGATTTGATCTCTCTAGAAGAAAGCCAGAAAGCAAAAGAAAGGTGGAAGAGTATGGCAGCTACAGAGGGGACAGCCACTGAACAAGACACAAAGTCAGGAGATGGTATGCTGTGAGTGTGCAGCAGCAAACAGGCCAGTATAAGCGGGCCTGAAGAGTAAATAGAGAGGAGCTGTAAGAATGGAAAGGGAGGAAACCAAGTTGTGAAAGGCTTTAAATGCCACACAGGGTTTTATATTTTTTTCCTGGAGTTAATATGGAGCCATTGGAGTTTATTGGGTAGGTGACTGATTGTGGTCAGACCTGAATTTTAAGGACGTTATCTTGACGATTTAGTGAGGTGAGGAATAGGTTGAAATGGAGAGAGACTTGAGTCAGGGAGAGCAATGAGAAGGCTCATCCAGTACTAAGGTGATCCAGGCCCATAGCATTGTAGAGCTGTGGAATTGGAGAAAGGCCATATAGAAGAAATTTCATGGAGGTAGAAAGACCACACAGGAACAGATTAGAAACATGGCCTGAGTTAGAGTGAAGGTATGAATTTTAGGTTTGAATTTTCCCTGAGACAGTCACTAGATCTGTGTTCTTGGGTATCCCTCTACCTCCCTCACTCTTGACCATACCACAGTGTCTCTGAGGTAAACTTTCCCCATCTCCAGAACAGAGTTAATGGCACTTGTACTGTCTGTTTTATAGGGCTGTGGTGATAATCAAAAGAGGTCCTGTAGGTAAAGTATTTTATAAAACCCTGGCAGATAGGTGGTATAGTGCATAGATTGCCAGACCCTGGAGTCAGGAAGACTCGTTTTCATGAGTTCAAATCTGACCTCAGACAATTACTATGAAATATGACTCTGGGCAAGTAATTTAACCCAGTTTGCCTCAGTTTCTTCATCTGTAAAATGAGCTGGAGAAGGAAATCACTCCAGTATCTTTGCCAAGAAAACTCCAAATGGGGTTACAACTCAACTAAAATGACTGAACAGCATTAACAACAATATAAACAAAAACTATCATTATTATATATTTTCATGTCAGTTTTCCTTCCCTGAAATTAATCACCATTCCCAAATCTATCTTGCCTTCGAAATTCTACTCAGTGCCCAGTGCAGTTATGCTTTTCCCCCTCCTTTTAATGAATATATGTTGAATTTTGTGTTCATTAAGCTTATTGGAAATCCTAGATGTTTACAGAAGTATGTGAGCTGGATAAAGTAATATGTTCCACACTTTTAAAAGGATTAATCAAAACAGGGTGACCTCCAATTAACACCTAGTACATGCCAGTGTCTGGTTAATTGAGATGACTGGAACAATATAATAATTAGGCCAATTTGTGGATTCAATCCCATTATGAACCACTGAGCTTTGCTTTGTGTTACGGGAATCTGAAGATCTTCCCTGCCCCTAGGCCCTTTGCTAAAGTGGCTACGTGACTCTGAGGACCCTTGGATATTTGAAAGTATACTCTGTTCCCTAATAGGCTGAATGTGGTCAC
>CM053591.1:17577310-17619841 GCA_028646515.1 Pseudochirops corinnae
TAACATTTGATTTTAGAACTTTAAATTCTAGATTCTTTCCCTTCCTCCCTTGAACATAAATACTTTCTAAGAGAAAAATTATAAAATTCAAATAAAACCTATACAGATAAAGTTAATAATTTTAAATAGATTAAGGGTTTCAAATCTGAGATATAAACAGCCACAGGGAATATAAGAAGTTTGTCAAAGGGCTACATGGGAAAAATATATATATACATATATATATATTTTTTCTATTGAAATAGTCTGAAAGTAGTGTTAGTGAAAAAAATTGTGGATTGGACAGAACAACTTTCCAATATTAAAGAATGTTACCATGCCTTAAATAAAGTTTTCTTTATGAAAAATTAATTTATTTATCTTTTATATACATATTCATGATAACTCTAGAATGAATTTCCTTTCATGTTAACTAGGATATATGGGAAAATTACTAAAGCCAAAGGGTATAGGTAACCCAAAGGATTAAAAACCTTTTTCCTCCCCTTGATCTCAGAAACACTTTTAAGTTCTGGAATTCAGTGCCTGTGATTTAAATGATTTATGATGTTATTAATTATGAAATAATTCTTTTGAGCAACATATAGACCAATATAACCAAGCCTTTTCTTTTTCTCGAAAGTTATTCATGTAACATTTTTAAGGCATGGAATTGGAGAAGAATATTTAAGTTTAAAATAAAGTGATGTTGCTTTCTTGAGAATTTCACCATATTTCCTGGCATCACTGGGACCTTCACAAGGCACTGTGAACCTATATTAAAGGATACTTCAGAAATATTATGGTTCCTTTTAAAAAAATATATATTGGTATAATGCATTTCATTTATAATGTATTAAAAATACAAAAATAACACAGGAGTATGTTTATATGTATAATAAACTTAAAAATATGACTCCATTTGAAATTTAATATTTTATTAATCTAAAATAATTTGTCTGTTTACATGTTTTTGGTCACTTAAATAGCTAAACTCATGAGGATATATCCAAAGGAATGAAAAAAGGTTCCTTCCAAATATTACTGATCAAAGCAAGTTTTTTTTTCTTTTGCATTAGGCTATCTGTATTCCTCTTGCAGCTTCCCTACCATTTTATGTTCTGGTTTCATCCAGAGCTGTACTTTTTGGAGAGGTAATAAAATTATCCATTATGTTTCTTAAGTCCCTGGGGAAACTCTGGAGCCATCCACTCTTCCACTTCTGTTACTGAATTCTGTGGCTTTGTACCCACAACAAACAAAACCATTCATTTCACATGAATGAATAAATATAATTTGCATGTTTAGAATTAAACTTGAATGGTCACATATAGTTTTTAAGGCTCTGTTTTTTTATGAATGTGGAGACATACTGGTACCAAAGAGGCTACAACATAAGTATTGACAACAGCAGAATAACAGAGGGAAAACACAATTAACATTTCAGATATAGTAATGCCCTACTCTGCCCCCATCCCAAGAAAGCATATAATTTGGGGAAGGGGATATAAAAAAACAGGGCTTTCCAAATTCTTAGTGTAGTTTTAAGTTTTAATAGTATAAATAACTTTAGGCTCTAATAATTTAAAAGGGCACTAAGATTTTTGCATTATCCTCTACAACCTTCCCATTCTCTTCTAGTAGAAAAAGTGTTGCATTTGAAATCAACAGTTCTGGGGTTTGGCATTTACTACCAGTGTGAACTTGGCAAGTCACTTCATCTGCTCCCTTTTAAAGTTGAGGTGCTACTTAGTACTGGACTTATTAGGAACTGGGGTGTTTTACCTCCCCCCTTCTCCACTGAGGGTATTTCTACTTTCCACCTAGGAATATGATACAGGCATACCTCAGAGATATTGTGGGATCAGTAACAGACCACTGGAATAAAGTGAATATTGAAATAAAATAAGTTACGTGAATTTTTTTGTTTCCCAGGGCATGTAAAAGATATATTTTTACGCTATACTGTAGTCTATTAAATGTGTAATAGTATTATATCTAAAAAAAAAGTATATACCTTAATTTAAAAATGGTTTGCTACTAAAAATGCTAACCATAATCTGTGTCTTCAGTGAGTTGCAACCTTTTTGTTGGTAGAGGATCTTGCCTCCATGGTGATCGCTGCTGACTGATCAGAATGGTTGGTGGTTGCTGAAGGTTGGGATGACTGCGGCAATTTCTTAAAATAAGACAATGAAGTTTGCTGCATTGATTGACTCTTCCTTTAACTTCTATTTAGAGGCCATTGCATGGTTATTAATTGGCCTAATTTCAATATTTCTGTGTCTCAGGAAATAGGGAGGCTCGAGGAAAGGGAGAGAGAGATGGGTAATGGCTGACTGGTAAAGTAGTCAGAACACACAACATTTATCAATTAAGTTCACAATATTATATGATGTGGTTCATGGTACCCCAAATCAATTACAATAATAACATCAAAGATGAACATAACAGATATAATGATAATGAAAAAGTTGAAATGTTGCAAGAATTACCAAAATGTGACACAGAGATATGACATAAGCACAAATTGTTGGAAAAATGGTGCAGATAGACTTGCTCAACTAGAGGGTTGACACAAACCTTCAATTTGTTAAATACACACACACACACACATACACACACACACACAGGGTCTATGAAGCAATATAAAGCAAAAAAAAAATGCTTGTACAACTGATTTCAGGACTGAAGAAGTTTGGCCTTCAATAGGGAGAAGGGGAAAGAGAGACTAGGCTCTTTTTCTTTTCTCACTCTCTTCAGTTCATTAAAACCCCATGAGGTTCCCTAGAGACAAATTATTTAAATCTTAGATTTATGTTAAAGTCTAGGGTTTCACTAAATCTTATTTTAAAGGGGCCAATGAGTCATTGGTTCATTTGACTCAGCAGCCAATAAAGGGATTGCTTCATCTTTTCAAAGTGCCTAAGTTCTTCGGCCCTAAGTCACCGCATGGCCAGAAACAGCCAGGAAACACCACATGCCCATATGCTTAATCATCATGTCCCCTGGTTCCCTGGAAGTTTCCAGAGAAGCCAGATACACAGTTCTTGAGATGGTCTCTTACCAAGTCAATTCAACTTCTAATACACATACAATGAAGATATTTGTAGCAGCAACCACACTGGCATATCCAAGGTGGCTGGCAGCGCAGGTTCTTAGATCTGCTTTACTAGGAAAGATATCTGTTTAAGGGGTCAATGATCTTTTTTATTACATTCACTAGTTCAGGAGAAAAGTCAGCACCTTGAACTTCAGAGAAAATACAAGCAGAAAAATAAAGACCGACAGACAGGACTCTGCCTGAATCAAAGCAATATTGCTTTGATTTGACTTTACATACATCCCTGGATGGAGAGAGCCTTTATATCTGAGCAGTTGGGGAGCTCTGAACATACAGCCATTCAGACTCTCAACCAGGGAATCACAAGAGCTTTCTCATAAGCAAGCCCCCAAAGCAGAATACTAACTCAGAGTATGTATACATTTCTCAGAGCCAGAAGGCATCACAACTCAGTAACTCAGTACCTAATTAAAAATTATCAAAAGGTGTGAAAGCCTTCCAACAAGTAAGCCTCCCCTAAACAAGCTTCCCTTAATGGGCTCTACATGCAGTCTATTAATGGGCCACAAAGATCTTATATCCCATTAACACTACAATATTGAACCAGATAACTCCTAAGGTTCCTTCCTTTAAATCTAATATTCTAAATTTCCACCAAAATGCCCCGTTGCACTGAGTAAAATCAGTCAGTGAGAGTAAAGGCTTGTCATTCTTTCCAATCTTCTGTTTCTTTTCAGAAGCCCAGTGATGTTTAGTTTTCAATGATTTCCTGTCATGTCAGTGAAAATGGGAACCATTTAGAATTCTTTACTTCATAATTAAATTATTTCTTTTCCTGCAAAACTTTGAGTTTCCACATTTACTTCAACTATTTATTTTCTCCATTATTGCCCTCGAACAATGCTGACAGTCCTATCCATAGAGAAATCCCTCTTGGTCTCCCTGGTGCCACTCAGGAAGGTTGCCAACTACTCTTTAAGCTTTTGTCAAACCTAAAAAATACCATAAGTACCACATCAATTTAGAGTAGCTAAAAGAAATTTTTAGGGTGAATTACAAATGAAAATTTACAAAATAAATTGGAGCCCTTTGGATTCTAAATCTAAGACCCTTTCCTCTATATTGCAGTATCCTACTCAACCTTAATGCTTAATGGATCAGTGAATGAAACAGAACTTCTGCAGATATGTCTGAAGGAAAGTCCTACTTGCAGGTCTCGTCATGGCATACAGGTGTTCCTGTGTTGTCAGCAACTATTCCAGCAGAGTGTAAGCTCTTGTAGGTTCTACAAAGTTGCAGACTCTTCAGTACCATTTATCAAGTTGTGAATTCTCCAAGTACTGTACTGAGACAGACTATGTCAGCTTTTCAAGGACCAGACAGTGAGACTCATCACCAGAATATTTGTCGCTAGTAGTGGATTATTTTCCTTTTTTTTGCCAAGTGTGGAGAAATAAAACACAAAATGGCCCAACTTTTTGAATTATAGTATTCCACAGAATCCAGTTTCAGTTCCTCAAACATGACATGCCATCTCCCATCTCTATGTCTTTGCACTGGCTTTACTCTATGCCTGTAACACCCTCGTGTCCAGCTCTTATTTTCCCTGACTTCTTCCATGACTCAGCTCAAACTCCACTTTCTTCAGGAAACCTTTTTCAATCCTCTCAGCTGTCAGTGCCTTCCCCTCTGAGATTCTACCCTCTGCTCCATCTCTCTCTGTCTCTGTCTCTCTGTCTCTGTCTCCGTCTCTCTCTATCTGTCTCTTCTCCCTCTCCCTGTGTCTTTCTGTATATACTATATATCTTTCATATCTATGTGTGAATGCATTTGTTTTTTACATATCTAGTTATCTACCCATTGTCTCTTGTAATATAAGAAAAAGATGTAAGCTTCTTGAAGACAGGAGACCTTTCTGCCTTTTCTGGTATAACCAGTTCTTAGCATAGTACCTGGAACATGTTTGTTGATGGATTGAAGGGGCTAAAATGTTACATGAAACAGTTTTGTAACATGGTTTTCAGTTCTTTATTTGATGTGAGAATGTCTCTGTCAAGTATTTTTGTTAAAAATGCTGGATTGATTAAAAAATAATTCGTACGTATGTAGAATAAATATAGTGCTTAACTTTTTTTTTTCTTTTTTACTTACCACAGAGGACTGGGGCATGGGGAAAGGGAGGAGGGGGAAGTGTATTGAGAAATAACTGTGATGGGGGAAAAAAGTTATCCACGAAATGGAAAAAAAAGAACAGAGAGAGGAACAGATGGAGTAAAACTGAAAACCATCTTTTGTCTTTTTTTAATAGAAAAATGACACATCCATGATGTTTATCTGCTCTTTCTTTAAGTATACCTGAAAAGCACTAATGCAGAGTCAAACTTTTCCATGCTCCACACATATATGACTAGGAGGGGTAAGGGGAACAATTTATAGTGGATAAGCATTTTACTACAGTTTTTGATTAAAATTTTAAAAAATACTTCAAAATACTCTGAAGTATACTTGAAATACTCTAAAGTTTATATTTCCTACACCTAACATTATTTTTCTCCAAGCAACCTGGATTATTGTATAGATAAGTGGAACAGAATTAAAATGAAGACATTATGACAATGAATGAATTATTTTTGTACATACAAATTGGAATCAATTTAATACACATTTTCACACCATGTATCTGTAAAATGAAACTTACCACTGAGGGAACAGGCAGTTGAAGGAGACTGGCAACAAGAATATTAAATATTTTAAGACACAGCTTTTTTTGTTTGTTTGTTTGTTTTTAGGAAGGTGGGGAACAGAAGGGGAATAGTCCAGAACCTTTGATTTTATCAATTTAAGGGACTTTGGTATGGAAATTCTTTCTATTGATTCAGTAGCAATTTCAGTAAGCAATTTATATACAATTTATTGCTTTTGCTGCTTTAGGGAATGATAGGTTAAATAAACCTAAATGTGTTTTAAATTAATTCTCAAAATACTTGCCAGTATATTGCTCTAATTTTCCACACAACATAGATATTAAAAATATTTGCTTATTCAAAAATATTATTTGCAAAGAAAAAAAGGGGATAAAAGGAATAAATGAAGATTAGTCCAGAATCATAGGACATTAAAGCTGTAAGGAAACCTAAAAACCATCTGTTCAGTTTCCTCATTTAATAGATAGGAAAAAAAATAAGGCTTAGGGTGATAAAATGGGTTATTCATGGTCACATAACAATTGAGTGGCAGAGTCAATTTAGGTCTCTGAACTCCTGTCCTGAGCAGTGGTCCGCCACCCCATGCTATTTTTTCTGTGGGATGAGTTATAAATATTACCCATATTACAACTGTATCTTACAATTACAAAAAATGCTGCCAGCTTTCAATTGTGTCTGGCTCTTTAGATCCTCATTTGAGATTTTCTTGGCAGTACTACTGGAGTGGTTTGCCATTTCTATCTCCATTTCATTTTACAAATGAGGAAACTGAGGCAAACAGGGTCAAGTGACTTGCCCAGGGTCACCCAGAAAGTAAGTGTCTGAGTCCAGATATAAACTCAGGAAGAAGAGTCTTCCTAACTATAGTTCCAACACTCCATTTACTGTGTCACCTACCTGTCCTTTCAAAGTATTGTATAGTAATTTAAAAAAAACCCAATATATTTACATGTATATTTAATATATATAAGTAAATATACATTAATATATATTTATATATAAATATAAATTTAAATATATATTTATATTTTAATATATAAAAAAATCTAATAAATTAGAGGTGCAGCATGGTGTGGCAGAAACACCACTAAAGTGAGAATCAAGAAATCTGGTTACTACTCATAACTGCTTTTAATTAGCTATGTGAACTTAGGCAAATCTAAAAGCTTCTCTACATCTCAATTTCCCCATCTTTTTCCAATTTTGAAACATTCTTTGATTCCTTAATCTCATAAGATTAAACCTGACATAAAAAGACATGATTTCTAGAAAGAGGCACAGTTGATTTAAATTTCTTTTATAAGCTATTTCTTCAGATGTAGTATCTGGTCTATAGAGAGGGTTAGCCTTAAAATCATGAGGACCAGGGTTCAAGTCCTACTTCTAACACACACTGGCTATGTCTAGCTTATGACATGCTATATAAAGTCATTGACTCTCTCATTTCTCTAAGACTATAGGTTATAGAGAAATTACTCATTTGCATCAATGGAGAGAATTTCTATACCAGAAGTTTCCCAAACTGATGAAATCACAGGTTTGGATGTCCCTCCCTTTCCCCCTCTTCCACTGTTTAAAAAAATGTGTTTTTAAAATATTTAATATGCTTTTTTCCCAATCTCAATTACATTTTCTCCTCTTGCCTAATTACATTATACAGACACATAGTTTCAAAAATGCATCTTAAACATATTCCATTTTAATGTGTTTAAAAGAGATCACAGGGATGGCATTTTTTTCCCCTTAAAGTACACAAGCTAACCCATGAGACACTACCCAAGAGATATATTAGTGTCTTTTTTCCTCTTCATTTTATTCATTAAATAACCAAAGTTTCATTGAGAAGAAGAGTTGATTAACTTAAGGCTACTGCTCTTGTATCATACATTGTTCAGTTGTTTCAGTCATGTCCAACTCTTTGTGACCCCATTTGTGGTTTCTTGGAAAAGATACTGAAGTGATATGTTATTTCCTTCACCAACTCATTTTACAGATGAAGAAACTGAGGCAAACAGGGGTAAGTAACTTTCTGGAATGGCAGGGATACAATCACTATAGTCCTAACAACCTTTCTCAGGGAAAATTGAAGACACCTTTATGTACACCAACAAAGCTGTGTGTGTGTGTGTGTGTGTGTGTGTGTGTATGTGTGTGTGTGTGTGTGTGTGTGTGTGTGTGTGTGTGTGTGTAGTTATGTTGGGAATAAAAGGAGGATCAAAGAAGGGATAGAACTGCTCTGGGTTGGGTGTGATGATAATAACAAACAACAAAGAGAAGACTGAGATACTCATTTCTTACTTTGATTTGATTTTGCTCCCATGGAGACTGGTCTTCAAACTGGGGAGGTTAAAACCAATATAGTTAACAGCGAAGGAAAGCCCAAGATAAAGGAGAGCACAGAAAAATGGCAATCAGTCGCCTTCCATAAGTTTCAAAAAGTTTTAGGATCGTTATTAGGTCAATGGTTTCAACAAATCATGAGTAATTGAAGGATTTTTTCTAAGAGAAATATGTGTATGAGTGGTGAGAGAGTATAGATTTTGACCTAGGAGAGACTGTAGAGGTCATCTAGTGCAATCCATTTTGCTGGTGAAGAAACTGAGAATTAGAGAGGTTTAGTGACTTATCAAAGGTCAAAAAGGTAGGAAGGGATAGGATTGGAGCTCAAGTTTTCTGATTCTAAATCCTGTGTTCTTTCTACTTCACCATACTACCAGCTTCTAATCTTTGGTGTAGGGCAAAGTATTAGCTGCTAAAATCATGTAACTGGGTAGAAGATGGCAAGAGAGTCAGCATGATGGAGATAGCAAGCTGGACTTGGAATCATGGAGGTCTGGATTTGAGTTTTGCTGCTTCATATTGGCTGTGTGACCCTGGGCTATTCACTTTACATTCTTATTAGACTATATCTTGCAGGTAAAGGTGCTGCTGTTTGTTAGTAGAGGCAGTTTCTCAGCAGGACCTCCAATGAAATCATAGGTATAGCAAAAAACAAAATAGATACAAGAGAAAACATTTTTCCTTGTAATAAGTCTCCATAAAGATTTTTGAGATCGACAGATACTACATTTAATGCCATAATAAATTTCTAACCTCTATCAACATTTTATTATCTCTGGTGCAGCCATTAAGGAACAATCAATTCACTTACTAATGGGGAAACACTCTACTGAACTCTTTGGAAAGACATACACAGAGTAAATTTCCACATATGTATGTGCCCAGAACATTTTGGATATTTAAATAGAATAAAAAGTTCTAGAGAATGTAAAACAGCTCAAATCTTTCATGCTTAAACACATAATTTGGATGTTCCATTTAAAAAGATGCTGTATGATTCAGATAGTTTTCTCTGAAGTGCTGCAAATGAGGGAGAAAATAACTCAGCCATTTTCACTTTGGGCACATAGCTCTACAATACCAGCACTTAGTCAAGAAGAGGCCGGAACAGAGAAATTTAAGTCTGCTTATTTCCTTACATGTTACATTAATTTGACTGGATGTGAAATGCCTTTCTACCAATCCAACAGCAGAAAAACAATTCATAATATGCTACCATGGTAAAACACCATCTGGAACTGACAGCTCCCGACAAGACTATTAGTGAGAAGACTAGTGCTGTCTAATGGTTATATCGGTGAGGGTAAACAAACATACATGCCTTTCCTCTATCAAATTAGGTGGACTTTTTTGATGACTGTTTATTTATTTGCAAAGACTCAAAGCAATAGGTTCACTTTTCATCCTTGTCCAATTTCTTCAGTGTAACGCTTGGAAAGATCCAACTGCTTACATCTCACGTGTTTCAAAAGTAAAATTTAAAACTATTAACTAACTTGTAAATGATGATTGTGATTGAATATCTTCAAACTCACTTAGAAGTTTGGGATTATCAGACAAAAGATATCCAGTCTTCATGGACTAATAATAATAGTTAGCATTTTTAGGTTTATAAAGAGCTTCACATCTGTTATCTCATTTAATTCTAACAACACCATTGTGGCAAATATTTTGAGGATAAGTAACTTCTCCAGGATTACACAAGTAAGAAGTGTCTGATGTAGGATTTGAACTGAGGTCTTTCTGACTCCAACACCAATCAGTACTTTAACCACAATGCCACTTAGCTGACTATACTTATTGCTGTGAAAAATACACATGCCTTGGTAACTTAGGCTTCTCGGCTTCCTTCTGAGGATTTGGTAATATGACTGAAGGGCTCATTTGTATATTTCATCCAAATGATTTATGTTTATAGAAAATTATCATTCGGTAGATCCATCAACAAGCATATTTTAATTGCCTCCCATAGTATGTGATAGATAGTGTGCTCAGGATACATAGGAAAAAAACAAGAAGTTTTCCCTACTTTCAGGGTGGTTAGATCCTACTAGTTGTAGAGAGTGATAGAAGAGGATAAATTCCACAGGAATAGATAGTACAAAGCATAGTATCACATCTTCTTTGGAGGTGGGAAAGCCTGAAAGCCTGCAATCTGGTTGCATATTCATAATTTTGAAATTTTTTTTTGCTTTTAAGTGGTAATTAGCATAGTTTCTCTATTTTTCATTCAATTTTCATTCAACTTTATTTTTTATGCCACCCACAGAATACTTCCCCTCATAAAGTCAATGTGTAAGCTATTTTAATGTCAAAGTAAAGATAAATTTAACAATAGAGTTGAAGGTAGAACATTTTTTGACATCCCAATTTTTAAAATTAATTTACATTTATTAACTATACAAGGAAATTCTATTTTTTAGGAACATTCAGTATACATGTTTCAAATTTGTAGAATGAAAGACAAAGGCCTTTTACCTTTTATATAACCTGAGGCCCTGAAAAACTAACTTTTCTTCTAAGCTACATATGTACACGCCTAATTACTCCCTACACTTCTCCAACTGGATGTCCTAGTCCTACTCACATCTCAAGGAAGTCCACAGTCTATGTAACCATATTTGAATTTATGATGTTTCTCCCCAAACCTGCTTTTCCTCTAAACTTGAATGTTTCTATCAATGTCACTGATGCTCCACACCTTGATGTCATGATTTTTTACTCTTTTCCTCATCTCCCAGATTAAAAAAAAAAAAGGCACCTTTTTAGGTTCCTGGCTTCCAAGATGACCATGAAGAGGAGGAACAATGGGCACCCCCGAAGGACCGCAGGCACGTGCAGCCCAGCCGCTGCACCAACTGCCCCCACTGCATGCCCAAGGACAAGGCCATTATGAAGTTCATCAAACCAGGCAATCAGGGATGTCTCCAATGCCAGCGTCTTCGACTCTTACCTGCTGCCGAAAGGTCATATGGAACTATATTCCTGTGTGAGCTCAGACCTGCAGGTGCTGCCCCCAGAACCCCTCCAAAGCCCATGTAAAGAGCTAACTGGCCATCAACATTCTTGAACTGATCAAAGGAAAATAAAATGGTCGGTCTATCTTTTAAAAAAAATGCAATTCATTTTACAGAATTGCATTTGGAATCACTGTCAAGTCTTGTAGTCAATTTATCCTTTAACAGAAATCTCCTTACCATCATCCCTGAGAAGGGGTGATCCAGCATCTGCTAATGAGGAATCTGCTGTCTGCTTTCCACTTTGCAACTTTAACCCATGGCTTTTACCTCTACCCACTGGGACTAAACAGAAGCCAAATCTTGTTATTTCTATCTCTATCACATCTCTGATGTGTGCCACTTTTCTCTTCACTTACACAATTATGAAACTAGTTTAGGCCCTCAACACCTTTCACCTGGATTATTGTAATATTTTTCTACCTGATCTCCCTACCACAAGTCTCTCCTTGCTCTAATCCAGTGGTTCTCAACCTGTGGGTCACAACCCCTTCAAACAACCCTTTCACAGGGGTTGCCTAAGACCACTGGAAAATACATATTTCTGATGGTCTTAGGAACCAAGACACTGCTCCTCTATCCATCTTCAGGCAGGTCTGCCCACATGCAGATACTCCCACATATGAATATTAAAGGGGGTTGTGGCATTAGGAAGGTTGAGAACCACTGTGGGCTAATTCATCCTCCCTACAGCTGCCAAAATAATTTTTCTAAACTTTAGGTCCGACCATATCACCCCCACCAGTACTCCCCATTCAGAAGACTCCACTCGAGTAGTTCACTAGAGCAAATATTAACTTCTCTGTTTGTCTTTCAAAGCCCTTCATAACTGGCTCTCTTCCTAGTTTACATATTTCTCCCTTCCACTTGCTTAATGGCAAAAACTATAATGGTCTACTTGACATTCCTCAGACTCGACTCTCCTTCTTCTATGTCCAGTCCTATGTCCTGAATGTCCCCTATGGTTGGAATGACCTTCCTCCTCACCCAGAATCCCTGACTTTAAAACATAGCTCAAATATTACCTATGATAGGAAGTTTTTCCTTATTTTCCAGTTTCTCACATTTTCCCCTCCAAAATTACATGTAACTCCTCTGAATTTATCTTGTATGCGCTTATTTGTACCTATTTATGTACTTGTCTTCGCTTATTAGAATGTAAGCTCTGATGGTAGCAAGTGAAGAGGAATTAAGAAGTCTCTTGATGAGGGTGAAAGAGGAGTGGAAAACCTGGCTTGAAGCTTAACATCAAAAACAACAACAACAAAAAAACCCAACTAAGATTGTGGCAATTAGTCCTGTCACTTCCTGGCAAACAAAGGGAGAAGAAATGGAAGCTGCATCAGATTTTATATTCTTGTGCTCAAAGATTGCTGGAGATGTGGACCGCAGCCATGAAATTAAAAGACATTTGGACCTTGGAAGGAAAACTATGGCAAATCTGGAGAGCATACTAAAAAGCAGAGACATCATCTTGGTGACAAAAGGTCCATACAGTCAAAGCTATGGTTTTTCCAATACTAGTATGGCTATTAGAGTTTAACTATAAGGAAGCTGAGTGCCATCGACTCAAAGCTTTCGAATTGTAGTGCTCCAGAAGACTTTTGAGGGTCCCTTGGACGATAAAGAGATCAAATCAGTTAATGCTTAAAGAAATTAGCTGAAGCAATTCACTGGAAGGTCAAATAGTAAAGTTGAAGCTTAAATACTTTGGCCACAGAATGAGAAGACAAGAATTATTGGAAAAGACCCTGATATTGGGAAAGATGGAAAGCAAAAGGAAAAGGGGACAGCAGAGGGTGAGATGGATAGATAGAATCATGGAAACAGTGAATGTGACCTTTGAGAGACTTTGAAAGATGGTGGAAGACAGAAGGGTCTGAAGGGCTGTGGTTCATGGGATCACAAAGAATCAGACACAACTGAACAACTAAACAACAAAAAGCTTCTTGAAGGCAGGAATTGTGTTTACTATTTCTTTGTATCCTCAGTGCTTAGCCCAAACCTAAGTACTAGGTGCCTGTTAAATGCTTGTTGTTCAATTTCATTCAGACAGGACAAGCCTTCCAAATACTTAGAAAGAGCTATCATATTTCTCTTAAGTCTTTTCCAGGCTAAAAATCTTCAAATTAATTCAACTGATTGACATAGGACATAGTTTCCAGCCACCTCATCATCTTTTTTGCTTCTAACTGTACAATCTCTCTACTTATCACCTTAGTCCAGGGTTTTTTATTATCTTTGGGCTGCTTTGTTGCAATAGCTTCATGAAGGTTACCCTCCCCCAACTTATCCACACCTCAAAACCATCCTCAGGATGCCAGAAGTTTGATTAATCTTCCTCATGTACATATATAAATCCTCTAATCAAAACCTCCCAACAGTCTATTGAATAAACATTTCTCCTAATCTTGGTATTTAATTCCTTCTGCAATCATTAATCAATCTTCCTTTGAAGCCTTATTATTTGTCACTCTACTTGACATTCTGTTTTATCTGAAGTGTTCCATGAACATGTCCTTCCCTTTTCTGCTCCTGTTTGCTCGTGTAGTTCTCTACATAGCTCTTAGACCATGGTAGTTCTTAGACCAAGTATTCCATAGATACTTTCTAGTTGATTAATTTGAAATATTCTCACTCTATCTGTTGATACCTAACTTTAAAACCTGCCTCAGAAATGATCAATTCCATAAAACCCTCTTTTATTTCTCAAGTAAGAAATGCTATTTTCTTCCTCTGAATAGTTACTATGACTTGTAGCTATCTTATAGATTTGTCATATTCTCTTTTGTTTCATAGCTATCTGTCAATCAATAGATACCCATTAAGTGCCTATTATAATAACTGATATTTTGTAGCATTTATGTTATGCCAGGCACTCTGCTATGCTCTTTCCAATTATTATTTCATTGAATTCTTACAAAAATCTTGGGAGGTTAAGTGCTATTATTATCAATATAGATGAGGAAACTGAGGCAAACAGGGATAAGTAACTTGCCCAGAGTCACACAGCTAGTAAGTGTCTGAGGTCTACTTTGGACTCAGGTCTTCCTGACTTGGAGAGAGAGAGAGAAAGAGAGAGAGAGAAAGAGAGAGAGAGAGAGAGAGAGAGAGAGAGAGAGAAGGGATAACTGCTAGAGAAAAGTAATAAAGGAATCTGGCTTCAATCCACCTCATCAGCTGAATTTCAATTTCCCCTTCAAGTACTCTATGCTCAATGCGCAGTTATTGCTCTTCAACAGCCAGGCCAGCTCTGCCCTCCCCGATGTGGTGTGCACTTGTGCACACTGTTGCCTGTGCCTAATACAGAACTCCTCCTCTAGTGTACTCTACCATATAGCTATTTAAATTCTTCTTTTCCTTCAAAGACTGCTAACTCAGGTGATGACTCTCATTAAGCCTTTTCCAATCATTCACCTGTGGTGGGCCACAGGCCTCAGGTACCTTGCGGCATGAAGGCTGATGGAATGATTTTTTTCAATATCCTCCATTTTATAATTTGTGATTTATTATGCCAGCTTATTTTACTGGGGTATGGCTTTACTGGGCTATGTATGTTACAACTTCTTGGAGCGACAGTTGAGTGTTGAGTGCCAGGTAGACACCAAAGATGGATAAGCAGCCCTGAAAGAATTTGGCAAGCCCTCGTACCAGAGGCATTAGTCCTCCTTGAGTTCACCATACACCTGGCTAAACCAGTTTGAGGTCTGCAAACCCACTGGTGAGTTGGGGGGGAGATGTGTCTTCCTCAAGCATGTGACTGCCCCGAGTGGAATGAGAACAATTTGTTCCAATGGCCATGCAGGCACTGTGGAACTCTTAGACCTTGACCAGACATTAAAGACACGAAGGTACCATTAAAGACCACCAAGGTACCATCATCAGTCATCGTGACTTTTGCCTTGTCTCTGGGATGACTCTGAAAGAGAATGAGGCTGAGAACTTTGTGCAAATCAAGATATCACCCTGTGATGTCATTGGTCCTCTTTGAAAAAAGGAAGGACCAATAGCCAGTTTGTATTCCTGGAATTATTTCTATGTTTGTACAATTCTAGTGTTCCTCCACTGAACCCTCATTAGAAAGTATCTAATTCTCCAATACTTTTTGCCTAGGTTTAAATGCTTACCCACAATTGGTCATGCAGCAATATTTCACTCCCATTGAGCCATTCCTTGACATTATAAACAGAATGGTATGAGATCCGTGATTTTTGGCAAACTCACATTATTCATAAAAACCTGATACCTATTGTCACTCCCTTGGGTCCTCACCATCTGAACTGTTACTGGTTTGAAGCAATGCCTGGTAAGCACTTGGTAGGTGAATATTCCAATTGTATCTGTGCCGCTATTTCCCAGAGTTTGAAAATAATGATTCTCAGGGATTACTGCATGTCTGGTACTACACCTGTTCTTACCTTCTGTCCTGTGCTTGATAAATAACTTGATTTGCCCTGCTTATGGTGAATATAGTAATATTTTTCTTAGCTCAAGTCCTGATTCCTGAGAAATATTGGCAGAATAGCTATACTTTTCCACCCCAACATGAAATAATTCCCTTTTTGAATCTTTCATATTACTTTATCTGATCCCTGTTACGTATGTGTTAATTTGGTACTTTTTGTGTCTGGGTGGGTGTGCATGCATGCGTGTGTATGTGAGTGTGTGTGCATTAATTATCCCTTCTACTAAAGCATCAACTGCCTGAAGGCAGGAACAATTTTATTTTTTGTTATTATAGCTATTGTTTTGTATATAACAAGAGTTTACAAATATTTGTTGAATTGAATGAAAAATAAAAATAAACTCCTAATAAGTATAATATTGTTTATGACACCGCCCTTATTCTAGAACTGAAAGTACTATTTACCTGTCTCTTATTGAAACTTGCTCTATTGGGAGCATTTTTCACCCATAGGAATTCATGTTCTATTTTATGATTCACACTAGTGGGAAGCTAAAACTTGCTTCATAAAAAACCAAACCAAACAAAAAAAATCACTCACTTAAGGAAACTCTTTGAGGGCAAGGACCATTTTATATACTTCTTTCTAGCCTTTACAATGTCTTGCACATAGTTAAGTACTCAAGGATTGAATCTGTTGAATAAACATTTTGGGAACCTAGATATTCCATTGTTAGCGATATACATTTTTGAACTATTAAGTTTAAATATAATTATTCTAAGCCACCAGATTCCCAAGATTACCTAATCAACAAATTTAGATATATCTAAAAATTACATCATGACATTATGTTCTCTTAATTTTAGGTGGTTGTCCAAGCATATTCTTCCAAGTTAAACCAAATTTATCTTCCTAAAGAATGCTTCACTATAATTCCTATTCCAACAATAGAATAGGAAGTATGTTGCAGTTATTATTAAAGAGAAAAAAACCCAAATATTAGGCAAATAATGTCCATCTTCAATTTGTTTTTTAAAATTTCTCTAAAACACTTTTATTTTGCTTCATAAAAAAATTTATAGAATAAAATAAATTTCCAAAACAGCATAATAAACATGATTGCATACGAAACTGTAAATCTATTACATATAACTTGCTATTCCTTTTAAATATATGATAAAGTTATCATGTAAATCTCTTTTTTTCTTTTTCTTTCTTCCCTCCTCCTTACTCACTTACACTGTAGATAATGATGCTTACACTAAGGTCCTGCTTTGATACCTAGTCCTTGTTTAGAAATGACTCCTCTTCTCCATTCACACAGCCACCATGAGCAGGTATGCATCAGCTCTCAAATGAAGTATTGTAACAGTCTCTGTATTGGCTTCTGTGGCTCCAGTCTCTCCTCTTTGCAATCCATCACACAGCTGTCAAACTGATATTGGTGAAATGCAAGTTTAAACATCTTTTTCTCTGCTCACAGATTTTCACTGATTCCAGATTATCTCCAGAATAAAATACAAACACCTTTTTTGTTTGACTTTAAAAGCCCTTCACAACCTGGTTTCTATCTATGATTTACCAAATGGTTTAACATTATTCCTCCTATCAGAGACTAACCTCCCTGATGTTCCTCAGACATCACCTGTCATTCACCTTTTCCCCATGAAATAAATGCTCTTCTTTCTTGGAAACTCTTCCATTTTTCAAGGATCAGTTCAAGTGCCAATTCCTACATAAGCCTTTCACAGTATCTCCAGTCTTTATTACCTCCCTAACCCCTTCTCTCCTCCCAGTTACTTTTTATTTACTTGGCTTATGTCTTGTATTGACTTGTCCATGCAACTATTTTTCCCCTGAGTAGAATGTATGCTCCTTGTGGACACGTACTGTTATTTTTCACTTTGTACCCTCAGCACTCAGAACCATGTCTGGCACTTAACACATTAATTGAACTAAATTCTTCAAGGCCATGTCAGTGGATATACTTCAGAATGGAGCTACAAAAAAAAATTTCTAAACTATGCTTATCGAGTTCACTAGAAATATATATAAGTCAATCAAAAAATATTTTTAAGTGTCTACTCTGCCCTAGGTACTATATCAACTGGGTATCATTGCAACACGATAATCTTCTTATTCCCTCCCTAATTAATCTGCTGGCAGGTAGGTGGTTCAGTGGATAGAGCTCTGGGCCTGGGGTCAGGAAAACCTAAATTCAAATCTGGCCTCAGAGATTGAGTAGTTGTGTGGCTCTGGGGAAATCACTTAACCTCTGTTTGCCACTAGAGGAGGAAATGGCAAACCACTCCAGGATCTTTGCCAAGAGAATCCCATGGACAGTCTGTGGGGTCATAAAGAGTTGGACATAACTGAACAACTGACCAATAAAAAAAAGTCAATATGCTATTCTACCCACCATAGTGGCTAGTTAAACCTTTTTGGACTAGCATCCCAATGTACCCTCCACTCTACCCTCTCAGAAAAGAACCTCATACTTCATTGCTAAAATTGACATTTGTCAAAAACTTTCTTTTCTCCCCTCCTTATTTCATATCACTTAGGCATCTTCCCACATCATCCTTCCCTTCACTCATGTTTCTGATGAAGAAATGGCCAAGGCAAATTCTATTATATGTATCCTTGAGTCTATCCTTTCTCTTGTCCAATAGATTTCTCCAACTGCCATCAGCACTTTCTCTAATCTTCAGTATCTCAATATTTTATGATTTCTTTCTCCATCCTCAAAAAATACTTGATTGATCCAACCATTCCTGCTTGTTCTCCTTCTATGTCTATCCTCCCTTTCTCATCTAAACTCTTTGAAAAAGTCACTTCAACCTAATGTCTCCACTTCTCCTTTCACTGTCTTCTAAACTTTCTGAAGTATGGCTTCCACTTTTATTATTTAACTCAAGCTTCCCTCTCTAAAGCTACCAATTATCTCTTTACTTCTAAATGTAATGGGCTTTTCTCAATCCTCATCCTTCTTGACTTCTCTACAACCTTCGATGCTCATCACCACCTCCTTTTGGGCATTCTCTCCTTTCTTTATGATATTGCTCTACTGGTTCTCTTCCTACCTATTTCACCATACCTTCTTAGTGTCCCTTGCTGAATATTCATCCATACCACGCCCATTAGCCATAAATGTCCTTCAAGACTGTCCTGGGTCTTCTTTTCTTTTCCCTCTATTTTATTTGCCTTTTTTGATCTCAGCAGTGCCCATGGGATTAATTTGAATTTTTATGTAGATGATTTCCAGATCTATATATCTGGTTTCAGTCTCTATTCCAACATATAATTACACATTATCAACTGCCTCTTAGTCATCTGAAACTTGATATCTCATCTCACTATGTTCAAAACAGAGCTTGTTTTTCTTTTCTCCCAAATTCCATTTTCTTTCCTACTTTCCTATTACTATTTCATGACATCATCACCATCCCAGTCACCCAGGTTTGCAACCTTGATATCTTCCTCAGATCCTCCCTTTCTCATATCCCACCCCCTAATATATCCAATTTGTTATTCAGTCTTGTTTTTTCTACCTTCACAACATCTCTAGGCATATGTCCCCTTCTCTCTATGGATATAGCCTCTGTTCTGGTGCTGATCATCATAACCTAATGCCTGGACTATTGCAAGAGCCTTCTAATTGATTTCTCTGCCTCAAATCTCTTCCAATCCCAACTCATTCCCCCTTCAAATGCCATTATATTGACTCTTCTTTATGTTTGAAATGCTCTCCCTGCTCACTGCTACCTCGTAGCTTTCTTGGTTTCCTTTGACAATCAACTCAAATCCTATCTTTTGCAGGAGGTATTTCCTACTCCCAATACCTTTCCTGTATATATCTTGTCTGTACATAATCATTTAAGTGTTGTCTCCCCCATTAGAATGTGAACTCCATGAGATAAAGGACAGTGTTTTTTGTCTTTCTTTTGTGTCCCAGGTTCTTAGCACAGTACCTGGCATTTTGTTGTTGTTCTGTCAATTCAAGTGTGTCTGACTCATTGTTACCCCATAGACTATATAACATGGGGTTTTCTTGGCAAAGATATTGGAGTGGTTTGCTATTTAATTCTCCAATGGATCAAAGAAAACAGGTGTTAAGTGCCTTGTCTACGGTCATAGAACTAGTAAGTGTCTGAGTCTCAGAACTTCCTGACTTTAGGCCCATTGTTCTATGCACTGAGCCATCTAGCTGTCCCACCTGGCACGTAAGAAATGCTTAATAAATGTTTACTAAAGGATTAGAACACAATTTTGAACAGGTCCTATCAAGTTAGAACCATTTTAAGGGTCAGTGGGGTTCATGATCAGAGGGTTAACCACCATGTATTGAATGTATACATATACAGGAATTCATAAAAAAACTATTCTATGACATAGAAAGATAATATAGGAGAGGATTTCCACTCCCATTCAGTTATATGCCCTTGATATGAGCAGAAAAGTTAATAGAGCAATAAGTCGCTCACTGCCAGCACTTGGCATGTTTTAATTTACTTATTGGAGTGTTTATTGGGAAATACTTTTTTTGGTACCATTTCTTTTATTTTTTATAAGATTTTGATTTCCAAATTTGTCTCCCTCCTTCCTTCCCCTTTCTCTTCCCTAAAATGGTAAGCAATTTGATATAGGTTACAGATGTGCAATCATGTAAAACATATTTCCATATTAGTAATGTTATGAAAGAAGAAACAGAACAAAAGAAAAAAAGCTACCAAAAAATAAAGTGAAAATAGTATACTTCAATCTATATTCAGACTCCATCAATTCTTTCTTTGCTTGTGAATAGCATTTTCCATCATTAGTCTTTTGGAACTGTCCTGGATCCTTGTATTTCTGAGAAGAGCTAAGTCAGTCGTAACTGACCCTCACACAATGTTTCTGTTACTGTGTGCAATGCTCTAGTTTTGCTCATTTCACTCAGCATCAGTTCATACAAATCTTTCCAGGTTTTCCCCCTCAAATCTGCCTGCTCATCATTTCTTATAGCATAATTCTATTCCATTACATTAATATATCACAACTTCTTCAGCTATTTTCCAATTGATGAAGATCCCCTCAATTTCTCATTCTTTGCCACCACAAAAGAAGTTGCTATAAATACTTTCATACAAATAGGTCCTTTTCCCTTTTTATGATCTCTTTAGGACAAAGACTTAGTAGTGGTATTGCCTGATCAAAGGCTATGTACACCTTGATTGCCCTTTGGGAATGGTTCCAGCTTGCTTTCCTTTTCATTCAAAAAATCTAAACCACTTTGCTTTAAGATTGGTGACGTGTACACATTCAGAAAGCTACAGTTCCCATCTGTCAATGCTCAACTTATGGTGACTTTGAGTGGGCGAAGGGAAAGAGAGTCCATTGCATGCCACAGGTCAGGGATAGAATAGACAAATAGCATAGATAGAAAAAAAAAACACATGATAGGTCAGATGAGACTGGCTAAGAATAAACATGTAAGTAGCAGAACAAATGGGCTAGAGGAGCCCAGAATTTGTCGTCAGGGAGTGTATAAGGGGATCTAGGGACCCTAGAAGTAAGAATGGAGCCAGGTATATACCCAAGTGAAGTCAAAGACAGAAAAAAAAGGTGAGTTTCCCATGTACCAAGACATTCATGGTACCAACTTTTGTGGTTCTCTGTCCCTCCCAAACTGGAAACAAAGCAATGTCCATTGATTGGGGAATGTATGGGGAAAAAATATAGTCTATCAATTGTAATATTATTGCACTACCACAAATGATAGGGTTAGGGATTAGACCTGTGATTTTACTGGATAAGAGAACACCTAGGTAACATTTGTCATTCAGTCATTTCAGGTGTATCTGACTCTGTGACCCCATTTGTTTTTTTGTTTGTTTTTGGGCAATGATTCTGGAGTAGTTTGTCATTTCCTTCTCCAACTCATTTTATAGATGAGGAAACTTAAGCAAACAGGGTTACAGTAAATTTGCCCAGGGTCACAGTAAATTTCTGAGGCCATATTTGAATTCAGGTCTTTCTGACTCTAGACCTGGTGGGCTATCCACTGAGCAGTTTAGCTGCCCCCTAGGTAAGGGAGCTCCCTCTATCAATGCAAGTGGGTGCCTATTCTCCAGTTTATCATCTTAGTTGCCTAGAGCGCAGAGAAATTAAGCAATTTACCCATAGTCACACAGCCAGTATGTGTTAGGACGATTTTCCTTGCTCAAGGCCAACTCCCTAGCCATTAAGTTATACTGCCTCTGATGAATGCTACATATAAAGAATTCATTTAAAAAAATTGAGAAGACATATAAACTGGGGCACATAGAAGTAGTAGAACAATATCTGCAATAATTACAATAGAAATAAAATTACCAAAAAGTGAAGTCAGAATAAATGTAATGACTAATATTAAATCTAGAGATCTTATGACTGTGGCTGATAAATGTGGGAGACCAGGATAGACACAGTCAATTTCTTCGGTTGGTTTTGTTAGATATTCTTTTTTTATTTTATAGTAGTTGGTGGGGGTGGGAAGGAGGAAAAGTAGGAGGGACACAAAGAGAAATGACTATGATATAAATAAAACAAAAACACAGAGGCGTTAATGTATTTTAAAGGAATAGGGCTAACTATTGAGCCAAGGACCCCACGAAATAGTGCTATTTTATTTATCTACTGCCCAAAGCCAGAGCTGGTCTCAGAATATGGATGTGTCTCAGCCTAGAGGTAGAAATAATTAGGTTCACCTGCCTAGACTTGGGTAACAAAGGCTCAGGGGGTCAGGTAGTTTCTGACACTTACTTGAAACAAGAGAGTACAACTCAGAGACTCAGAAGCCATAAAGTTTTATCATTGACTTCATTACTAACTTTTTATGTAACTTTGGGCTGGTCTCAATGTCCCTGTGTTTCAACTTCCTTATCTATGATGGAGTGATTATAGTGTTGACTTACCACAAAGAGGGTTTGTGAAGAGTGTCTGATGATCATCAAATATCATGGAGTGCTCTGGTGAACATGGCATTATGCAAGATGCCATAACTCAAGACTTTTCTGAGAGTGACTCAAAAAGTCATGGCAACTTCCTTTGATGATTTTTTATTTTCCAAAAGGTAACATGGCTGTGGACACTTTCAATGTATATTTTTTTCAGCCTATGCAAGTTTTTTGCCTATATATGTACATCTTGATACATCAAAGGTATTTGTGTCTGTAAGTCAAAGGTTAAATTCAACAGTGACTGATTAAACACTTTCGGTGTACCAGTCTATATAACTAGACAGGATATAAAAAACAAAAACAAACCAACAATAAAAAAATCCCCAAACTAGCTCCTGCCCTCAAGGAACTTAAAATCTACCGGGGAACTAGATGACAAACTTTGCTTACCATTGAATGAATACCACATCAGTTGTAACAAATAAAGACCAATAATGGAGATAGCTTTAGCCCAGTGGTTCTCAATCTTCCTAATGCCATGACCCTTTAATACTCATATGTGGGCATATCTGCATGTGGGCAGATGTGCCTGGAGATAGACAGAGGAGCGTGTCTCGGTTCCTAAGACCATCGAAAACATGTGTTTTCTGATGGTCTTAAGTGACTCCTGTGACCCCTGTGAAAGGGTCGTTTGACCCAAAGGGGTCGCAACCCACGGGTTGAGAACTACTGCTTTAGCCACATGTAAAATTTGACTGACTGACTCAGCAGTCTCTGAACTTTGTCTTAAACATGTTCGTTTAAATAACAGCTTTCTCTTCCAACAATCTGACAGCTTGTATGTTCTGCATGTTTGACAACACAATCTCTTCAACTATTTTAATTAGAGGTTTGTCAAAGGCATAGTATGATAAAAAGAGCACTGAATTTGGAGTCAGAGGGTGAGGTTTTAGTCTCAGTTCTTCTGCTTACTACCTGTGTGACCTTAACCACATAACTTAATTTCACGAGCCTCAGTTAATTATCTTTAAATGAGTCAGTTTGATTATATGGCAGGTACTATCTATAAATCAATGATCCTACACAAAGGGCTCACTCACAATCATTGGTACTTATTTGGACTTTTATCAAGATTAACCGGGGCAGCAAGCAGTGTCTTTTTTTTTTTTTTTGGTTTATTTACTTTTAGTTTACAACATTCAGTTCCACAGTCCCTTGAGTTTCAGATTTTCTCCCCCTCCCTCTCGCCCCCTCCATCATGGCGGCATGCACTTGGATACAGGATCTACCAATATCTTCCCATTAATCATTAGTCAGGTTGTAAATAAGGATTGTAACTGATGGAATGCTCAGTGGGAGAGAAGAAGGAAAACAAAACAAGAAAAAGAAACAGAGCAAGTAGTTTGTTTCCATCTGCGCTCAGACTTCGCATCTCCTTCTCTGGATTGAAGGATATGTCCTTCAATCATGAGGCTTTTGGAGTTGTCCTATAACCTTGTATTGCTGAGAGGAGCCCAGTCTGTTGAAGTTAGTCATCACACGTACGTTGTGTCTGTGATTGTGTACAAATTTCTCCTGGTTCTGCTTTTCTTGCTCAGCATAAGTCTCTCCAGGTTATTATGAAGTCCGTCCGCTCCTCATTTCTTAAAGTACAGTAGTATTCTATTACATTCATGTACCACAACTTGTTCAACCATTCCCCAATTGATGAGCATTCCCCTGTTTTCCAATTTTTTGCCACCACAAAAAGAGCTGCTATAAATATTTTTGTACATACAGGTCCTCTTCCCACTTCTCTGATCTCTTTGGGATATAACCCTAGAAGTGATATTGCTGAGTCAAAGGCTATGAACTTATTTATAGCCCTTTGGGCATAGTTCCAGATTGCTCTCCAGAATGGCTAGATCAGTTCACAGCTCCACCAACAATGCATTAGTGTTCCAATTTTTCTACATCCTCTCCAGCATTTATCATTTTGCTGTTTTGTCATCTTAGAGAGTCTAGCCAGTGAGATGTGGTACCTCAGAGTTGTTTTGATTTGCATTTCTCTAATTACTAGTGATTTGGAACATTTTTCAAATGCTTATAGAGGCCTTTAATTTCATCTTCTGTGAACTTCCTGTTCATATCCTTTCACCATTTATCAATTGGGGAGTGGCTTGTATTCTTATAAATGTGGCTCAATTCTTTGTATGTTTTAGAGATGAGGCCTTTATCAGAGACACTAGTTGTAAACATTCTTTCCCAGTTTTCCACTTCCCTTTTAATCTTGGTAACATTGGCTTTGTTTGTACAGAAGCTTTTCAATTTAATATAATCAAAATTATCCATTTTGCATTTTGTGATGCTCTCTAATTCTTGTTTCATCATGAAGTCTTTCCTGCTCCATAGATCTGACAGGTAAACTATCCCTTGCTCTCCCAGATTGCTTACAGCATCAACCGTTATACCTAGATCATGCACCCATTTCGACTTTATTTTGGTGTACGGTGTTAGATACTGGTTTATGCCCAATTTCTGCCATACTATGTTCCGGTTTTCCCAGCAGTTTTTTTCAAATAGTGCGTTCTTATCCCCAAAACTGGGGTCTTTGGGTTTGGATTACTGTAGTTATTGGCTGCTGAGTCCCATGTTCCCAACCTATTCCATTGATCCACTACTCTATTCCTCAGCCAGTACCAAGTAGTTTTGATAACTGCAAGCAGTATCTTTTAAATAGTCATCAGCAAACAGAAGAGAGGTAGACGGTCTGGCAACAGATCAAGTTGAGAGCTAGAATCAGGAGTCCAGAAGATGTAGTAGATTCAGGCCCAGGATGAAGACAAAGTCAGAACCAGAAGACAAAGGGTTAAGTGTCTTAAGAAGAAAAGGAATCAGAGTCTAAATTGCATGCCAGCATCAGAATCCAGGAGATAGACTAAGGAAGACAGAGGCCAAAATACGAAGTTGGGGTCTATGACAAAGAGGAAGAAACAAAAACAAAAAAGAAAAACAAGAATCTAAGCAAAAACCAATCTGGGAAATCAGAATACCAATCCAGCATAGGAATTCTGAAAGAACAAAGGCTTGTTGACTTCCCTTTCTTCATATGAGCAGCAATGATCCATAACCTTGCAGTGTAGACAAGCTTGAAGTAAACTGGGTTAAAGGAGGCGTAGGGAACTTCTGACCTAAGGGCTGTATCTCACCCTTGGTTTGATTTCCCTTAATCCACAAAAATATAATACCAGATTTTTGGCTACAGTCACTGAAGCCCAAACTGTAATTTTGTCTTGGTCTGCTGCTATGGTTTCCTTGCATAGAAGTACACAGTCTTTGATGGTTTAAAGATAAAAAGATTTCACATCCATCTCCTTCTACCCTTGATTTCTCCTTCTTTTTTCCCTTCCCTTCACCTCATTTTCCCCCTGAAACCTCTTTCTTTGTTCTCTGCTTTCCTATTTCTTCTTTTTTCCAGCTTTCATCCTACAGCATGGTAAATTGTTATTAATAACATAACTGAAGCATGTATCATTTGTTTAATATTTACTGAGTAAAGTTCTATCTATCCTTAATTTTTAAAGGACATGAGCCAAAAAATCTTCTATTTCTCAAAACACAGAGAAAATTTGTCCCAATTTAGTTGGGGGTCCTGGTCCTTTTTATAGGACCAATTTATATCTGGTCCTTTGATTACTTTTCTCTAGTTCAGTGAGGGGAAAAATTGGAAGGTAAGAAAAACTGTGAAGGAGGTAAATATCGTCTTTGGAACTCTTTTCCTTTGCTACATCCCACTATCAGGAACACCTCCCTTCCCTGATACCCCACTACTACAGTGTCTTCATGGTGTTTTCTGAATATCCATAATCCTCCCCCCATTCCAACCCCTTTCCAGAGTCATTCCTCCCAGACTCCCAATTCAGCTCTTCTTTTTTCCTGCCCTAATCTGATGCTCTAGCCTTTCTTCCACCACCTGTTCTTTTCTTGTGAGAATCTCACCAGTTGGAGGAAAGCGATTTGATTCGCTGATAAAGTGAGAATGAATGATAACTAGCTCAATGTGTTAACTGAACTTGGAACATCTATATTTTGAAAGAAGAAACAAACCAAACAGATGAATCTCCAGCAAAAGTAAAGTAAAATAATATATTCTGAAGCAAGAAGCCTTCTAATGCCTTCTTAAATCATATGAAATAGTCAAATGCCCAGTTTACCTTAGTGAAAGGTTGGTGAATGGTTGACTCTGGCTTAATATTGATATATAGACCTGGGAGGTAATAGTTAAGTTGTAGGAGGCTAAACAAAGTGGAATAACTATCATCTCCATAATATTCATAACAAAAAGTAGGATGTTGTGCCAGCTACTGTCCTGGTTACTAAGAGGGGAATAATGACTGCTGAGAGGGGATTGGACAGGGTCCACCAGGACTGTGGATATTTGGAAAGATGGCTGACCTCTCTGAATATTATTCCATTAGGATTAATTAATAGTTTATCTTTTTAGGTCATTAGTGTTCATATTTAAAGGCTCCCACTTTCTTATTTCATAAAAAAGCAAAATCAGTACTTTCCTTATTTTAAATAGATTTTAATTGTTGAATTTTTAAAAATTTCACCTAGATTTCTTCCTGTATCTCTCCCTCCCCTAACATCTTTCCTAAAACATTTTGAAACAAAAAAAAGAAGAGAAAAAATCAAGAAAATCAAAGCAATATATAGAGAAATATATTGTTATATGTGATGTTGCATACTAACAGACCCTTCATACCTTCAAAGGAGGGGGGGGCAATTTATATTTTTGTATTTTTTCTTTACAGCCAAGAATTCATTTTAATTTCATTTTTTAATTCATTTTAATTTCACATTTAATTTTTAATTTAATTCATTTTCCACTTCAATTGTTTTGTATCAACTCATTCTATTTATGTTTTAATAATCATTAAGTATATTCTTCTAGCTCCGCTTACTTCACTTTGTGTCAGCTCATGTAAATCTTTCAATGCCTTTTTGAATTAACTGCATTCCTCAGTTTTTACACTACAGTAATATTCCACTATATTCATACACTAGTGTTTCCAACCCTTTGCTGCCCCAAAGAGTGCTGTCATATACAATTTGCTGTATATGGACCCTTTTTATTTTTGTCAGTGACTTGAGGTATATGCTTAGCAGTATGATCCCTGAATCAAACGGTATGGAGATTATGGCTACTTTGTCTGCAAAATTCTATATTGCAAAGCAGTACTTTTATCATGATATTCAAAATAAGCAACAAAATACAATTTTGGTGGTGATAGAGTATGTGTTAGCAGACACTAGGATGTTACAGATGGAAGGCACTGTTTGACCTGAAGTTTAGAGGATGAGGGGGAAGTAATATGAAATAAAGCCAGAAAAGCAGGGTGGCACCAGATTGTGGAGGGCATTGAATAACAAATAAAGGAGCTTGAAATTTAAACTGTGGGTAAAAGGGAACCAGTGAAGAATGGGAGCTACTGAAGATTTTTGAAGAAAAGAATGACATGATCAGATACATGCATAAGAAAGATTATTTGGCAGGAGGGTGAAAGGGGATCAGAAAAGAGAGAATGCAGGTGGGAACCACAGCAGGTTAGATCTATAAGGAGGAACCAATGCTCCATCCTAAGCCTGTCTCTATCATTTTCTAAAATATAAGTAGCCTCCTCTTAGCTGTATTTAAAATTTGAATTGAGAAAATAGGTTTTAGAGTTGGCCTGGCATCTGACAACTCCCAAGAGCAAGGCATAGCACCTGGGCTGTCCGCCCACCTTTCAGTTTCAAGTTTTACAGGTTATGTGACAGGAAGAAGCAAATGAATTTTATAGGCATGGAGCTGATAAGATCCACTCACTGGGGGTTCTAATTGCAGCCTCAGTGATCATTGGTGCCACCTGCCCATTGAAGATACTAACACCTTTCCCAGATTTGAATCTGATAGAGTCACCTCTCTTATTTCCCTTCCCCCTCAAAAAGTATTGCCTCAACAACAGGGTCACTTCAGGACATTATAATGACCACTGAACATTGGAAAAGTGCCTGATTTGCACTTCTGAGAGATTTCCCAGGCTAGTCCAACATTTAAAGAAAGTCCATTTAGAAATGATTTCCCATGACAGAGTTTAAATGTTTTCCAGATGGCTTTCTACAATACAAGTACCCTCAGCATTCTGATGCCATTCTGTGATAATTTAGCACTTTTCATTGCAAAATATATAATAAGCAAGTTTACTAGTTAGTTTATATAAGCCAGTATTAAAAATAAATAATTTAAAAAAAAATTTACCCACTACTGTTGTCTTGTTTTCCTCCCCTGTCAAGATTGCACAAGTGATTAAGTGCATAAATGCTGCGTTTTCATTTCTCTTCAACAAAAACAAAGTTGTTGCCCACTGTGGATATGTAGGTAAGTAGCTAACTGCAAGGCTAATTCAGTCAGTTCATGGTTATTCATTAACTTTTTTCCATCTTGGGATAATTTTAATTTTCTTCTTTTCCCTATTTACTGCTGGGTTTCTGCTTATTGCTTTGCCTTTAACCAGTTTTCTCTATTATAGATTGGTCAGAAGAAATTCAGTTCATTTACTTTTGCTGTCATTTGGCTATTTTGACAGGATGCTGAAAGAATAAAGCATCCATAGGCACTCTCTAAAATACGATCGGCACATGATGGGTGCCTTTTAAATATTTGTATTATACCTGTGCCCCATAATTAATAGTGGATTGAATGCCTGTAGTCAAAACATATATCCCTCATTTTCCAAAACACTAAAGCAGTTAATTGATTTCCACCAGAATGAAATTGACCACTTTAACAAAAACCTTCCTACCCTTCATCTCCTCTTTCTGTTTCTCCTTTTACTTCCCTGAATAACCTAGGTATTTTATTCTTCTATTGAATTCTCTGTCTAGACCAAATCACATATGCTCATTCATTTTTTCCAGGCTTTTGTCAACCTACTCCATACTATCATTGTTTAACCAGGGTTCCTGCTTTCTATTCCACATAAACACAAAATCATATGTAATAATAACTCAGATTTATGTGGTAGTTTAAGATTGGTAAATATCTATATATATATACACACACATGCATACATATATTCATATATGTACACATATGTATAGAAACACATCCCCACACACTTCATCTCTATGACTCTTTGGTACCCATACAAAAAAAGGGGTATGATGATCAGAGTATCTACTTCACAGGATCAGTGTGAGGATCAAATAAATATATACATACACATACATATATGTATACATACTTGCATATGTATATGTGTAGCTATCACACACATTCCTTTGGTCCTTACACCAATTTTGTGAGGTAGGTTTGGTCATCACCTCTATTTTATGTGTGGGAAAACAAAGGTTCGTAGAGGTTAAGTAACTTGTTCAGAGATGAGAATGTTAGGAGGGAGGACAATGGAGCCTACCTCATGAGCAATGTCTTGCCCACTTTGTGAACATCATTCAGAGATGGCTCTTTGGTTGGTGGTTGCAGCTGGCATCTACAGATTTTGGAGCTATTAGTCATCTTGCTACTAAGACTTCTGGTTAACTGACAGCCTTCATTCAGAAAGAAAGAATCCATCTCTGATTGTTGATTGCTAGGTGAAATTTGGGGTTGAAGTGCTTGTAGGCCCCAAACGTAGCCTTGGTAGAATTACCTAGGTAGAGTGATTTGAGTGGTACTTAAAAATTCATCAGCTCTCCAAATATCTGCCTGTAGCACCAATGCAATATTCACAGCACCCATGGTCACTATAAAAATACCCGCAAGGTGCTCAATTACAAAATATAACAGACTCTCCATATAGTAGATAGAAGCAAAACATTTATTCTGACTCCAGAAACTGAATCCTCAAACCAGCAAGCCAATTCAATCATAGTACCAAAGAAGTTAATAAGGCATAACAATACAGAGAGCCACAGCATCCTTTAGCCTTTCCACAAACCAACATTTACTCACAAGCCTGTCTCCCTGGGAGTGTATCCTCTCTCCCAACTGTCTAACTGCTCTGAATCCCAGCTTCTTGTGGGCTCTGCTCCACCTTTCAGCAAATTCCTCCCACCACAGAGCCCATATGACTACATTCAGCCTATTAGGGGGGCAGAGTTTGTTTTCAAAGTAGGGAAGGTCTTCAAATTCCGCTAGGCTTATTAAAGGGCAGGGAAGATCTTCAAATGCACATTACCATCACACTGCCTCACCTCATTCACGTGCTAATATTTTATCTCTTTTTCTTTCCGGTATGAAATCACTAAGGGTCAACTAATAGGAAGCAGGGGAGGGAAAAAAAGGGGTGGAGATTCTCTCCTTGCTCTGAAGAAGTAGGCACATGGCGGTAGACTACTCCATTATTGCTTATTTCCAGAAGGTGATGAATCTGCTCTATTTTTTTTTCCATTGTGTTTCTTTTCAGGGTTTACTCTGACCACTCTGCAAGTGGTCATGGCAACACTTTTCACCAAACGGCAGCTATATGCCATCACATATTTTTGTGATTTTTAAATTTAGATACACCATCACCTCCCTGATCCTTGCCCTTCTCCAATTATCTATTGTCATTGCTGCTTTTGTAGTTATTCTTGATGTTGTTAGTGTTAGCTATCCTACTACTATAACTGATCATTCAGTTCTTCCTAAATGTTTGCTTAAAAAGAGACCTAGTGTTATAGTAGAAAAGAATAAATGTTTCAGTTTGTATTTGATGCAAGAGAGTTACTATCCAAATTCAACTCCCTTTACTACTTTGTACTGCCTTGATATCTGCAAGCCAAAGTTCTATTCAGGATCAAATATTGTAGATTTCTCCTTTAAGTCACTGACATTCTTTATTTTTGTACTTTTCTCCTCCCATCTTTTCCAGCATTGCCTAGACTTTCTTTGGCAGGAGCACAAGGTAAAGGCTATGGATTCTATTACTGTATTTATAAGTTAACTAGCTTTACTCTTTATCCCTGCTGCCCCATATCCCTTTTCTAACTCTTACTACCTAATTAAAAATGTATTTTACTGGTTGGTCACAAGAGGCACCTTCCAAAAAAACTGCCTGGAAAACCACAAGCTCATAACGCACTAAATGGAAGAACTTTAAATGTATGCTTGAATGATGGTCAGTGGTATAATGGTATATCCTGAATATTTGAACTGAATTTATGATATGATGATAACTCTTGGAAGAAAAAATAATGATAATAATGACAATAACAGTGATAATGATAACAACATTTATATAGTACTGAAGCTCGTTCTACATTTTATCTTATTTGGTCCTCACAGCAACCTGTCACATTGGTGGCATTATTATCCCCACTTTATAGATGGTGAAACTGAGACTGAGGAAGAAATTAAGTGGCTTGCTCAAGGTCATAGGACTAGTAAATGTCTGAGGTCGATTTCAAATTCAGCTCTTCCTTATTCCAAGCCCAGCGTACTTTCCATTATGCTAGCCTAATAAATAGTATATGCCTAGTGAATGATAGGACAATTTTAAAAGACTGGTAGTCAGACAATGATAATTGAGCTAGAACTGAAGGATAGTGCTTAGAAACAAAAAAAAGTAGATACATAAAGAAATTAAGGATATGTCTGTGTGTGTCGCAGACAGAGAGAGACAAAGAGACAGTGACAAAGACAGAGATAGAGACAGAGAGGGATACATAAAGAGAGCCACATCAGCTCACAATGTCCCCATGAACTATGGTAAGGTCTTGAGATTTTTCTGGGACTATTTTCAAAATCAGAGCAGTGACCTCTGTGTGAGACAGGACAAAAGAGTTTACAGTCCTATTGCTTTCCTTGAATTACGTGCTTTCTCATATGCCTAAATCATAGTTCTATAAATGAAACATTAAGGTAGTTATTAAAAATATCCCCAGGAAAAAACACTTGGATTCTTAATAAATGTTTGGCTCAAAGCAGAAATATTTTACACTTGGTGGAACAATCCTTATTTTGACCAATATTCTCTTCCTACGGGAGGAAGTTTGATCCTTGCTACCACAAACAGAAATGTGGCTGACCATCAAATAGCTCATGTAATCTAACTCTTTAATACCCTCAAGATCAGAGTCAATGCCTTTTACTTTGTATAGACTCTAACAGCACCCATCACAGTTCTGAGCACATAATAGGTGCTGAACATATAGCAAAGAAGGATTGGATCTGTGATGTCCTTGGCATAGAGAACTCCCAGATGAGGAAATTCACTCTGCTGATACACACTGACACTTTATTTGAAACTTATAGGCTCAAATAGATACCTGCCCAGATCATTGAGAGGTTATGTAACTTGTTCAGATTTGCATGACCAGTAAATGTCAGAGTTGCAATTTAAACCTAGGAATTCCAGATTATAAAGCCAAGTTTCTATCCTCTATTGGGCAGAGTAGGGGTGAGTTAGGAGGGAAAGGGGACCTGCAGCCTTGAGGCCACATGTGACCCTCTAGGTCAGTGGTTCTCAACCTGTGGGTTGCGACCCCTTTGGGGGTCAAACAGGGTTGCCTAAGAGTATCGGAAAACACATATTTCTGATGGTTTTAGGAACCGAGACACCGCTCCTATACCCATCTCCAGGTAGGTCTGCCCACAGGCAGATGTACCTACATACGAGTATTTGCGGTGTTAGGAAGGTTGAGAACCACTGCTCTAGGTCCTCAAGTATAGTCCTTTGACTGAATCCAAACTTTATAGAACAAATTCCCTGGATAAAAGGATTTTTTTCTGTGAAACTTGGATTCAGTCAAAAGGCCCCACCCAAGGACCTTGAAGGTCACATGTGACCTGGAGGCTGCAGGTTTCCCACTCTGGTCAGCATACTGCCTCTGGTGTACGTAATAACTTGTGGAATTAAGTATAATTAAATTTCATTATTTTGAAGGGAAGATATCAAAGCCTCTAAAAATCATCAAGGTGAGATTATTTGGTCACTGGTACTGGCCCAAGCTTTGAAAGGCAGTGTGGTCATATGGAATATGAACTTGCAATATCTTGGTTCAAGTCGTGCCTTTGATATTCACCAGCTTTCTGTTACTGCCAATTTCCTCCCCATAAAATGGAAAGGTGTTTCCGACCTCACAAGTATTCCCTCTTGTTTTCAGAATTGCTTTATAAAGTCCCATTTTAATGTGAGTTGTTTTTAGTTATTCAAACTCATTGTAACAAAATTAAAATGGTGGAGCATCCAGCTTTCAAAGAAATACAGCACAGAGATGGTACCAAAATGTTTCTTCCAGAAATATCACCAGTTCAGTAATAATCTTAGACCTGGCCATCTAAGAAAGAAATCACATTAGTGATGACATTTTTTTCTAGGTTGGGGTCTTCTCAGGGGCTTTCTAAGGGCACTCTGCAATGGCTACTATGAGGCAGTGTGACAATGGAAAGAATATTGGACGAGGAGTCACAATGAGATCTGCTTTTGTCACTTACTACTTAGTGACCTTGATCAAGTCATTTAATGCTTCTGAGGCTGTTTCCTAATCTGTAAAATGAGGGAGCTGGTCTACATGACATGGAAGGTCTCTTCCAGCTAAAAATATACTGTCCTTAACTTGGTATTCAAGATTCTACCTAGGTATGTGCCGCCCTATCTAATCAGCATTATTGCGCAATGCTCACTATCACATAATACCTAAAAATGGAAGGGGACTTCAGGAACTATGTCATTCAGCCAGCTCATTTTATAGATGAAGGAAGTGAGACCCAGAGGCTTGACCAAGATACTTGAGGGATAAGAAGCAGATAAGGCTTGGACCTGAGTGCTATCACTCGAGGTCCAATGGACTTTGTTCTATATTGTCACAATGTCTCTGCGTTGCCCGTCACTGCCCCTGCTACAGGTTCTAACCTCTCCTACCTTTTTGTGCCTTTCCACTTAGTCTAGGGGTGGGGAACCTGCACCCTTGAGGCCACACTTGGCCTTCTAGGTTCTCAATTGGGACTCATGACTGAACAGTGTTGTATTAGATTGTATAGTGAGTTGAGAAATGCCATTACAGCAGCACCTATTTGTATTTCTGCATCTCTAGGATAAGGAACAATAGTAGGTACCGCTTACTACCCTGAGACTTTGTGCCTGATCATTCCACCTCTAACATTCTGAGTTTGTGAAACAAAAATGACTGATCTTTAACACTTAATATCTTGCTTCCCTTACCACAATGATATATATTGGGAGAGGTTTACAGCTCCTAAGAATTATTTTTTTAAAAAAAAGAAGACAAAAACAGTGTTGACAAAATATTCTTCCATCGTATTTTGTTTGGTAGGAATAGACAAAAGGCAAAGTTTTAGAGTAGATAATTTGTCCCAGATATTTGAGGAATATTCTCCAGATGTGTTTTATCAAAGTTTTTGGTCCCATGATCAATCATTAACTCAACTGAAACAGCAAGCATTTATTAAGGATATTCCATGTGCCAGATGATATTCTAAATATGGAGAGTAACATTACCAACATCAAATAGTACCGTTTTACCAAGGAGTTTATGATCTTATGAGCAAAGCACTGTTTTGCTTTACTATATGTATTCGTTACAATGGAGGTCTTTTATGGGGGAAGTGGGTTAGCGAATGGTGACAGACATGCAAAATCGATAACCAATAAAATATTTTTTAAAGGTACAGAAGAAAACTAAAAGAAGTACAGAAGGGGACACAGTTTGTTACTATCTTGTTAAATTTAATATACTTTAAAAAACAAGCTGTATATAATAGCAGCTTGCATTTTGATAAAATATTCTTTTTGTTTTTGTTTGTGCAATTTCTGTATTTGTTGATAATGATATTTGACAGAAAAAGAACATTTTAAAAGAAATATATGCGTCTGTACTATACACACACATAATATATACTAATGTGTATATACACATATATTCTATACTAATGTAATATATATTTTATATTGATATACACATGCATGTAAATACATGAAAACACACATGTTTCTATAAATAAGTATATATTAATGTATGCACATGTATATATGTATGCAAGTATATATGTGTGCATATAATTACTGTAGATATGTATATATACACACATGTATACACATCTACACTAATTATATACACACACATACATATCCACATATCTCCACTAATTTGTCTAGGAGACTGGAGTGGGTAGGTGGTCCCAGCAGCTGGAAGAATCAGGAAGGGCCTCATGTAGAAGATGATCTTTGAGTTGAACTTTAAGGGAAGTTAGGAATTCTCAAAGATAGAGATAAGGTGGTAGGGAGCATTCCGGGTATGGGGACAGACTATGAAAAAGCAAGGAAATGAGGCTATGAATGCCACATGTAAGGAATAACAGGAAGACCAATTTGGGTGGATGATAGAGTTCATGAAAAGTAGTAATGTATAATAAGCCTAGAAATATAAACTGGAACCAGGTTGTGAAGGGCATTGAATGTCAAACAAAGGAATTTGATTTGATCCTAGAAATAACTGGGAGCCACCAAGATCTCCATAGCATTGTTAGACCTGTGCTTTAGGAATCTCACCACTAATACAGTATTATTTCACATCTTCTAGGAAAGAATCATATTTATTTTCTACTCCCAGTGTCCATTACAGAAGAAAGGTAACTCGGCTTTCAAATGCTATGTCAGTAGAGTACAAATTCTATCAGGTTCTAAGAGGAAGAAAAGCTTTAAGTACAGGTTCAGACTGTTTGTGTGGTGTCTTAGGATCAGGCTAAGTGGGGAAAAGACACTTGTTGCCAGAGGACTGACCACCAGGTGATTCATTTCTTTGGCTGCAGCAATTCATGAGTACTATTTGCAAAATTGAGGAAGAGTTATCATCTGAATTGCTGGAGGGTGAATCAATAAAAGATGGTTCTTTTGAAGTATTGAAGCCCATCTTTTGAAGACCTAGGCTGAGGGTCAAGGGCAAGTACAGTTTAGTTTGCTCTTACTAACACTGACCAGGAAAGGGATTATTATGCTGTTTCACATTCCTTCAACTCTACGTGTATCATTTATATCTAGTTAACGTGTGTGGCCCAGTAGAGTGTGAGCTACTTTAGGCTAGTGACGGTGTTTTTTTGCCTTTCTTTGTAACTGCCCTCTCTCCCCCCTTGGCTAAACAAAGAGCCTGACAAATAGTAGGCACTTAATAAATGCATGCTGATTGATGAATTATTTCATGCCCCTGGTATAGATGGCTTGTTTTCGAAAAGCTCTGTTTCACATAAGATTCTCTTTTTCTCAGTGTAGAATTTATTTAGTATCTATATTTTGGAGGCATCAAACATCTTCTAATTTACCTAGGCAACTGCCAAGCAATTATATGATTATTAATACAGATTTAAACAGTTGCTGTAATTATAGTCGCCATGCAATCTGAGTCATAATAGCTATACAATTCCCAGTCTAATTACTGTGTAATTGGCAGTTTTTTTTAGATAAGAGAAGCATCTTCTTCAATAAAAGAGAGGAATTCCTAATGTCACCCTACAATTACATGATAATTATAGTGCTATTCAGTTGTTTGTAAATGAATGATTTGTAAATTTAGAGGGTATTAACAGAGTTTCCCATTTTGTTTTTTGATTATCTTTCCAACCTTAAAATTTGCATTCTATATTCATAAGAATAAGTGCAGTAAACATAGACTAAAGATGGTGTCAGGGATGTAGAGATCAGCAGAATGGGTCTTAATTAGCAGAATATAGAGTATGCTTTGGAAGAGCACAAAAACCTACCTAGCTCAACATACATTTCCCACTATGCAAGTACATTGCCTGACATAGCTTCCCTTAGCCTCTCTTAGGAATTTAAGGCAGGAGTGTGTTGGTAGAATTTTAATAACCAGCTTTCCAAAGAAGGAAAAATAAAAAGGTACTGAAGATACAATTTTAAATTCAATCTGTTATTATTAATATTTTCTCCATCATATTCTTAAGTCTAAAAATTAAGTATAATAATAATAATAATAATAATAATAATAATAATAAAGCAAGTTCTAATTTGTAGTTTTTGTCAAGTTCTGAGGTGTAAGTGACCATACTGACAATTTAACAATGGGTCTGTAAACTCAAGCTGACTACAGCATGCCTTTTAGTTTAAAGAATTGTTTATAGGGGGCAGCTAGGTGGTGCAGTGGATAGAGTACCAGTCAGGAGGACCTGAGTTCAAATGTGACCTCAGACACTTGACACTAGCTGTGCCTCACAAAAACAAACAAAAGAAGAACCCACAAATGAGAAAGAATTATCTACAAAGAATAGGTGGTCTTCCTTTTGAAAAGCTGATAGGAGTCTCTGAAACAGCAGAACATAGATAAGTCACAAAGAGGACAGAAATATCAAGTGTTTTCTGAAAAGGGAAAGCCTAGGCTGAGAGTCAAGAGCAAGTAGTTAGTCAGAGGAAAAAGGAAGAAAAACACTGCTAAAAGAAGATATGGGGAGAAACTGATCCATTTTCACTTACATCAACCTTTTACCAATGTGTATGAATTTCATCAAATACAGGACAACTGAATGTTCTAAATTAAGACTTATGATTTACCCTTTGACCCAGTAACACCACTTCTAGGGTTGTATCCCAAAGAGATCATACAAGTGGGAGGAAGACCTGTATGCACAAAAATATTTATTGCAGCTCTTTTTGTGGTGGCAAAAAATTGGAAATTAAGGGGAAGCCCATCAATTGGGGAATGGCTAAACAAGTTGTGGTATATGAATGTAATGGAATACTATTGTGCTATAAGAAATGGGGAGGAGATGGACTTCATAGTTACCTGGAGAATCTTCTATGAACTGATGCTAAGTGAGAAGAGCAGAACCAGGAGAAATTTGTACACAATTACAAACAGAACGTATGTGTGATGATCAACTTTGATAGATTGGACTCTTCTCAGCAACACAAGGTTATAAGACAACTTGAAAAGACTCAGGATGGAAAGAGATATCTACATTCAGAGAAAGATCTAGAACAGCAGTTCTCAACATGTGGGTTATGTTCAATTTGTAACAATGAAAATACATCCTGCATATCAGATATTTACATTATGATTCATAACAGTAGCAAAATTACAGTTATGAAGTAGCAATGAACATAATTTTATGGTTGGGGGTCACCCCAACATGAGGAACTATATTAAAGGGTCGCAGCATTAGGAAGGTTGAGAACAGCTGATCTAGAAAGAACAGAGTTTAAATGGAGACTGAAGCAAACTACCTGCTTTCTTTCTTTTCCATGTTTGGTTTTGTTTCCTTTTGCCCACTGTTCACTCCATCGGTTACTACCCTTCTATACAACCAGACTAATGTCTAATGTGAAAGTATTTGCAGATCCTATACTTGATTGCACGCTGCCATGGGGGGTGGGGGTAGGGGAGAAAATTTGAAACTCAAGGGATTGTGGAACTGAATCTTGTAAGCTAAAAGTAAACAAACAAATCAATAATAAAAAAAAGACTTATGATTACTGGAATGTTTGCTTTCCTTTCATTTGTCTTTTCACTGAATTGTAAGACCTAGGTTCAAATCCTGCCTCAGACACTTACCAGTTGAGAGACCCTAGAGAAATTAACCTCTGAAATTCAGTTACCTCATCTACAGAATGGGGTTCTATCCTCATAGGGGTATTGTGAAAATAAAATGAGATAATGTATGTAAAATACTTTTCAAACCTTAAAATAAGTGTGAGCTTTTATGACGGTGGTGATGTCATTTGTGGTCATGGTAATAAAACACCGATCTTGGAGTCAGGAAGAGCCAGATTTGTCTCTGACCTCAGAGATTTACTAGTTATATGAAGCTGGGCAAGTTGCTTAATGTCCATGCTTTTTCCTCATTTGCTAAATGAGAGGGTTGACTAGAGGGCATCTTAGTTCCTTTTCAGTTCTGTGTCTCTGATCCTAATGCACAGGTAAGATATATTTATTTGTAAAATGCATAGGAAACATTAAAGAAATAGGTTTGGCAGATAGTAAGCAGACAAAAAGGTACTGCTTAGTCATAATATTATTCAGGCATCAATACTTAGAGCTTTAAAAAATCATACATATATTACACAACCGTTCAAGTCTGATTATTCCAAGAATGCTGTTTATTTTTTTTCTTTCTTCAAAATTTTATTTTAGACTCAGTTGCCAAAACACAAATACAGAATAGAGAGAAGCAAAGACATATCATAAACTTAAATATTAGAACTTAAATACAAAGTTAGAAAAAAAAAGCATGTTACATGCATAGCAGAAAATAAGAGAGAATCCAAAATATGTAACAATAGATTTTCATTTCAAGAAAGCCTGTATGATAAGTAATACTTGTGTTGAGAATTGTCCATCTTTTCTTTGCTTCTGTGTGAGTTTTCTTTTGTTCTCTGCTGTTCACTTTTTTACTTCGTTCTTTTTTTCTTCCCTCCCTTCCCGCCCCCCCAAAAGTTACAATAAAGTTTAGAACCCAGGTCTTACATACATATATAGACATACACTTTCCCAAATCTATTCTACTCCTGATCTTTGTTTTTATGCATCTGCATATCTCTTGTTCCCTATTCCTCCTGCCTCCTCTACATTACTTCTATCCACTACTTTGCCTCCCTCCCTCCCAAGATTCCTCCCCTACACTCCCATTCCCATAAGTCTAAACACCCTTCTATACCCTATTTTACCTATTTCTTCATCCTCCCCTCTGAAGATCCTTCATTTATTTATTTCTTATTAGAGATTAGCCTGTGAATATACATACCAACACACATTCAGTATCATAGAAGTAATTCTTGAAAGCCCAAGAGTTAGAGATGATATGGATTGGGATTGGGAACCTGTGCCCTGGAGGCCACATATGGTGCTCTTGGTCCTCAAGTGCAGCCCTTTGACTGAATAGGCCACATTTGAGGACCTAGAGGGCCACACATAGCCTTGAGGCCATAGGTTCCCCATCCCTGAATAGATGATTTTAGTAAGGGAAAAAATTTAAATTCTCAATTATACATTAAGTACATACAACCCATTCAGTCCAACAAGAATTGATTAAGTACCTACTATGCAAAAGACACTGTACTAAGTATTAGGGGCATAAAGAGTAATGGAGAAATAGTTTTTGCAATCAAAAAGCTATTATTCTAGTGGAGGGATTTAGCTAGTAAATATGCAAGTACATATGTGATTATTTGAGGTAGGAGAAAGATGTATTGTGGAGGTAGAATCAACAAGACTTGGAAAATGATTGGCTATGGGGAGTAAAGGAGAGGGAAAAGTCAAGGATGATTCTGAGGTTGCAAACTGGAGTTACCAAGAAGATGGTAGGAGGAGGGATGAACTTGGGAAGCTAAAAAGCTCTCCATTAGACATGTTGAGTCTGAGATTCTTATGGCATATCCAGTTGGTGAGATTCACTTAGCAGTTGGTGATGTGGGGTTACTTGTTTTGTATGTACATGTTAATGTTGTTTACTAGTAGAATTCAGGCTCCTTCAAAAGGAAAAAGTTGTTTCACTTTCGGCTTTGTACCTTTTGCAGGGCCAGGGCCAGGTAGGTGGTATCTATCCCTTATACCTGGAGTCAGGAAGACCTGAATTCAAATGCAGCCTCAGTCACTTCCTAGCCTCAGTTTCCTCATCCATAAAATGAGCTGGAAAAGAAAATGGCAAACCACTCCAGAAACTTTGCCAAGAAAACCCAAAAATGGGGTCATGAAGAGTCAGAACCAACTGAAACAACTGAACAACAAAGAATAGGGCTGGGTATACAGTAAGTCCTTTACAAATGTTTATTGACTTATGCTTGTTAATTGCTTGGAGTTAATGAGACATTAATCTATAAATAGATTTATGTCTTCTGCATAACAATGCTATCTGAACCCATGAGATTACTTAGAGAAGAAAAGTGGGCCCAGGGTATCATAGTCCTTCTTTTCTTTCAGATATTAAGCTTTGCTCAAAATGCTGGTCAATGCATGTGTGCATTCAATTTGCACTTGGTGAGAAAAATGTTATAAAATACAAAGACCTAATTCCTAGAATGATTCACCTTGAATACATTTGGTATAGACAGAAGTTCTAGGAAACCTCATATGAAATTGGAGTGATTCTGAAAATGCAGAAAGGTCTCAAAACATGAGATGTTAGTAACTGGATGATCACACTTCAACAAGCTTTAGAAAGACTTCCAACTTTTTTTTTGTGAGCCAATATCCTATTTTCTAATCATTCCCCCACTCCTTCAGTTGAAGACTCTGTTTTTCTTACTCATGACTTGATTCTTTTTGGTTAATGCTCTTTTCTTTTCTTCCTTACAATTGATTTTTTACATGGTTGAGAAACAAATAAAACAATGTGATTGTCTACTGGGATATGAGAACATTACATAAAAAGCAATAGAGGGCTGTATAATGTCTTCAGTTTAAAGTAAATAGAACTAGATTAAAAGTACTTGGGGAAACTTGAAAAGTTACATATTCAATCACCAATGTACAGATTAGTTGGCTTCTTTAAAGAAGGCACTTCACTCCCTTTGACACTTTTTAGGAATGGTGGGCAGGGTGATATTATGACTGCTCTCAAGAAGGGGAATCTTTTAGAACAGATTTTTTTTATGTTTTCATGTCACAGACATGGTAAAGCTCACGGACTCCTCAGAATAATGTTTTAAAATAATTTAATAAAATGATCGTTTCAGTTAGACGTTAGTGAAAATAAAGGTTTTTTTTTTTTTTCCCCATTCAGCTTCATGGACCCCTTGAAATATATAATCCAGGCTAAAAACCCTTAATCTTTGAAGGTCTGTAATGGTAATGGGAATTTGAAGACTTTCCCTGCTTTGAAGATATACTGTGCCCCCAAATAGGCTGCATGTAATCACATGGAGACTGTGGTGAGAGGAGTTTGCTGAAGGATGGAGCAGAGCCCACAAGAAGGTGGGGGTCAGAGCCCTTAAATGGTGGGAGAGAGAGGACATACCCCCAGGGAGACAGGCTTGTGAGTAAATATTGGTTTGTTGGAAGGCTAAAGGATGCTGTGGCTCTCTGTGCTATTATGGCTTATTAATTTCTTTGCTACTATGATGGAATCAGCTTACTGATTTTGGGATTTGGTTTTCATTTGAATAAATGTTTTACTTCTGTCTTCTATATGGA
>CM053591.1:17619941-17637023 GCA_028646515.1 Pseudochirops corinnae
ATATATATATATATATATATATATATATATATATATATATATGTTTTTATTAGGTAAGCTTTTGGTATTAAATGACCATTAAGTTATAAATAAACATTTCACAATCTCAAGGTACAATTTGATGAGAGTCAGTATGGTATAACTGGACAACAACTGGAATTGAAGTCATGAGACTTGGGTTATTGTGCATGTTCTACTGCTGTATGCTGCTGTGCAATTCATTTAACATTTCTTCCCTTTATCTATAAAATATAGCATTTGGACTAGATGATCACTTAAAGAATCTTCTAGCTCTGAAATTCTATAATTTTACTTTTTAAAGGATGATTTTGTTTTTCTCCTTGTTCTTTTCCTTGACCCAATCTGACCATTTAATGAACATTTTATAAGTCAATCACTGTGTGCAAGGTGATATTGATAAGTACTAAAGGAGATGCAATAAGAAATAAGACATAGTGTGCCTCCCTGCCTTCAAGAACTTATTGCCTAGTACAAAGACAGTGCTCTAAGAGTTCTGGGGAGTTAGAGATCAGTTTTGGCTAAGGGAATCAGATTTGGATTCATAGAAAAGGTGACATTTTAAGAGCATTTTGAAGGATGGATAGGATTTCAGCTGGTAGAGAAAATAGAGCAATAGAATAGATGTTAGAACAGTTCTCAATAAGCCAAGGGTTCACTGTTCTGGCCAGTTAGAAAGCGTAATGATTTGCTCTGTTGCAGTGTCAGCTTCTTGTTCCATAATTTGGCCCTTCTTTGTAGGAGGAAATTCCTGTTGCTCATTATTTATCTCTAGGAAGGTAATTAGTTTCCCACAAATAGAGGAACAAATATCACAAAACTGACTCAATGGGTGTGTCTACAGAAAAAAATTTGATTTGGTAAATCCAATTAAAAAGTCAATGAAAATCTTGGTTGTTTTGAAAGCTTTTGGAGGAGAGGGAGATAGTATTGAATTAAACTAATAGCTTTTCAGGTTTGTTTGTGGGGAGGAACCCAAAATGAGCTACCCAGAACGGTATGAAACTTGTTCGCTAACAAGGTAAGTGAAAAGCTTAATGCCTATTCCCTCTGGAAACTCATGAAAGGAATTTGAGTCTATATTAATATTTTAAAATAGTCATTTCCAGGTCAGATTTCTTTCTGCATCTAGATCCAGAAAACAGTTTCCTGTTGGAACTCCTGAGACCTTAGAATGACTTGCATAAACATGCTTACATAAGAAATTCTTCAAAACCCAGGCAGGCAGTAAAAATATGATAGTCACATAATGTTTCTGCCACACTATTTTCTGTACTTTAGTGGCTTTCCATTATTTTACTTTGATGTAAGCTTCAATGGAGCCCTAAGATTCAGTGTAAATTACTTTGTCATTTTCCCTGGTTTTTAAACTGGTCTCCATAATACAGTTGACAGGGCCTTGGGAGGACTTTCTTTTACTCATTTAGCTAGTGGTTAAATCTTACACAATGAAGGCCATAGAAATTGCAGTGAATGGCTACCAGCTCCTTGTGTTAGTTAACATAGCTATTATGAATCTTTTCATTGTTTCTTTAATGGAAATTATCAACTCAACACAAATCAGGCCTTTCATTTTTCTTCTTCTTTTTGTTTTTTCTGTTTAGATTCTATTATAACCAACATAGAAGACTTCCTTTGGTTACAGGAGATGCGTGGTTTGAAAAGAATCCTGCGTTTTAATACCAGCTTTTTCATTTCCCTGTTACTTTAGCGAAGTAAATTTCATTAAACATACAAAGGGAGAAAGATATATGAGAGGCATAAATAATTAATGCTTGCCTAGCATTTTGAACTAGAGGGAAAGAGGAGCGATGAGGATGAGAAGGTTTAAAGAGCCTGAAGAAGTTGATGTAAAATGCCCTCCATCTCCTCAGTGGAGTAGAGAGTAGGACATGTCGTACTCTGCAAATGTTAGAGCAAGAGATGAAGTGGTTGGGGAGGGGAGAGAAGAAGATGTTTTGGAACCTTTGTGGTGAGGTAGGAGATTGACATAGATGTACTCAAGAAGCTCCCTCATGGAGCTCCCTATTGCCTCTAGCATTCATATTGGTATTCTAAGCCTTTTCTTATCTGGTTTCAATTTGTTCCAGAATCATTTTGCATTATTTGTCCTAATATACACTATGTTTTATCCAAACTGTCCCTCAATTTACAAAACCATCTGTGGTAGCTATACTTCTAGAGTTGGCTCAGCATGGCATTGAGATCCTCTCCAAATTTGCAGTTCTCTACACAAAGAGAAAGTTCTCCTTCTTGCCCTGTGCATTTATTTGCACAGGCTGTCTCCCATTCCTAGAATGCTCTCTCCTCTTGCCTCCACTTTGTACAATTTATGAGTTCCCAGAGATCATGTGCCTATCTCCCATGAGAAGACATTTATCTCTTCCACATCGCAACAGTTTGGTGTGCAGTACCCCTGTAATCTGGTAAACCCATATAAAATTTTTGACCCTCCCTTTGTACCAGAGAAGAAGTCTGAATTATAATGATATTAAAAGATAAACTATATTGATATTATGCATTTTTTGCATTTCTGAGTTTCTAAATGGGAGCGATGAGACTAGGGAAGAGGTACTTGCCCCTTGTATCTAAGGCAATGGATAGACTCTCAGTAATTGGTGGGCCAGCCCAAGAAGGTGTAGGCTAGTTAGACGTGCTTGCTCCCTTAGAATAATTCAACTGATAAAACATTTGCAAAGAGAATCTGTTGTTTGCAATAACATTTGAAACCTTGGAATGTTCTGTGTCCTCATTAAAATTCTCCTCCACAGTCAACTTGTGCCTCTTAGAATCTCTCATTGCACTGAAGGCTCCAACCAAATGTCATGTTGTATCTTGATGCACCCCTATGGGCTGATGCCAAAATATTATCAATGCATAACTGTGTAGGAGAAGTAGGATAAAGAACATCATCAAAAATGACATTCTGATGTGGGACCAGAAAAGGGTATAGGCCAGTCATGTAGCGTGAAGGATCATCAAAGGACAATTCATGTTCTCATTTGGTATATGTAAAAAGTCAAGAGATCTAAAGGAAGGACTAGTATATTCGGGGTACTCTCTGAATGGAAAAGGATCTATGATCAGACTTGGACAAGGTGTGAGAAGGCATGGATAGATTACTCTCTTGGTCACTGGAGGAAATACACACATCAAAGAAATCAAATATCCATTATACATCAAAGAAAAATAGAAGTTTTCCTGTTCTTTGAAGCAAATTTAATAGATAAGGAAATGAAAGATTCATTTCAGAATCAGGACTTGAAGACATGAATTTTTCACCAAGTTATAATATTTGTGTGCAGATTAAACTATTCAGTCTTAAACTAAGCCTTACTTTGTCATGCCTGTTTACAGTTTGACTTTCTACTGTTTCAGAGAAGTGGTCTTGGCAGACTTAATTATATAATTTATTGTATATGTCTCCACCCTGGCCGTGTACTATCCACGAATGATTTCCTTTGGGGACCTCAGAATTTGGTTCATGCCTAAGAGGCTGCAGAAGAGAGAGTCATATAGCAGTGTTAGATTGTGAAGGAGCTGGAGGGACAGGCAGAGGAATTTGAACTTTGTTTGGAAAACAATACAAAGCTTGTCAAGATTTTGGAGCTGAGGGGTGATGTGACCAGATCTTTGCATAGGACAGATTATTCTGGGAATTAGTGTGGAAAAAAATGAGTTGAAGCACGTTAATCAGCTCCTATCTCCTTGAAGATGTCTTTGTCCTAGAGCAGTTCTTCTCAACCTTCCTAATGCTGCGACCCTTTAATGCTCGTATGTGGGCGTACCTGCATGGGGGCATACTTGCCTGGAGAAGGATAGAGGAGCAGTGTCTCGGTTCCTAAGACCATCAGAAATATGTGTTTTCTGATGGTCTTAGGTGACCTCTGTTGCCCCTGTGAAAGGGTTGTTCGACCCCCAAAGGGGTTGCGACCCACAGGTTGAGAACCACTGTTCTAGATCAACAATTGACTGGCACAAAGTGGATATTTAATAAGTACTTGATTGTTGATTGGGAGATAATTAAAGAAGCCATGGGAATAGTAGAGGCTGTTGGGCACTAGGGTGATGGCAATGGGTCTAGAGGAGAGAAAAATGTGGATGATGTGGTACAGGTAGAAAAAGCAGTATTTGATAATGAACTGGCAAAGGGAAGTAAGGGAAAAGGAAGAATTTAAGGTAATTCCAAGGCAGTGAATAGGGGAATCTGGGTGAATGACTATTGCATAGGGAAAAATAGTGAAATCATAAAGAAGAAAATGACAAGATCTAAGCAAAAGAAAAAATATTCTGTTTTAAATACAGTGATTTGTGCTTTATGCTTTACACCCATTAGGATTGTGGGTCTCTATAAGACAAAATGCTCAATCCTTTTCCGTTTTACCCCTTCATAATCTTTGCCTTGTTTCATAATTGTCCTGAGACTAACACCAGGATTTCTCCAAAGATTAGAGCCCTACTTATCTTGTGGTGTTACTCTGCTTTTGAATTCATTTTTTTCCCTTAAAAATAACCTGTTCTTCAAATGTGAAACTTTAACAAATAATAAAAACATATTTTAACTATCCCCCCACAATAAAACCAAACTAAAGAAAAAAGCCCATTTTGTAAAGTTAAAGCTTTTAAATAGTATGCTCCTTTTCCTTACTTTGTCTAACTTCTTGGTATGAGCCTGATTTGAAACTGAAAGTCTGAAATGCCACTGGGGATATAGTTCTCAGTATTCCCCCAAATAAGATTCTTGGAATCTTAAAAGACTTTATCTAATCTTGACATTAGGAAAGAGGTTTAGAAAACTATTTTCCAACAATAAATGTTAGAATGAAGTAAACTGAGAAGCATCTTCTTCTTATTTGAAATAAATTGAATTTTATTTTTCATTTGATAGGCATTTAAAAAATAAAGTTGTATTTCAAATAAGAACAAGATGCTTCTTATTTTACCCCATCCCAACCTTTATTGATGGAAAATATTCTTCTAGGCCTCTTGTTTAATGTCAAAATTAGAAAGAGGCCTAATAAATTCCAGGAAAAGATGCTGGATATTCATAGATGGGTTCTGAAACACATAGGAATTACCCTCCCCTCCCCAATCAACTTCAAAGCAGGAAATATTAATCATTGGAACAATATATTGCTATATAGAGATAGTATGGGGGTGTTTGTGGGGGCGGGGTGGCATGGGGATGCAGAAAATATATGCAGAAAATAGCATCGCTAATAAATCTGCCAAGGCTACTTCTGTGAAACAGTGGAAAGTCAGGCTGAGGACAGACATGGCAAAGTGAGGCTGACTTTAAGACTGAATAGTTTAATTTGAGCACACGTATTAAGACCTGGTGAAAAATTCCTGCCTTCTAGTCCAGATTCAAACATGGAATTGTGCAGAGGGCTTTGTAGTTACTTTTAGCTTCTCCTCTGTTTTCTTATCTATTGAATGTGTTTCAAAGAATAGCATAACTTGCATTATACTTTGACAGCTAAGATAGTATAATGCATAGAACACTGGGCTTGAAATTAGGAAGACCAGAGTTCAAATCTGCCTTAGGACACATGCTAACTGTATGATCCTGGGCAAGTCACTTAGCTTCTGTAGGCTTCATTTTCCTCAACTGTAAAATGGGTATAATGATATCCTGCCTTGCAGGGTTGTGCTGTGTTGCAGCTATTTGTGTAGGTTGCAGTTGTGAAGAACCAAAAGATATTTGTAAAGTACTTAGCATAGTGTCTACACATAGTACAGGCTTATAATGCTTGTTCCCTTCTCCCCCACCACATCCTGGTCCCACATCTCTGGTGTTATTCTTTATGCTGTTTTTCCTACATAGTTTGTCATTAGTAATATGTTTCAGCCTGCTCATATCCACCATGCATCTCTTCATTGTCTTTTGGGTGATCTGCTACTTAAAGTTATTGTAGGCTGGGATATTTTATGACTTATAGACATGTAGCATCACCTGAAGTATATTGATATTAAAAAGATGATCTTTTTTTTCCAGAGAAAAGCTTAGGATCTTTAAAAAAATATTTTAAAAGATAATTCAGCCTGCCCTCTTATTCAATATGTGCCTAGTTCATATGTCTATCCAGTTTTATATCTAATATATGCATGGATGCAAATATATCTGTTGTTAGTCTAAAAAGGAATTGAATGATTTTCACATATACATAGGAAACACCCTAAAATAGTGTTTTGATCTACCAAATAAAATGTTTTTTTAAATAGTTGAATTTTGTGTGATTGTCAAGATGTGTTCTGATAGAGACTACCGTATGTGAGAGCCTGTCTACCCTTTTCATACCTTTATCAACTATGCTCTCAATGCTAACATAAGTTATTCTCACAAACAGTTTGCAGAGGTAGAGATGTCAGTAGTTATTGTTATTTTCTGAATGGCCATTTTTTTTTAGTAATAATATGACCTGAGATTTTTCCCCAAGCACTTGTCATCCTTTCCTGTTTCAGAGATCTTTATAATATGATCACTTAACACTCAACATTTTGTTGACTTCTTCTGTCTGATCTTGTTTATTTGTCCTTTTCATATGTCATTGGTTCTAGGGCTATATCCTCATGCTTCCCATCACTGAATATATTATTAGACCCCAAAGGTCATTATCCCGATGTTTTTGATAGAAAAGTTTCTTATAAAAATCTTGTTAGATCTGTTCCATTTATCATTTCCCCTCCTTTCAGGTTTATCATTAAATGCCCTTCGGATGATCTGTTTGAGTTTCCTCTCCCTCAAAGCTTTCTACAAACTTCTACTTTACATTTGTTTCTGCCTTTTTTTTTATTAGGTAGCACTACTGATATTATCCCCCTCTTCTCAATAAAATTTAATGATTTATTTTATTTACTAAATGGTACTGTCCGTGGTGGTATGTATCTCTGCTTGACAAAAAAAGATCAAGTGTTTGATGGTTTAGAAGGGTCCTAGTTTTTTTTTTTTTTGTTTTTTTTTTTTTGTCTTCTGATGAGCGATTTCCATCAGAAAAATTCCTTTGGAAATGATGATAGTCTGTGCTGAAATCTGCTCTTTTATACATTTCCCTATTTGGAGGTGGGTCATCAGAAGCTTATTGAAATAGGTGGAGGAGCAGTTGCCTCAGTTGCATGTAATGTTTTTCTTATTTTTTTTAAATCTTTCTTGCACTTTGGTAGAGATTTTGCCTCTTAATGTAACCAGCTGGTTGTCTGATCATACCATCATCTGAAATTACTATCATATCAAGTTTCCTGTCAGTTGAAACAGAATCGGTTTCATTTTTAGACCTTATTTGCTGTTTACCCTGCCTAGCACCGCCTTACTTTCTTCTTAAGGAAAATATTCATAGTATGTAGGTTCAAGGCTCCTAAATCGCTTATATATGATTGCTTTGTCTTGTTTCTTATTCCTGAACCTTGCTTTTGATCACATTTTTCAGCATCTTGCCATATATATGCACTCATGCTTTGAAGTTACTGAGTATTAAAACAAGGATTGATTTGATTTGGGAAATGTCATCAAGTCCTTTATAGAATTTTTCTCCCTTTTCATCTTCTTCAATAGTACATAAACTGTAATTATCTCTCATAGTGATTTTTTTTTTTTTAGAAATTCTCATGAGAACTGATATATGAGATGACCAAATGTCCCAAGAAATGTTTTTTCTTGCCTTTGGATGTGTGATACAACCAATTCTGACAGCTCCTTCATTTGCCTCCCAAAGGGGAACCTATGGCTCTTCTTTTCTTTTTGTTGCAACTTCCTTTGGTAATCTGATTTTATTTAAAACAAGGATGTCACTATTAATATGATTCAGCTTCTCCAGTAGTGCAGTATGTCCAGTCATTTATCATTGGACAAGAATTTGACAGTTAAAATTACCAGAAGCTAAGTTACTGGTTAGAGATAGATAAGAAACTGTCATTCTTAATATCCTTTCTCCTCCTTTCCACTATTCTAACGTTGTCAGTACACAAAGAACTTTCTTGTATTCATCCTTTTTTCATGTATTATAATGCCCAAAGAACTCACCAAGCAGAAGCCAATGGACTTAGCTAGGCTTGTCCTTGGGAAGCAGAAATAGTCTATTGTCAGTACTTGAACCAAAACCTTTTCAGATGGGTGAAAACTGCTATAGGGTTTCATATACTGACACAGCCTTTTAAAACCCAGTATTTTCTCAATGCCACGAAGAAGCATTGAAGTAGGACTTTGGATGTTATATATCTAAACCGAATATCAAATTAACAAAGTGAATAATCAAATACATACACTGTCTAGGAAATAAAATATTATTATTATTCATAGTTATCAAAATACTTCTATCTAGGAGATGGAGGTTCCGAAAAATGTTCATGAACTCCCCTCTTAGGCCATGAGTCTGCTTCTACTACATTTTCCTAATGGGATTTCTGTGTTTTCTTGACAATGCAATTTAAACCCACTTCTTGATCTCTCCAGATAAACTACTTTTTGTGAGTTCTAACTTTAGGTGTCAGATTAATATAATTAACACAAAAACTGTTTTACATTTCTAACCATTTCTTGCTCTTATTTCATCCTATTTTATTGCACAAGGTAGTTTTTATATTTTTGATGTTTCACTTTGAATCATTCTTTTAAATATTGTTCTCTTGGGTTTTCAGAATAGTATTTTTTTTCTTTAAAATACTGAAAGTTTCTCTGTCCCCAATCTCTGCCTTTTAAAAAGCATGTTTTTGTACTTCCCATATATTTTATATTTTATACTCCCCTTCAGGGAGGCTATTCCAACACAGCCATAAACACAGTATTTAATATGGAATACAGTCTTATTTCCTGATTTGTAGTAATCTCTAAGGAGCCTCTTTATATTCTAATAAGCAAGATTTCCATCTGCAAGAGGATGTTGGTCTGACTGTATAATATGAATCCTCATAATCCTAACCCAGGGCCCTTCAAGTTGTTTTGGGTTGTGATGAATTGTGTTGTTTTGATTTGCATTGAGGTGGTTCAGTATTTCTTTATTTTAAAGTTTAGGCCTTTTGTAAGTTAGCAGGAAGCACACTCCTTCGAATTCCCGATTTTGAAGGTGACGAGATGACAAATATTTAAATGCTACATCTCTTTAAATATATTTGCAAGTCTAACGATTATACACCTATACAGAGAAAGTTAAAATGTCATGGTCAGAAGATCACAGATTCAGAGACAGAAGGGACCTCCGAGGCCATCTAGTCCAATCTTTTCACTTTACAGATGAGGACACTGGTCCTGCTCTCTAATAAATACACCTTTTTAAGGCATTAAGTAAATTCTGCCTAACACTTAATGTCCCAAAGTTTTTGAAAGTGTTCTAAAGTTTCACAAAATTATTAGTTAACTAATATTTTGGAACTCCATGGAATTTCTGTATTTACACTGCCAGTATGTCCTAGCAGAAAGAGCTACAGACTAGTGATGAGGAACCAGAATTCAGTTCCAGTCTCTTCTGTAGCCGCTAACTAGTTGTGTGACACTTAGGCACGTTGGGGCTCAGGTTTTTGATCTGTAAAATGAGGCGTTAGGATTGGATTAGATTAAAATTTCTTTCCAGACCCAAAGTTTAATTATTCTATTTCTAATGTGACCAGCTATATGAATTATCCTCCTAAGTAGTGTGGTGGAGTGAATAGAGTTCATTGGAGTCAAGATACTTTAGTTTAAATTCAAGCTTGTCTACTGTTGCTGTTTTTCAGTTGTTCAGTCACGTCCAATTTTTCATGATCCCCTGTACCCTAGCATGCCAGGTCCTTTGTTTCTCCATTATCTACTGAATTCTGTCCAAATTTATGTTCATCATTTTCATGATATTATCAATCCATCTCATCCTTTGCTGCTTCCTTTTCCTTTTGTCTTCAATTTTTCTCAGCATCAGGGTCTTCCAATGAAGTCCCCTATCTTATCATTATGTAGCCAAAGTATTTAAACCTCAGCTTCCATATTTGACCTTCAAGTGAATAATATGAGTTAATTCCTTTAAGTATTGATTGATTGATTGATTTGATCTCCTTGCTCTTTAATGGACTCTCAAAAGTCTTCTCCAGCACCACAACTCAAAAGCTCTCATTCTGCCATGTTCAGCTTTCCTTATAGTTCAATGCTCACATTCATACTGGAAAAAGCATAACTTTGACTGTATGGAATTTGTTGTCAAGGATGATGTCTCTGCTTTTTGTATGCTGCCCAGATTTGTCATAGCTTTCCTTTCAAGAAGCAAATGTCTACTAACTTCATGGCTGCATGCACCATCTGCAATGATTTTTGAACCCAAGAATACAATATCTGACACTGCTTCCATTTTTTTTTTTTATTGTTAAGCCACAAGCCAGCTTTTATACTCTTCTTTCATCCTCACCTAAAAGCTCCTTAATTCTTCTTCACTCTCTGCCACAGTGGTATTGTCTGCATGTCTGAGATTGTTGCTATTTCTCCCAACAACCTTAATTCTGGTTTTTAATTTGTTCAGCCTAGCATTTTGCATGATGTGCTCTGCATAAAGGTTAATCAAGGTGACAATATGCAGCCTTGTTGTATTCCTTTTCCAATCTTAGCCCAATTGGTTGTTCCATGTTCAGTTCTAACTGTTGTTTCTTGGCCCACGTATAGGTTCCTCAGGAGACAAGTAAGATGATCTGGTGCTCCCATCTCTTTGAGGGCTTGCCACGTGGTGTTGTGAGCCACATAGTCAAAGGTTTCAGAGTAGTCAATGAAGTAGAAGTGGATTTTTTTTTTTAGAACTTCCTTGTTTTCTTTATCATCTAGAGAATGTTGGCAATTTGGACTTTAGTCCCTTTGCCTCTTCAAAAATCAGTCTGCATTTCTGGTGATTATTGGTTTACATATTGCTGAAGTCTAGCTTGCAGAATCTTCAGCACAGCCTTGCTGGCATGTGAAATGAGCACAATTTTTCAGCGATTTGAACATTCTTTGGCATTGTCCTTCTTTTTCCAGTCCAGTGGCTACTGTTGAGCTTTCCAAATTTGCTGGCATATTGAGTGTAGCACTTTTAACAGCATTATCTTTTAGGATTTTAAATCGTTCATCTGGAATTTCATCACCTCTGATAGCCTTATTGTTAGCAGTGCTTCCTGAGGCCAACTTGACTTTATTCTCCAGGATGTCTGGCTCTAGATCAGTAGCTATAGCATTGTAGTTACTGTGGTAATTGGTGATGTTATGATCATTCTTGTACAGTTCTTCTGTGTATTCTTGCCATCTTTTCTTAATCTCTTCTACCTCTCTTAAGTCCATATAAATTTTGTCTTTTATCATAGCCATTCTGCATGAAGTTTTCTTGATAGCTCTAATTTTTAAAAAGAGATCTCATATCTTTCTCATTCTGTTGTTTTCTTCTATTTCTTTGCATTGCTCATTTAAGAAAACCTTATTTCTCCTTATTATTCTCTGGAATTCTGCTTTCAGTTGGGTATCTTTCCCTTTCTCCTTTCCTTGTTTCCTTTCCTTCTCTCCTCAGCTATTTGTAAAACCTCATTAAACAGTCATTTTGCTTTCTTGCTCTTCTTTTTCTTTGGAATATTTTGGTTTTTTTTGTTGCTGCTTCCTGAATAATATTGTGAACCTCTGCCCATAGTTCTTCTGGCATGCTATCAATCAGATCTAATCCCTTAAATCTATTCATCACTTCCATGTCATATTCCTAAGGGTATACAGAATATTATTTAAGTCACATTGATTTGGGCCGATGGCTTTTTCTACTTTCTTCATTTAAGTTTGAATTTTGCAATAAGCATCCCATGATCTGAGCCACAGTCAGCCCCTGGTCTTGTTTTAACTGACTATATAGAACTTTTCCACCATTGCTGAAAAGTATATAATCAGTCTGATTTCAATACTAACCATCTCGTGATGTACACATGTAGAGTGTTTGCTTTGACCAGTGAGTTATCTCGACAAAATTCTGTTGTTCTTTTCCCTGCTTCATCTTGTACTCCAAAGCCAAACTTGCCTGTTATTCCAACTATCTTTTGATCTACTTTTGCATTCCAATCCCCTATGAAGAAAGTGACATCTTTTTTGGTGTTATTTCTAGAAAATATTGTGGATTTTCACAAAATGGATCACCATTGGTCTCTTTGGCATCAATGGCTGGAACATAGACTTGTATTCTTGTGATGTTGAATGGTTTGCCTTGAATTTGAACAATTATTAGTATCTATGTGATCTTTGGAAATTTACATTCATCTGTTCCTTGGTTTCATCACCTGTAAAATGAGGAAGTTATATTGGATCATCTATAAGATTCCTTTAAAATAAAAGTCTTAAGATTACAGGACAGAAGAAAGCAAGGATACCTGAGTAGGTTATATGTTCTGGAGAAAAGGTCAACCAGCTATCTGATGGAAACTTTTGAATGTGGAGTTACTGATGAGCCAATTCCCAAGGTTAGTGCTGCTAAGTAAAACTGTCTCCCCTGCTTAGAAGGCAGATTCTGGGATCTCTTTGCCTAAGAAATCAAATTCCTTTTTATATTTAGGACACCGAAATTCTAAAACATGTCCATGAACTGTGCTTCTGGGCCACATCTCTATTTCTACTATGTTCTTCCGCAAGAACACTATCATTATGAGAGCTATAACTAAATTTGAGTGTCTGGGGCTTTGCCCTGGGGCTCCCACATACAGGGAGGCACACTTCTTCCTTTCCTTCATAGTCTTCTGCAACATAGCACCAATTCTGAGGTTTGCCCCTCTCCTGGGCTCCCCCTTCATCTAGACGTTGAGGGTTTGAAGTGATTGTCTATGCTATGGAGACTAGAACTGGAGTCCCCAGGGAATGGGCCATTGGCTTTTCCTTTGTGATTGCAACATATCAGAATAGCTTGTCCTTTATTCCATATCTTTCCCTCCAACTGAATTTGCCCTGGGAAGCAGAATTTCCCATTATAGCTTAGATCATTGCCCCATATACAACCTCATCTCTAATCATTAAATTTTTCTGGGAAAATAAAATCAAGTTGGAATTAGGTCCTTACCCTATTGTATTATTCCTCCTCTCACCTTTAACTAGCCCTCACAAAGTCCCCCCAGTTGGTCCTCAGCATTCTGTACCTGAATAACTAAGCATACCCATTTGATTTCATTCTAATTTGGTGATTAACTTCTTAATAGAAATTAACAATAGCCATAGAGCAGTGCAGTAGGCAGTACTTTTACTCTCTTGCTTCCTCTTCTACTTGATGCAATAGACCAAATCTTTGGGGTAGGGGTTGAGGGTGACTATTACACTATATCACCAAGGCAATCTTCACAGTACTGAAGGCAACTATGAATATGCTGGTGTAGTTCTGAATTGAAAAATATAACACATTCTCCATATAGAAGACAGAAGCAAAACATTTATTCAGACACCAGAAAGCCAAAATCCCAGCATCAGAAAATCTAATTCATCACAGCAACAAAGAAGTTAATGCACGATAACACAGCAGAGAGCAACATTATCCCAAAGCCTTCCCACAAGCAAGCACTCACAAGCCTAGCTGTCTCCTTGCCTGCATCCTCTCTCGCCCAGCTCTAACTGCTCTGACTTCCAGCTTTCTGTGGGCTCTGTTCCACCCATTCAGCAAAGTCCTCCTGCCACAGGCTCTGTGTGATTACATTCAACCTATCAAGGGGCATGGAAGATCTTTAAATTACCATTACCATTACATGCACCTAACATCCCATTGGTATAATCAGCCCCACATAGCCCATGACTTTTGCCTTACTAGTTAGTAAGGACTAGTGTTGAGTCATGATGGTAATTAAAGCACCCCATTCTTCCTTCCTTTGTCTCTGACACTCCTCCTTTTAGTAATGTAGGACTCTATTATCAATCTCACCATATCTTACTAATTACATTGAATGTTTAAGGCAGGTGCATTCTGTTCCCAAAAGTAGGATCAGATCTGAAGAGAATTACTCAGTGAGGCAAACAACAACATTAATAAATTAGATAGGAACAATCATTCAGCAATGATAAACATTGACATGTGCAGGTCTCTAGGTCCCCACCAGTGAGACTGCCCTTTGGTCCTATAACAATAATAAGAGTCTGCATGAGTCAGTTAATGCAAAGTGCCACGGATACAAAGAAAGGCAAAATACAGAATCTAAAGGGGGGAAGGGTGATAATGTGCACATAACTAGGTGTCTATGAGACAAAGGAAATGAAAGATAATCTCAGAGTAAAGGCCCTGGGGAAGTTAGGGAGGGGAGTGCAGTAGAAAAGACCTTGTGAGAAGGAGCATTTGAACTGAGTCTTGAAGGAAGCCAGTAAAACTAAGAGGAAGCAGAACATTCCAGGTATAGGGACAGCTGATGAAACACACAGAGTCAGAGTGATATTTGTGTGCAGGGAACAGTGAGAAAGTCTATGAGAAGAGTAGAAAGGTAGGAAGGTGCTAGGCTGTTACTCTAAAAGAGTTAAATAGTAAATTTTGAATTTGATCCTGTAGGTAGTAAGGAATGACTAGAGTTCATTGACTATGGAGTTACATGATTGGACATGAACTTTTTTTTTTGGGTTTGTTTTTTGGAGGGGAAGGTAGGGCATTTGGGGTTAAGTGACTCGCCCAAGGTCACATGGCTAGTTTTTGTATTAAGTGTCTGAGGCCACATTTGAACTCAGATCCTCCTGACTCCAGGCCAGTGCTCTATTCACTGTGCCACCTAGCTGCCCCAGACATGAACTTTAGAAGATCATTTTGCATGAGAATAAAGTATCTATCAGGTGTGGAGAGCTATACCTCATTCTCAATACTGGTTTATATAGGAACCAACAAAAAATGGACCTTAATGCATTTATGACAATGACAAAGGGCTGTGTATGGGCATTATATCACTAATGCTATATGGCTTAGTTAGCTCCTGAGAGTCCAAGGTCTGGGTATAATGAATAATGACTCCTAATGACTTATGCTCATTTATTTATCTGTAAACCTAAATTATTTGTCCTTTAAAAAATTTAAAGAATTCATGATAATATGTTCCATATTTAATCAATATGGCTACATGCTTCACTGTGCTATACCCACTTAAGAGGGTTATTGTGAGGATCAAAAGAGAGCTCTCTCTCTCTTTCTCTCTACATATATATATATATATATATATTTATATATATGTAAATGTACATATATATGGAGAGACAGACAGAGACAGAGACAGACAGAGAAAAAGAAAGAGACAGGGACCTTGAAACACAGAGAGATATGTATAGTTAGACATATATACAAAACAATTTGCAAATTATCAAGTGCTATATAACTGTCAGTTCTCCTTTATGGAGAGATTTTAATATTTATAATTATTTTAAGATCTTCAGATGTGCCACCCATTGTCTGAAGCTCTTACATGCTATTAAAGGCCCCAGGTACAGCTTGGGGATTTTTCATTTCTCTCTCTTATTGCCCCAACCCAGTCTGGAAATTCATTTGACATCATGCATTAGGTATCCCTAAGTCTTCGAGCAAGCATGTGGTTTACAAATCTCAAATAATAAACAGGTTTACTTATAAGTCATAAAAATGGAACCTATATAATAGAACTCATGGAAAATAGTACCTAGTGTGTGTATAACTTTAGATTCTTATAGTTATATCTTGGGTAGAGATCCTAGAAGCAGAGTCAGATTTTTGGTAGAACTTTTTCAAGACCAGGTATCAATCAAATTTTGAATTGTATGAAGGTATTTAAAATAAAATAAAATAAATTTTAAAAAACCTCACCAAATATTATTTACTTTACATGGAGCACTATCCCTTCCCCAACTGTAATACTTAAATAAATTACTACAAAATAAACAGCACACATATCATGCATTTTACACTGAACCACAATGTACGTCCTTTTTGGTTCTGTGCAAAATTGTTCCTATGCAATATTTGCTGAATGTAAACTATTTATCTAGTTTACTGTTCTATGTCCTTTAACCCTTCTATTTGGAGAGCAGAAAAAACCCTAGGATCATTGTGAAAAAGTTGAGGGTTGGCAAAAAAGAACCTCAAGAAAGAGTGATCTTGGGGTGGCTAAGTGGCACAGGGAATAGAGAGCACTGGTCCTGGAGTCAGGAGGACCTGAGTGCAAATATGGCCTCAGATGCTTAACACTTACTAGCCGTGTGACCTTGGGCAAGTCACTTAACCCCAACTGCCTTGCCTTCCCCCCTCCAAAAAGCAAAAAAAGAAAAGAAAAGAAAGAGTGATCTTCATGGTTGGATAGTGATGGAGAGGCTCCAAGCCAGCAACATGAAAGAAACTGAGTGAATGGTGGAGAGTTCCTTAGCCAAGCCAGCAGAGGATGGATTCAGGATGATATAGAATTAACTTGGGCAGTATAGTGCAAAGTGTTGTGGAGCTATAGGACTGGGACCTGAGGAGTGAGGTGCAGACTGTGTAAGAGGCAAACTGGGTAGTGAGGGAGGAAGCTATGTCTCCAGATGCAAACAGGTAAGGGGAGAGATTCAGATACTGCTCGCCTTAATTCTTCAACTTCATTCATGTTACAAACACTCACTATTAGTGTTGTGAGATTTTATTGTTGTCATTTGTTTGTTTCCAGAGACTCTCTTCAGAGAAAAAAGGAATAACACTCAATTAAAGGTGCATCATAACTGTTTCCTTGCTAACTGACCAAGGACATTAGCTCCTACTCTGTTCTTTGCATGACTTTAAACAAGTTTTTACTGTATTAATGTCTTGGTAGCCTCAGGTAACTTACAGGGGTCTGGAGCCATGAGAAACATTAACCAGAGTCTAATGTGGCAGGGAGATTTTTCAAAGTGGGACAAAATGAGCTACAATGTTTATTAAAGAGCTATTATTGAGAAGCCTTCCCAATTTAATCTGGTTAGGAATATGAGGAATTCATAATACTTGTATGAATTGATGCAAAGCAAAGAAAGCTGAAGCAGGAACACAATATTCAGAGTAACCAAAATAATGTAAATGAAAACAGTAATTTCACATTAAATATATAACGGGCAATCTTGGTCCTAGAAGTTGGAGGATGAAACGCATTTCCTTCCTCTTGATAGAGAGTTGGACCATTAGGGCTCATATG
>CM053591.1:17637523-17673468 GCA_028646515.1 Pseudochirops corinnae
TATCTGAAATCATAATTATGATTTTTGCTTTTTGGGAGCCCTGAAACTAAGTAGACTTTATTCCATCATTTAATTTTTATTCTGCTTATGTGTCTATATTTTAAAATGTGTTTCTTATATGTATCAGATTGTTTTCTTGTTGCTGACTATTTCTTCATTCTCCTTTATACAGAAAATGTAAGAATTCACTTCTCAGGTTATAATTGTTAATTTTTAGTTTCTTACATTGAATAATATATGTATGAAATACATGTGTATGTACATGTGTGATAATAATAAATAATAATAGCTTTTCTATATACTTTGATGTAGCAGATGGCGTGATAGATTCAAAAGCAGGATTATCTGAGTTTTCATCATGTTTTACACACTCGGACACTAGATCTGTGACCCTGTGACCTCAGAAATGTCAGTGATAAGACATCAAACACATTGTGAAAGTAGAGTACCTACTGAGTCAAGTGTTTTTTTAACTTATCTAGTTGATAATTTCACTCTTCAAAAGGAAGAGGTGACAACAGATTTAGGAGTATTTTAGATCTAGGAACTGACTAGAAAAGAAAAACTAGCTGGTGAACTGGAAACCCTGAGTACCATAGAATATAATAACCATTCCACCTTAGGTTTCCTGATAGATGAGAAGGTGAAGGCTAAGGATAGTGTCATTTCTGTGACTTTGGAAGAAGAAACAATAGAGATTCACATAAAGAAAGATGTGATCTCCAGCACAACCGACACTGTGACTCAGCTCAGAAAAATAGTGGAGAAAGAATATAGAGACAGATGTGTTGCACAAAGAACATTCTGAGATTCAAATTTTCGAAAGACATGTGCATAATATGTTAGCCAGGGCAGACAATTGAGGGGGGGAAAGTATAACAACCATTCTTTAAAAATATTGGAAAATCTAACATCCAGTATTAGTTGAAGCTCGCAAAAAATTACTAAAGACCTAACAGGGCTTAGCTATGTTGTGGGTAAGAGAAGGAATAAATAACTTGCCACAGATCTTTGAAAAATCTTAGAGAACGATCAAAATATAGTACTGAAAATTGGCAAATATTGTTTTTATTTTTTTAAAGAAGAAGATAGATTCCTCAAATTTTATGCTGTCAAGCTTGACATCAACACTTAGTAAAATCCCATACTTAATTATAAAACAGCACTGAGAAAAGGAAGCAAGAGTCACTATGAACCAGTATGAGTTGGTTAAGAATAATTCATGATGCTAAGTGAAGGGAGCAGAACTAGGATAACATTATACACAATTCCAGACATATCGTAACTGTGATGACTAAGTTTGATAGACTGGGCTCTTCTCAGCAATGCAAGGATATAGGACAACTTCAAATGATTCATGATGGAAAAGGCTATCCACATCCAGAGAAAGATTTACGGAGTCTGAATGCAGACTGAAGCAAACTACTTATTCTCTCTCTTTTCCATTTTGTTTTGTTTTGATTTGTTTCTTCTTCCTGATTGTTCATTCCACTGGTTATAATTTTTTTTTACAACTTGACTAATGTTTCATATGAACGTGTATGTAGAACCTATATTGAATTGCATGCCACCATGGGGAGGGAGGAGGAGAGAAAGGGGAAAAAATTTAGAACTCAAAAACTTGTGGAACTGAATGTTATAAATTAAAAGTAAATAAATTAGAAAAAATAATTCATGCATGCACTGGGTACGCTCTAGAGGGGTGAAAGGGTTGAACTGAGTCATAGAGTAAGATGTGCTGGAAATCACATCTTTTCTCCTGTCCATTCTTTGATGTACCCTGTGTCGCGTTGAAGTACAAACATTACCAACCATAGAGCTACATTCAAAACACACAAGGAAACAGAGACATCCTACCTGGGCTCCTGGCTACCTTCACCAAACAAACATAGGAATAGGAAAGGCATTAGAACATAGGATCACATCAAATGAGTTACATCATCAAATAACATCAAATGATGTTAAAGGTCATATATACAAGCTAAACCTGCCCAGGAATCTCTTCCACAACAGTACTCAGGACAAATAGAAAGATATTAAAGGAGATGAAGCTACTCCCCATTTTGGTATTGATCAATCCCACGCAAGATAAAATTTTAAAAATCAGGGACAAAATTGTTGAGCCACTCTCAGTGAACTTTGCAAAATCACTGAAAGCAGGAGAAGTTCTATAGGTCCAAATGTAAGGATAATGGGATTTGAAGATCTCCCATGCCCCTTGAACTTGCTGATGTAGCAGGAAGGGGTGGAGCCAGAGAAAGCTGGAGTCAAGCTAGTGTCCATGCCATGATGACTGGAAGCAGCAGCAACGACAGCAGCGTGAACTTCTTTTTCTTTGAACCAGCCAGAATCTCTGCTAAGGACTCCTGCTGAGGACTGCCAGGGACAGGAGCTGCAGGGGGCCAAAGCTGCTGGGAGCAAGCTGCCTGGACACTGAGCAGTTGCGTGAGTGAGGAGAGGAGGATCTTTGCCTGAGGTAGCCTGTCCTGTTTTGAAGGCTTGAGAATGTGGATATTTACTATATTAACTACATGTGCCAACTTCATAACTACTGTGTTGGCTTTGACTTTCTGGTTTTGGGACTCAGTTTTCTGGTATTTGAATAAATGTTCCAGCTATATTTCCCATGTAGAGAGCCTGTTACATTTTGCAATTAATAACCATATCAGCATACTTATAGTTACTGTAGGCATTGTGAATACTGCATTGCTGATACACCAACTCAGGGCAAATAATATCCTGATTTTTAAAAAAGTGGGAGGCTGTACTGAAGACCATAGGTCAGTGATCTTAATTCTGATTTCTGGTAAAATTCTACATTTTATTGAAAACGTGTTTGTGAATATTTACCAGTGATTACTAAGAGCTAACATGACTTCCTCAAAGGTAAGTCATGCTATATGAATACTCTAGACAGTCAAGTAGGTAGCTAGGTGATGCAAGGACTATACGGCCTGGAACATGAGTTCAAATCTTCCCTGAGATACTTACTATTTATCTATATGACCCTGGGCAAGTCACTTAACTTTTGTTTGCCTCAATTTCATCAGTTGTAAACCAAGGATAATAAATGCCTCTCAGACTTGTTGTGTGAATCAAATGACATAATATTTCTAAAGTGCTTAGAGCAGGACCTAGTATATAGAAGGTACTATATACATTTGAGGTGTGATTATTACTATTATTGTTCTTGATGATGGTATTATTTTTATTATTATAAATTTACCTAAATTTTAATAAAAGATTTAGCAAATTCTCTTCTAATAATTATTACAAACAGATAAGGATAAAGATAGACATAGGGACTTCACCTTATATTTCTTTAGTACAGGGAACTCCCAGATGAGGAAATTTCTTCTACCAATACAAATGAGCACCTTTTCTGTGACTTATAGTTTGGGAATATTGCATAGATCAGCGAGAGGTTGAATAACTTTCCCAGGATGCCAAACCAGTTTGTCAGATGTAGAACTTTAACCTAGATCCTCCACCCCCAGGACAACTTTCTATCCACCTGCTGCAAAATGAAAATAGTGCTAAAAGACATCAAAATTCATATGTATGCACATCTAACCTAGATTCCAAATAACTGAGTATGAAATATATTGTCCTCCTTTTCACGTGCAGATTGTGGCATATTTTGTCATAGGAAATTCATGTCAATTTTGTTTATCCACTTTTCTTTTGGAGGGAGAAGTTATTGATAACTTACAGTAATATAAAAAAAAACAAAAAGCATCTATAAAGAATTTTTGAAAGCACAGAAAGGTGGAAAGAGTGTTCACATGTAATAGGAAAAGTGCATGAGGATGAAGAAATGGGTAAAGAAATCTGATAGAGGCTTAGGAGTGACTGAAAAACTGTTGTGATACTTTATGCGTTGAATTAATTTATTTAAATGTAAATAATTACAAAGGAAATTTATTTGGCTGTATTTGTTTAATACTAAGTATCTGGTAGATCATTTTAGATGGCACACTAGCCAGAGTGCTGTGCCTGGAGTCAAGAAGATTCCTTTTCCTGAGTTCAAATCTGGTCTCATACCCTTACTAGCTGTGTGACCCTGGGTAAGTCACTTAACCCTGTTTGCCTCAGTTTCCTCATTTTTAAAATGAGTTGGAGAAGGAAATGGAAACCATTCCAGTATCTGCCAACAAAAAAAAAAAATTAAATGGCTTCATGGAGAGTTGGAAAACACCAAATCGACTCAACAACAGATCATTTAAATCAAAGAAGCAGCAACAGCAGCAGCAGCAGCAGCAGCAGCAGCAGCAGCAGCAGCAGCAGCAGCAGAAGAAGAAGAAGAAGAAGAAGAAGAAGAAGAAGAAGAAGAAGGAATCCTTCTTTCAGAGACAATGGTGATAAATAGTAGTCTTACTTGGACCATGAAAAAGAAACAATTACAAAAAAGAGACCACATTTATATGTGTCTGTATTGGATGGATGGATGGATGGATGGATGGATGGATGGATATGTGTGTATATATGCGTGTATAATTTATACAAAATGGAAACGTGTTAGACTGGTTGAAAGGTTGGCCTTGAAGTCAGGAAGACGAGAACTCAAATTCTATCTCTGACACGTGAAAGCTTAGTAACCACCATGGGCAAGTACCTTAATCTTTCAATGCCCTTGGGCAATTCACTAAGACAAGAAGATAAATACTAGCTGCCTATTTGCCTTAGTTGAGGGAATTTCCTTATCAGGAATCTCCCACTATATACACATGCACATACACATGCACATGTACATGCATATGCATATACATATACACATGCACATGCATATACACGTATATACACCGATACATGTGCACATACATGTTGATATTTGTGTGTATAACTATGTTGCTTTACATACATTCATGCATGTGTTTAAATATGTCATATAAATATTTGCACATAAACATATATCCTTGTAACATTCTTAGAGTTTATTTACAAGTACAGAGAGAGACCTTTAAAATGTTTACTGATTAGATGTAATCCTACAACTGAAAAAATTTTTCAGTCTTCTGGGGATAGGCACACTACAACTATAAAGAAATATTGCTATTAATAATTTCAGGTTTATGAAAGTTTTTTCTAGATTTCCTACCTATTTTTAGTGTGCTTTAGAATTTATTCCCATCTATCTCCACTGAATTAGGGTGTCTCAGGTCATCAGGTAATAATTTTGCTCCTGATTAGTACTAATATGTCTAATTTTGAATGTGCTAACTTCTTTCAGAGAATGTCTGCAGATATATGGAACGCATGATGTGTAATGCCTCTTGTGTGTCATTGGATTGCATTTCACAAGGTCATGAGGATCATGGATTTAGAAATATGAGATCCTGGAGTTCAGTCCTCTCATTTGGCAGATGTGGAACCTGAGGCCCAGAAAGTTCGACCCATTTTTGTAAGATCATTCAGATAGCAAGTAGAAGGTCAGGATTTGAACCTTGGTCCTTTGATTCCAAAACAGAGACTCTTTCCTTCTTATATTATATGGTCTTCCCTTAGTACCACTTTTGTTTTTACTGTTTTTAAAGCATTTTTCTTTGTTACATGGATGCTACATTTATTCTTGGAAATTCTTTAGCAATCAACAAACATAACTAATAAATTTATCTTTTAAAACACCAAAGTCAATGTTTACCTCTACTGGAAGAAAAAGTACAAGAAACATGCAGGTGATGCATGAGACACTTGCCTTATAAAAATACTTCTGTATATCATAACCACTTAAAATGGATTATTCATATTTTAATTTACATTCTTAAAAAAAAGCTTCATGATAACCAAAGGATGTTATTTGGAAAATTGAATAGTCTACCAAAAGACTGTGGCTTCTTTCTTTACTGAGAAAGGAAACCCACAACTTAGCTCTTCTAACCATATTCTCATGATGACAAAATTACAGTTGGGATCTTCTGTGGTTATTTAACATGGTATCTATACTTATTATCATAGTGATCACCTGATTTCTGTACTCATCATTCTAAGTCTACCAAGAAATAGAGTAAGAAAAACATTCTTAGATTGATGGTTCACTGGTCTGATTCTTTGGTGAGATAATGCAAATAATAAGTCCACTCAAGAACAAACCACTTATTTATAAGTAAATTATTTCTTTCTGAACAGGTCATTAAAACAATTGCTTTCTAATATGAAATGTAATTCTAAAAACATATTTCACTTTCCCTGAAAACTGAAGCATCAAATTTTAGGAAGAAATACGTTGAGTTTTTTTTTTTATTTTCAAGTTTACCATAATCTGCTATCATTATGTTTTACCACCTGTACTTCTTTGGAAAGCTAAAAAAAATACATTCATTTAATTCTTACATCTTCCTTTTCATAATTATTATAAATGTTCACTACATCCCTGGGACTTATCACATTCTAGAGATTACAAACAAAAAATACAAATTTTTAGATTTGAGATTGACGCAAATGCTACTATAATACCATAAATGCATGAGATACATGTACACACATAAACACATATATGCATTCACACATAAATGTATGTTTATATGTATATGTTTGTGAATATATTTGGTATTTTCATGTATAATTTCCTTATGTAATGTGAGAGGTAGTATTGGCATAGTAAAGCTGACTTCATAACCAGGAAGATGGGGGTTCAAGTTCCTTCTTTAATATAGGCTGGCTATGTGATTCTGGGTGAGATGCTTAATTACTCAATGCTATAGGCAACTTTCTAAAACTAACTAAGTTACCAAAGACTATGCTGATCTGCACTGATCATGGGAGTTTCATCATCCATGAGTACCCTGCATCAATGAAATCAGACTTACAGTCCCTTCACATGTAGTATGTGTGTGGAAAACTTATAAAGGCAGGCCTTCATTTAATCCTAAGGAGAACCAAGAACTTTCCCAGATATTTTTCCACAGAATTATAATTTAGTAAATACTCTGGTCATGCCAAATTGTATCTTGAGTTTTTAGTTCTAAGTAACTTATTTGGTGATTTTGAAAAGCAAGAGAATCTCTCAAAATGGACCAATGTGATGAAAGGATATGAGGATCAGTTAAAGGAATGCGAGCAATTTCACCTGGAGAAATAAAAGCTTTGTGGGATCATGAGAGCTGTCTCCAAGTATTGGTTGGATTGTTATGTGGAACATTTGTTCAGTTTGGCTCCAAAGGGCAGTAGTAGTAGCAACAGACGGAAGCCATAAAGACATCAACGTAAAGAAAAACTTTCCAAAGGGGGAGGCATACAAAATACAATTGGGTTGACTCTAGAGGAAGTGAGTTTCCCACCACTAAATATTTTCAAAGCAAAATCAAATGACTTCTTAGGTACATGATTGGAGATAAGATTCTTATTTAGGTATAGATTGTACTGGAAGGCCTCTAAGGTGCCTTTCAATGCTGAGATTATGCGACTGTGTAACAGCAAAATCTCTTCATAAGCAACATAGGCAACCGCTATCTTGTCTGACTGACTGTGATTCATTGTATCTCATTTTTTAAAATGAATATTGCTAACTCTAAACAGACCTGGGAATTTGGTTATTTGTGCTACAGGAGATACTGAACTAAACAATACAGAATTTAGGTTCTTAGTTATTTTGCATCTTTGGCAAATACTAATGAGAATAGAAAAGATTATACATATCTCTCACCTATGCATCATTCCTGTACAAAAATGGACAATATTCTATATTTTAAAAGAACTCTTGTGGGAGGCAATTACTGTTAGCTTTTTTTTTTTTAGGATAATTTAATTTATTTATTTTCTTGTTTACATTATTCATTTCCATGAGATTTTGAGTTACAAATTTTCTCCTCATCTTTCCTCTACCCAACACCTCAAGATAGGCATCCCACTGCATGACCCCTCCCTCAATCTGCTCTCTCCTATGTCCTTCCCCATCACCCCTCTGACTTTCCGGTAGGGTAAGATGGAACTCCCTACCCCAGTGCCTGTATATCTTAATTCCCAGTTGGATGTAGTTAATAATAACAATAATAATATATATATATATACATATATATTTTTAACATTTGATTATAGAACTTTAAATTCTACATTCTTTCCCTTCCTCCCTCATCACCCACCCCCACTGGAAGGACAAGCAATTAAATACAGGCTGCATATGTGTAATTACGCAGAACCTCTCCACAGTGTGCATATTATGAGAGACTGATTATATGTCCCTCCTTCCTATCCCTCCCCTCACTTGTTCTATTCTCTACCCTGTCCCTGTCCCTTTATAGAAGTGTGTGCTTCCAGCAACTCTCCCCCCTCAGCCTCCTCTCCTATCTGTCATCCCACCTCTAATCCCCATTCCCCCTACTCTCCTGTGTGGCAAGATACCCAATTTAGAGTTTATGAGATTCGTTCACTAAGTCAAATTCAATGAGAGTAAAGTTGACCCTTTTTCCCTTTTGCCTTCCTGTTCTTCCCCTCCACTGTAACAATTATCCTTTGCCTCTTCTATGAGATGATTAACCCCATTCTGTCTCTCCCTGTCTCCTCTCATTCTAATCCTCTCCCATCTCAGAATTTCACCTTTTAGAGTATTGTCCCTTCCTATTCAATTGATCCTGTGCCCTCTATGTACTCATATATATATATATATATATATATATACACATACTCAGCTATGTATTTGTACACATATATAAACCCTCCTAAAGAGACATATGTGTATGTATATATATACATTTGTATTCCCTTCACCTATCCCCATACTGAGAGCCCTTCCTGCCAAGCTGCCTTCAGCAGGAGATTGTTTTTCTGTATATTTGTGAATTTTGGAGGCCTAAAATTTGTTTAGAGTCATATTTTATGGGTATTTGAGGTGGCTGTGTTGGAGCTGCAGAACCTTGCTCCTTCTATGCTGCCATCTTGGCTCCATCCTACTTTTAGCTTTTTGAAAACTCTCACTCTTAGTCAAATATCTAAGGAAACATGTATACAATTCCATTTTTTCTAGTTTTTAGTATTTCTACTGAGTGGTAGACATTGGTGCTGTTGGTTTTCTATATAGTAAAGGTATAATGCATTGTGGCATTATTGAAGAGCCATAAATGACATCATGGATTATTCTCAACTCATTGTGTTAAATATGCAAAAAAATTAAACTTGCTATTTAGACCTAAATTGACATTTTAAAAAATCTCAGAAAAAAAATGGAAACTAATAATTACATTTCAACTTTTGTTTAACGATTCTTTAAAATGCATAGCCACCCATTAATATGTACTTTTATTTCATTTTGTTCTAGCTAGAGAATGCCCCATTGGCATTTTTTATTTTCTCTTTTGTTACTTTTAACATATTGCTTGTATTGTTACATTTTAAAATTGAAAACAAACTGTTATAAGTTAAGAAACCCATGACAAAATGAATCGGATATTCTTCCTAAAATATTTATTTAGAAAAAATTATTTCACGTTTCTGAATTTATCATGTAAAATTGTTTGAGTGTCACATTATTGAGAAAGTTATTTAAAGAAAAATGTAATGTAACATTCAAGATAATGAGCCACAAAAATTCAGTTGGAATTTTCACCGTATGGCATGCTAAGTATAAACCCAACTTAAACATCTTATTAATGACCATCTGTAAACTAAAGCAGTACCACTGGTCGATAGTTTTGTATGATTAATAGAATAAAGAGATGTTATCTGAAAAAAAAATTGACAATATTCAAGGACAAAAAGGTTCATGAACAAATGGAAAAAAGCAGATATATTATGCTTTAATGACTGCAATGCAATCAAATTATATTTCAGAGCAAGAAGTGTCTGAAGAGAGGATTCAACCTTAAATGGAAACTAAGTAATTCAGTCCTGAAGAACTGGTAAGTCAAAGAACAAATCATAGAAAAGTATTTAATTTCAGTAAACAAAATGGCAATAATGAGACTTCATATCAGTGTTTGTAGCCATAGAAGGTCTTAGAAGAAAATTGCTATCTCTAAATACTTCTAATATCAAAAATGAGAAATAAAAGATCAGTCAACAATTTTTTTTTAGGTTTCAGGCACTGTGCTAAGCATTGGGAACATAATTAAGCAAAAAGAAAGACAGTACCTCCGCTAAAGGAATTTACTTTATAATGTGATAAGGCACACGTTAAAAGTAGCGGAAATGAAGTGAGGAGTATACACCATGGAAGGGATCCTGCATGTGGCTGTAATGGAGAAGCCTGGATACAGCCTAGTGAGAAATGGAGAGATGGCTGGCCTGAGAGCCCTCCTTAAAATGAGATTCTGGAAGGAATTGTATGATCAAAGGGAGAGCCCCTAAGGCAGAGGGTACTTCTGAGGTGTGGATTTCAGGACTGGAGTGAGCTTCCAGTACAAAGTGGCTGGTTTTGCAAACTCAATTGTGTAAATTGCCTCAATCAAAGAAAGTCTCTTCAGCAAAATAATTTTAAATAGAATTAATGAACACTATATATAGTGATTCCAGATTCAAGTAGCTACTAGAATTCATTCTTTATTCTGTTATAGGTATGTGTGTCTATATGTATGTGCAGCAAATGAGATGTAAAAGAATTTTTATAGCTTAAAGTTGCTATATTAATATGAGTTGTTAGCAGTGGGGTGGTGGTGGTGAGAGTGCTGGTAGTTGTGATGTTTGACTTAAATTTTATGTCACCTCTAAGCACATGGACCTTTGAAAAGACCAATGCAAAAGGAAAAAATACATATTGTGGGTACATCAATGTTTTGTTTTGTTCCTATAAGCACTGTTAAAGAGTCTGTTAAATTTTGTGTGAACAATAGTTTGTTTAGAGTTGAAAGGAACTTTAGAAATCATATAGTCTAGCATCCTCCCACATCCTTGCTTTCCAGACCCAAGTAATCCGAATCCATATCCATTGTTTTTTCCATTTTATGCCAAATTATATCATCTATAGCTTTGTAAGCAGCCTGCAGCCTTCAGGGAAAGACTAAAAGGTAGTGCTGGGGCTCTGCCAAGTTTCCTGTCACTCTTATGGCTAGAGAAAAGTACAGTCTCAGTGCATCTGAAATACTATTCAGCAGGTCACTGTGAGCAGTGTGTGCCCCATCACAGGGTTAAAGGGTTTAACACCCTAAGAACAACTTATACTTCTGTTGTGCTTTAATATTGTCTTTATTGTGATAGGCAGCGAGGTAGCATAGAGGACCTGGTAGTGGACTTGAAGTCAGGAAAACCTGAGTCTGAATCCTTTCACAGATGTTTAGTAGTCATGTGACCCTGGGCTAGACACTTAATCTCTCCCAGCCTCAGATTTCTCCTCTGTAAAATGGGTACAATAATAGCACTTACCTCCCAGGGTTGGATGGAGTGAGACAAAAATACATGTAAAATACTTTGCAATCCTTAAAGTACTATGTAAATCTTAGCTATTATTGTCTCTTCTCAAACAACGTAAGCTCCTTGAGGGAAAGGTCAATTTTATTTTTATCTTTATATATCCTGTACACAGTAGATATTTTACAAATAGCTATTGATTAAAGGATTTTACATTTCCTAGGCCATGAATATGGGCTATGATTTGAAGCTCTGTCTTTGTCTGTCAGTCTGTCTCTCTTCTCTCTCTCTCTCTCTCTCTCTTTCTCTCTCTCTCTCTTTCTCTCTCTCTCTCTCTCTCTCTCTCTCTCTCTTTCTCTCCTTCCATCCACTCCCAGAGGCTCACCTTAAGGTACCAGACTTTAAATTGATACCCAGTAAGCTTCAACCCTTTTGAAACTCCAAGAGTTCAAGCTCACTGAAGCTGGTTCCTTTAACAGCCCGGGCAGCTCGTACACAAGAGAGTTGGCACACCACTGGCAGACTGAGGCTATGACCCTCTTCTCCCATAGGGCCAGGGCCACCAAATATCTGTAGTACCAATGCAATATTGACAGTGTTGATGGCAACTATGAATATGCCAACATAGTTCTCCATTGCAAAATATGAGAGACTCTCTGTATAGAAGACATGAGCAAAACATTTATTCAAAAGCCAAATCCCAACATGAGAAAACCAAATCAATTATAGCAAAAAAGAAGTTAATATACCATAGCACAGCAGGAAGCTGCACCATCATTTAGCCTTCACACAAACACTCATAAGCCTAGCCGTCTGCCTAAGTGTGTCCTCTCCTCCCTCCAGCTCTAATTGCTCTGACTCCCTGCTTCCTGTGGGCTCTGCTCCACCCTTCAGCAAGCTCTACCCACTGCAGACTCCATGTAATTATATTCATCCTATTAAGGAGAAGGGAAGATTTTCAAATTACCATTACCATTACAACATCTCCAACAGATACCTAAGCTCCATGAGCTCTGGCCTCAACCCCTACAACTCCTGCCCCACTGGAGCACCTGGGGTGCAGTACTAGGCCTCAGCTCAGCTCCTCCCAGCCTCGGTGCCCTGGCAGGAGGTGTCCCAACTTCACTACTGCACAACCTGAGGGCCCAGGGTTTTTAGGGAGTTGCTGCCAAGGAGAGAAGAACTGCTTGTGGGTGTCTATAAGCCACTTGAAGAGGCAGTCACAGCTTGCCCACTCTCTTTCATACTTGTTACCTTGATTTCAAAAAATTTTTCATACTAAAGAAACCAAGTTTTATTATTTTAACAAATGGAGCTTTGTATTTTTTAGTAAAGCATGCAGAACACACACACACATACACACACAAACAGAATCTGCTCAGTTCCTGATCCTTTCTTTACTTACTGCTTTCTATCCCAATTCCCAAATGCCTCATCAAAAGAATTAGGATTCCACTCAATTGACAAGGTCTCTGTGTGAAGAACTGGTGAAGGTTCATATATCTAAGCTGGGAGCAAGAGATCAAATATGAAAGAGAGCTAAAGACTGACTAAGTAAGGAAGAAGGAAAATGAGTGAACACTAAAGACATGTAAAGAGACAGAGTGAAGGGCAAAACTTCCTCATGAACATGAATTGCTAAGTTATTTGGAAAGAAAAGAAGGTTAGCAGATGATAAAACAGAAAGTTGAAGAAGGGGAAAGACACATAGCAGGTGACAAGGGATAGGAACAGAAGAGGCAATGTGGTATAGAAAAAAAATACTTTGAACTTGGAGTCAAAGAACTTATCTCTGTCAGTTACTAACTATGATGGGACCAGAGGTTTCCAGTGATGCAGCTGGCACACCCTGCCACAACTCTCCCTCCAATTCCACCCCACCATGCAACTTGATTGGCTCCTGCTTCCCTGGTGCATCTTCCTGGTCTTGGGGCTTAAAAACCTCATGTAGCTGGTAGGTCAAACCTGCTAGTGAGTTGGGGATAGGCAGTGGGGTGGGAAGAGTGTCTATTCCAAGCATGTAAACATTTCCTCCAGTGGAATGCACTGATGAGAACAATGTGTTCCAATGTACCTGAAGGCACCCGAAGCAGACACTGTGGAGTATTTAGAGCTTGGTCAGACATGAAGATGCCAAGGTTATCCATTACTTCCTGAACCATCACCAGTTGCCCTGACTTCTGTCTTGCCACTGAATTCCAATGACTGGAAGAGTGAGGCTGATGACTTTGTGCTTGCTATTCTGCCTTACTTAAATCCAATTCACACACAAGGCCTCACCCAGTAATGCCATTGGTTCTCTTCAGAAAAGAAAACAAACAAGGTCGTACCTTTCAGCCTTGGTAGACGCCTGAGAATGCAATGAAACACAATACTCTGATGACTGACTGAACAGATGTATTTTCAGATGGAAAGGGCTGGGGCCAAAGAAGCTAAGTACTGTTGTATCCTTGTTATATACCCTTGATGTTTTAAGGCAAAGTAAACCATCTTTATTAAATGTTCAGGGACTTGAGAAAACCTCTTTTCATCTCAAAGATATAGGAGAAATATCTCCTCTCTGAGTTCATGTGGCGGCTAACTGTTGCTAAATATATACTTACCACAATGCAGAAATTATGGAGGTAAAAACCTAGGTTTTATTATTATGCTCAAGTATAGGTTCAAGCCTCAGAGAAAACCTGAACTATCATTAGGATTCTAACAAGATTTCTTATAGGGAAAAATACATCAGAGGGACAAAGAAATCATTCATTTACATACTGAAATTTTGTATATTTCTCTTAGATCATAAAAATTAAAGAGAAAATAGACCCATAATTCCACACTTTCTTCAGTGTCATAAAAGTTGAACAAACTTACACAGTCATAATTTAACATGTCCCCTAAGGAAACTCTACAGGTAAACTAAGTCAGGTTATAGAAAAAGCTACTAAAATTTAGAGGATTCACAAATAAGCTGATTGAGAAAGAAAATTTCAATATCACCAAGGAATAAGGGACAACTGAGATTCTTCCTCTGGTTTCTTAACTAGGGAAAGTTTAAGACTCTGAGTAAGTTTTTACATAGTATGAGATAGCTTTTGTTCAGGTGAGGTTAATATTAAAACAGGCTTTTAGCTGGCCAAAACTTTACAGGAAGAATGACCTATGTCCCAAACAGTAAAGGAAATAGAAAATTCCCACTACACCAATATTGAACCTGAATTCAAAGGTGCTGATTTTAGAGGTGCACCTACAACACAAACCTTATGACATTATGCAAATTATTTCATTTCTTGGATTTTTAGTTACTTCTCTGTAAAATAAGAATAACATCACATCATTGTATGGAAAGGTATATATAAACTATCCAGCTACTATTAACTACTATCCCAAATATGATAGTATTGTTATCATTATAGAGAGATGGTGTGGAGTGATGACTAGAAAGCCTACCTAGAAAGCTAAGAAGACCTCAGTTCAAGTCTCACTTCTGATACATATTGTTTGTATGACCTTGGGTAAATCATTAATCTCTCAGTACTCTACCAGAAGTTTCAAAGTCACAGCATTCCCAAGTGTAGCCCAAACTAGATTAAAATGTAATTAGGAAATGCTTAACAAAATACATGAACTGGGAATATAAGATCTATGAAACAAGGTAAGCTGGATGTGGTCTAATAGGAGATGGAAAGATTAAACACTGATATCTTGGGTATCCATGGACTTAAATAGGAATGGATGAATTTAATTCAGGTGATCACCACACATATTACTATGGGGAAGGATCCCTTAGAAAAAATTAAGTGACCTTCATAGTCAATAAAAGGAAGAGAAAGGCAATATTGGAGTATAATCTCAAAAATGACAGAATAGTATCTGTTTGAATTCAAGGTGTAATGGTAATGGAATTTGGAGATGCCCCTGAATTGGCTTGGTTTTTGGGTTGATTGTTAAAACCCAGAGCTTGTGAATCCCACTTGTGGGATGGACTTGTTGATGTGAAGAGAGAGGGCTGAACTGGGAGGAGCCGTGAATTAGGAGAGAGGCTGAAGCTGAGAGGAGGTCAGGAGGACTTTTGGAGAGCAGTATCCAGTATTGTGGAGCCCGAGTTGCTGAGAGAAAGACTGCTGAGAGCCCATCGGAGCTACCCAGGACTTTTGAGAACTGCTACTCGGAACTGCCAAGAACTGAGGGGTTATGGCTGTGATGCGGTATTTTGTCTGTCTGTTTTGATGTTGTTTTGCCAGATTCATCTGCTGATAAAGGACAGTGCTGCTGTTGTAGAGGTCCTGGAACCTTGCTGTTGGTTCAGAAGCCCTAAAGAAGGATTTTCTTGGCTATGTTCACAGAAATCCTGGAAGAGGGCCTTGCTGATGTTTTCAGGGGTTCTGGGACTGTTCTACAGGCAGAGAGTGACTTGATGAGGACACTGGCTATGGCTTTGTTGAGCCTTGTCTCCCCAGGAACTGAGATTGCTGAGGGCTTGCCTCGAGCGAAGATGAAAGAAGGGACTTTCCTTGGGTTTTCAATGCTGAGATGATATTTTAACCTTGTTATAGCTTAAAGGTGGATGGCCTTTTGTGCTCTCCTGCCCCTTTTGAGAAAGTGTTTGGTGTTAATGGATGGTATTGTAATTACTTTGTGTACAGGGGTGGGAAACCTTTGGCCTGTTTGTGCTCTGTGATTGACCAAATGAATGTACTTTGTTTATGTTTGGAAATTGATCTCCATTTGAGAAGAGACTTTAACTGACTAAATGAATGTAGGGGTGGAGTAGTACCTGGATTGAATTCAGAACTTATTTGCTAAATGAATGAGTTATACTGTATTTTGACTTTCTCTGTTCTGTGAATGTTTGCTGAATAAATAGAGTTTGTTATGCTGGTAAGCTGAACCTTGGAAGTTGCCTTTGCTTGCTATTACACAAGGCAAATTTTGTTCAATGTAACAGTAAGACAAGTCTAAGTTTCAACCACTGATGCTGAGGAGACCAAAGTTAATCAGTTCTATGAAGACATACATCTTCTAGAAGTAACACCAAAAAAAAAAGATTTCACATTCATCATAGGGGGTTGGAATGCTAAAGAAGAAAATTTAAAAAAAACAATTGAAGCAACAGGCCAGTTTGGCCATGGAGTACAAAATGAAACAGGGCAGAGACTAATAGAACTTTGTCAAGATAACTTGGTAATCATGGTGAATACTCTTTTTCAACAACCCAACAAGCACATTGACATCACCAGATGGTCAATACTGAAATCATATTGCTTTTAAAATTTGCAGCAAAAGCTGGAGAAGTTCTATACAGTCAGTTAAAACAAGACCTGGAGTTGACTATGGCTCAGAACATGAACTTCTTGTTGTAAAATTCAGACAAACTGAAAAAAGTAGGGAAAACCATCAGATACTATAGGTATGACATAACATCCCTTATGAATATTAAGTAGAATTGATAAATAAATTTTAAGAATTAGGTCTTATTGGTTGTGCTTGAAAAACTATCGACAGAAGTTTGCAGCATTGTACAGGAAGCAGCAACAAAAAATATTCTAAAGAAAAAGAAGATCAAAAAAGCAAAATTGCTATCTGATGAGTTTTTACAAATAGCTGAGAAAAAAGTAAAGGGAAAGGAAAAAGGGGAAGATATACCTAACAAAATGCAGAATTCCAGAGAATAATAAGGAGAGATAAGGTTTTCTTATATGAGCAATGAAAAGAAACAGAAGAAAATAATAGAATGGAAAAGACATCTCTTCCAGAAAATTAGAGATATCAACAGTGTTTCATTCAAAACTGGTCATGATAAAAGATAAAAGTGATAGGGACTTAACAGAAGTAGAAGAGATTAAGAAGAGGTGGCAAGAATACACAGAAAAACTGTACAAGAAAGGTCTTAGCATTGTTATAATCACAATGGTGTGATTACTGATCTAGAGTCAGTCATCCCAGAGAATGAAGTCAAGTGAGCCTTATGAAGCATTGCTAACAATAAGGCTACTGGAGGTAACAGAATTCCAGTTGAGCTATTTAAAATCCTAAAAGATAATGCTGTTGAAGTGTTGTACTCACTAGCAAATTTGGAAAACTCAACAGTGACCACTGGATTGGAAAAGATCAGTTTATGTCCTAGTCCCAAAAAAGGGCTGTGCCAAAGAGTGTTCAATTGCTGAACAATTATGTTCATTTAATATGCCAGTAAGGTTATGCTTAAGATTATGCAAGTTCGCTTCAGCAATATGTGAACCAAGAATGAGCAGAAGACTAGACTGATTTTCAGAGGCAGAGGAACTGGAGACGAAATTGCCAAAATTTGCTGGATTATGGAAAAAGCAAGGGGGTTTTAGAAAAAAAAAATTACTTCTGCTTCATTGATTACTCTAAAGACTTTGATGTGTGGATCACAATATATGATGAGTCCTCAAAGAGATGGGAGTATCGTATCATCTTATTTCCTAAGGAAACTGTATGTGGACCAAGAAACAACAGTTAGAATTGAACATGGAACAACTGATTGGTTTAAGATTGGAAAAGAAGTACAACAAGGCTATATATCGTCACCTTATTTATTTAACCTATATGCAGAGTACATCATACAAAATCCCAGGCTGAAGAAATAAACAGTCAGAATTGAGGCTACTGGGAAAAATAGCAACAATCTCAAATGTGCAGATAATAACTAAATTGGTGGTAGAAAGTGAAGAATTAAGAAACTTCTTGATGAGTGTGAAAGAGGAGAGTTTAAAAGCTGACATGAATCTTAACATTAAAAAAAAAAACTAAAATCTTGGCAGTTGGTCCCATTACATCTTGACAAATAGAGGGAGAAGAAATGGAAGCAGTGTCAGATTTTATATTCTTGGGTTCAAAGATCACCTCAGATGATGACTACAGCCATGAAATTAAAAGGTACTTGTTCCTTGGAAGGAAAGATATGGCAAATCTGGACAGTATACTAAAAAGCAAAGACATCACCTTGCTGACAAAGGTCTGTATAGTCAAAAATATGTTTTTTTTTTTCCCCAATAACATAAGGGAAGTTGAGTACAGAAACAACACTTTCAAATTGTGGTGCTGGAGAATACTTTTGAGAGTCCCTTGGACAACAAGAACAAATGAGTCAATACTTAAAGAAATTAACCCAGACTATTCACTGAAAGGTCAAATTTTGGACACATAATGAGAAGACAGGACTTATTGGAAAAGCCCCTGATGTAAGAAAGATGGAAGGCAAAAGGCAGGAGGGTCAGCAAAGGATGAGTGTCATGGAAGCAATGGGCATGAGATTGGACAAACTTCAGGAGATAGTGGAGGACAGAAGGGCCCAGCATGGTATTGCCCATGAAGTAGCTCTGACTGAAAAACTGAACAAAACAACCAAATTAATAAAACTTCAATGCAATATAAATAATGTTAATTTGTGGTTTCTAAGTCAACATGCCCACAGGAATGCCTTTCTATTTGAGTTTGACACTGAGGCTCTAGATAGCTCTCTAAGATTATAAATTGCAAAAGATACATCAACATTCATTTGTAGAGGGATTTCCTGCATTTCTTCATATGGGAATTTCTTATACCAATTACATCCCAGGTCCAATTTCTACCCATACCTACTGTTGTTATTAAGAACGTAAGAAATGGAATAATAGGGATGATTACACGAAGAAAGCAACAGTTAGAGAGGAAGAAAATAGATGTTTCCCTTCCAAGTTGGAAGGGAAGTTGAGTTTTTTTTTTTTTCTTACAAGGATATTTAGAAATTAGCATTTGTATAGCACTTTAAAATTTGCAAGACATTTTATAATTATTAACTCATTTTAGCCTCACAACTCTGGGAGGTAGATGCTGTTACTGTCCTCATGTTACAGCCGAGAAACCTGATACAGAGGTTAAGTGACTTACCCAGGTTTACACAGCTCATAAGTATCTATCTGAGGCTCGATTTGAATTAATTTCTTCCTGACTCCAGGTCCAGTGCACTGCTTTCCTGGTCTCAGATAATCCTCAGTGGTCATGCTACATTTACCTGGTTCTGTAAGATTTTCCAGGATTTGCTCAATGTAATCTGCATATAGGATCATCTGCAGGATGCTCCTTTTCTACTTGGATTCTGTAATGTTCGTGCTCCATGATGGTGATAAACAAGCATTTATGCTACATGCCAGGCACATTTGGGTATTCAGATACTAAGAAAGAAGGAATCCATATTCACAATGAACTTACATTCTAATGAAGAAAAAGCAAATAGATAAATATACATATCATAAGTATATTACTATTCCAGGCATTACCATCTTAGTTCCCCAAGCTCCACATCTAGCTGTTATCTTTAACCCCACCACTGTCTCTCACCCCCAGTATCCAATCCAATGCCAAGACCTGTTTATTTCATCTTTGCAACATCTCTTGAATACTACCCCTTCTCTCCTCTGGTACTGCCATCACCGGGGTTCAAGCCCTCATCTCCTCATCCTGTATGACTGAAAAAGTCTTTGATTAACTTGCAGGACACAAGTCACACTCCATTCCGATTCATCCTTCACTCTGCTGCCAAAACAATTTTCCAAAAGCATAAGTCCAACCATGTCAACACATCCACACCCAGTCTGTTAACTCCAACAACTCCCTATCACTTTTAGGATCAAATACAATATCCTCTATTTGACATTCAAAGCCCTTCAACACCTGCTATCTCACTCACCTACCTTTCTAGTCTTCTTATATGTTACATCTCCCTATGAATCGTTCAATCCAATGACACTGGTCTCCTTGTAATTTTTCAAATAAGAAACTTTATTTCTCACTTCTGGCAATTTTCACAGGCTTTTGCCATGCATACAGTGCTCTCCTTCCTCATCTCTGCATCCTGGCTTCCATAGCTTTCTTCAAGTCCCAGATAAAATTCCACCTTCTGAGGGAAGCCTTTCCCAATCCTTCAATTCTAGTGTCTTCCCTTTGTTGATTATTTCCCATTTATCCTGTACGTAATTTGTTTGTACATAGTTGTCTGCACGTTATCTATCACCACCCCACCACCACCACCATTGGATTGTGAGGTCTTCTAGGGCTAGGATTCTTTTGTCTTTTTTTTTTTTTTTTTGTATCTCTAGGACTTAGCACATTGCTTAGCAAATAGTAGGTGCTTAATAAATGCCTACTGACTGACTGATCATTGATAAACATCAGGTCATTAAACAAAATTATCTCTATTGTTAACATCTTTCAAAGAATCTCATATAACTTTGACATATATAGAAGTAACCTTGATTTTGTATAAACTACAGTATGCTGGGTGGAAAAGCCACTATACTTTTATCTTGGACAGACATTGACATGAACAAAACAGGAGAGGAGAGCATCCTGGAATGCCTTGGAGAAACTGCACAATCTTTTTAATGACCCTAAGTATCTTCTTGTAATAAAGGTCCATCTTTTAAATATCAGTATTTTTTCCCTGTGATGTATCACTGCAAGTTATAACATAACACAGTCTCCAAAGAATTCAAGTTGTGGGTTGCCCAAAAAATAATAGAATATTCTATAGTGAGCTTGAATAGGCTGCAATATATCACCAATTAAGTATAGTCTAGGAGAAGGAGCATAAAAGATATAAGAGAAAAGCATGACTAGAAGAGGAGGAGCTTTAGTGAGGTAAGGAAGGAGAGTGAGGGAGAATCAATTAATAGTCTTGATGCCCCATTGTTATGCACAGAAAGACACAAAAACAAAAAATGTAGAGGAAAATTCTCATCATGTTGGATTTACTCACTTTGCTGAATTTCTGAGAGGAAACAGACAAGAATGACATAGGATGAGAAGACACAGTTAAATAGAAATATTAAAGAAGAAAGGAAGATCCCATTTACAACTCTGAAGGGGGTAACAATGTTGGTACAGAAGCAAGGACTATGGGAACAACCATTTGGCATCTGTTCAGACAGGATGTTGTCCTCCCAGGTGCTACATTTTTTAAATTATTTTTTATTAATTGATTTGTTTATTTACTTTTGGTTTACAAGATTCAGTTCCACAATCCCTTGAGTTTCAAATTTTCTCCCCTCCCACTTCCCCCCAACCCCATGGCGGCATGCAGTCAAGTATGGGATCTACAAATACTTTCACTTTGGACATAGGTTATATAGAAGGGTTGTAACCAATGGAGTGAACAACAAGAAAAAGAAAAACAAACATGGAAAAGAATGATAGCATATAGATTGCTTCAGTCTCCATTTAAATCTGTTCTTTCTAGGTCTTTCTCTGAATGTAGACATCTCCTTCCATCGTGAGACTTGTAGAGTTGTCTTATAACTGTACGTTGCTGAGAAGAGTCCATTTTATCAAGGTTGGTCATCACACATACGATGTGTCTGTGATTATGTACAAATTTCTCCTGGTTCTTCTCCTCACTTAGTATCAGTTTGTATAAGCCTCTCTAGGTAAATATGAAGACTGTCACCTCCCTATTTCTTATAGCACAATAGTATTCCACTACATTCATATACCCAGGTGGTACATTTAATTTGATTTGTGTAGATCAGTGGTTCTCAACCTGTGGGTTATGTTCAATTTGTAACAATGAAAACACATCCTGCATATCAGGTATTTACATTGAGATTTATAACAGTAGCAAAATTACAGTTATGAAGTAGCAATGAAAATAATTTTATGGTTGGGGGTCATGACAATATGAGGAACTGTATTAAAAGGTCTCAGCATTGGGAAGGTTGACAACCACTGGTGCAGATAATCATTTTTAAAACAAATGTTTGGGGAAACTGTTTGTGCTTTTCCCTGAAACAAAAAAGGGAACCAAAAAAAAAAAGTGAAGTGATTTGTCTGAAGAACAGAACAAGCCCTCCTGATTCTCATACCACTGGACAAACAGGTTTCCCCTTCCAACTCTCAAAAATAAGAAGGGGGGTGGGGAGTAAAAACAGGTACCACATAATTTTAACGGGAATCTCAAATGATTCATATGATAACAGGGGCTTAGAAACTATTGAAAAGGTTTTTCTACCTCCCAATCATGATTTCTGGTGATGTGTCAGTTTACGTGCATTTTATGGACATTTGAATGGGTCTTTTGGGTTTGTTGGAATTTTCGTTCATTGAAAGGTTATGTTGTAAGAGCTGTTTGATGTCTAATAAGACCTTCAGAGCCTTTTTATGGGTGGTAAACTTTTTTCTTAGGAAAAAAAATCATAATTGAAAGTAAAGGAACTAAAGTCCCAAATGGTTTGGTTTGAATTGAAACTTAAAGTCTATGAATTCTCAGTGGGTTCTAAATTTGGCAAAATGAGTAATCCTCATCACCATGGATTCCTTGTTATTTCGGGCAATTATTCTAGAATATTTTAGGCGATGAATGTCTGTGGCAAAACAAAACAAAACAAACATTTTGGGGGTATTTCCTAAACCAGTTAATCTTTTTTGTTTGCAATATGAATTATCCCACAACCAAGGAAAATGAAATATTAAACATAAAACTGTATTAAGGAAAGCCCATAAAATCTGTGTGTGTGAAATTTTTGGCTAGTTGTTCAAAGTCAGAAAAATATTAATTCATAATGGACAAACCAAAACTTCATTGAAGGGAGGAGAAAAAATTCAAGTATTTGGAATGTGGGCTCTCTTACTTGCCAAATTAGCTTGTTGTGGTCTGATTCCCTTCAGGCATTTAAAACAATAGCGCTGTACTTAGAGAAAAATGAAATTATATTAGGGAAAAAACAACTCAAGGTTTGAGATGTTAGGAAAACAAATGAAAATCTCTCATTAGGTGCCATCCAAGGATTTTGAGGTTTTTGTCTAAAGCAGTGATCAATTTCATAAGATGAAATATAGAAATGACTACAAAGGAATGCATTAAGGCCATTAATGTAGGAGATATTGTTCTAATTCCTCATTTGCAGTCATAGAGATATGAATTTCTAGCTGAAAGGGTTTTGGTTATTGGGTTTATTTGTTTTTTTTTTTTTAAGATCATCTCCTTATAAGATCATAAATTAAAGTTAGAAGGGATTTTAAGAGTCGCACCCTCTCATTTTACATACAAGGAAAATCAAAGACATTACATAGCTTCCCTCTATTTGTATATCTAACAAAGGACAGAGCCAGGACAGGAAAGAAGGGCTCCTATTTCATTGTTCTTACCACTAAACCACACTGCCTTTCCGGAGGGAGACTTTTTGGGTTGTCAGTATAGCTTTGTTCTGCTTCAGGCTCTTTTTTGAATTTTATCACAACTCTACCAGGAATCAAGTTAAATTATTGATGAGTAAGGTCTGAAGACTTTTTTTATGATAGGTTTGCACTGATCCCTCTGGCTCCACATTACTGCTTATGGTTTGTTTTTTTTTTTTTCCATAAGGTCTTCCAGTACAAGCTCTATTTGATTATCAGCAATTCCAAATACAGCGCTTAAGTGTTTTATATTGAACTCTTAGAGGTTAACAGGTTCAAAGTCAATGCCATGCATATGCTCTGCCTTTGACTACTGAAAATCCATATGAAATTGAACTAAAAGTGCACAGTCATTCTTAAGAGTAAAACCAGTCCCAGTTCATGGCATTTCCTGGAAACCTAAGCTCCTCAAAACTTTCAGGCTTACTTTGCATAAAGATTTTCCACTGTTGTAAAGAAAATGTTGCAAAGCATCTTACAAAGAAGCCATCGAATTTGACTGGTGTCCAAAGCTTTTCTTTCAGTGCAGCAACACCAACATTAGCTCTTGTCAAAGGGCAACAACAACCCATAAAGTTCTTTTAAGAGAACCAAATTTACCTTGTAAAAAGTTGCTCTTCTCCACTCTATCAACAATCATATAAGAGTTAATTCATCAAATCGATCAGTAGAACATAAGCCCTTTGAGAGCAGAAATGGGTTTGGGTGTGTTCGTTTGTTTGGTTGTTTTTTTTTTTTTTGTCCCCAGTAACTGGTATGGTTTTTGTTTTTTGTTTTTTGTTTTTATTTTTTGGTTTTAGTGCCTCTAATCTGATTCTGGAGTGGCAGAGCCAAGATAAGGTCAGAGTGAGACATTTTTCTGGCCTGAGACAATTTAGGAGATTGGCAGGAGAGGTAGATGACATCAGGTTGAGAGACAGACTGGAGCACATACTCTAACAGCATCAGCAGTGACCACAACACCAGCAGCAGCAGCAGCAGCTTCAGGAGCTTTCAACCCACAGATAGTAAGGGAGTCAGACAATTGTTCAGAAATAGATTACACAGGACACGTTGCTGGCACTGGATTCAGAACCTGGAGCTATTTGGCAACTCTGTTGTCCATACAGTTCTGGATCATTGTTCCAGGGTGGATAGGAGCCCTTGTGGTCAATCATAAGGAAACAGGGGTCCTGGTTGCAATTTCAAGGCAGAGAGATGTGCTACTGCTTTCAGCTGCAGGAGATCAGGGAGCCTGGTCACAATGACAAAGGAACGCTAGCATTTGTAGCTGCAGAGATGTAGGGTCCCTTACCGGGTAAAGACCAGAGCAGAGACTAAGAGCAGAATAATACTACCTTGGAAGCACCAAAGACATAAAACCCCCAGAACTACTTCTGAGAACAGCAGCATAAAGAGACCTAAAGTGTGGAGCAGTAGCTTCCCATCCCAAGATGAGCAGAGTCCAACTTTAACATAAAGTTCAAAGTTAAGAAATAGTCTTGGGCGGGGGGAGGCAGAGAGGAATGAACAACGACAACAAAAGAACTTTGTCATAAAAAGCTATTACAGCAGCAGGGAAGGCAAAGACACAAACGTAGAAGAGAAAAACAGTGGAAAAATATCTACAGCCGAAGCCTCAAAGAAAAGACATTGATTGGACGCAAGTCCAGCTAAACTTCCTGGAAGAGTTTAAAAAAGAGAAGAGTGGTATAGGAAAAACTGCAAAAAGAAATAAGATTGAAGAAAGGAAATTATGAAAAGAGAATGAAGAACTTAGTAAAAAAAAAATGCACATGAGAAATACTGAAAAAAAAAAATAACACCTTAAAAAACATAATTGTCCCAATGGTAAAAGAGGTACAAAAACTCACTGAAGAAAATAATTCCTTAAAATTTAGAATTGGACAAGTTGAACCTTATGGCTTCATGAGACATCAAAAAACAATAAAACAAAGTCAAAAGAATGAAATAGAAGAAAATGTAAAATGTCTCATCAGCAAAACCAATTGACTTGGGAAATAGATCATTTAAGAATTATTGGACTACCTCAAAGTTGTGATCAGGGCCGGGGAAGGAAGGAAGGAAAGAGAGAGAGAGAGAGAGCCTAGACATCACATTTCAAGATATTATAAAGGAAAGCTGCCACAATATCTTAGATTCAAAGGACAAAACTGAAATTGAAATTAGAAGAATCTACCAATCACCTCCTGAAAAAAGCAAAATGAAAATTCACAGGAATATTTACAACCTCCCGAGTACCCAGGTCAAGGGAAAAATAGAAGAAAAAATTCAAATATCATGTGGCCACAGTAAGAAAAAAATAGGTACACTAATGAACTGTTGGTGGAGTTGTGAACTGATCCAACTATTCTGGAGAACAATTTGGAACTCTGTCCAAAGGGCTAAAAAACTGTGTGTACCTGTTGATCCAGTGATACCACTACTAGGTCTGTATCCCACAGAGATCAAAGAAAAAGGAAAAAAGACCTATATGCACAAAAATTCTTATAGCAGCTCTTCTGTGGTGGCAAAGAATTGGAAACTGAGGGGATGGACATCATGGGGAATAATTGAACAAGTTGTGTGTGATTGCAACAGAATATTGCTTAGAAGAACTGATGAGCAAGATGATTTCAGAATAACCTGGAAGTCTGATACAGAGCAGAACCAGGAAAAAACCATACATTGTAACAAGTAGTATTGTAATGATGGTCAATACACACCTACTTTGCTACTCTGATCAAGATACTGATCAAAGACAACTCAAAATGAAAAATACTATCCATCTACAACAGTGATTCTCAACCTGTGAGTTATGTTCAATTTGTAACAATGAAAATACATCCTGCATATCAGGTATTTACATTACGATTCATAACAGTAGCAAAATTACAGTTATGAAGTAGCAACGAAAATAATTTTGTGGTCGGGGGTCACCACAACATGAGGAACTGTATTAAAGGGTCACGGCATTAGGAAGGTTGAGAACCACTGACAAGGAGAGAACTAATCAATTTTGAGTGAAGATTGGAGCATACCTTTTTTTTAACTTTTTTTGTTTCTTGTTTTTCTTGCAACATTATTAATATGAAAATACGTTTGGTAGGACTTCACGTGTGTAATTGCTATCATATTGCTTCTTTCCCAGTAGGTGGAAGAAGAGGGGAGGGAGGGAGAGAATTTAGGACTCAAAAAAAATTTTAATGAATATTATAAATGAATAAATAAGTGATTGGGGGGGGAAATCCCAACACTTTGAGAAACAGTGAATCCCAAGTGTAAAAGGGTTGGGTCCTAAAATGATTCAAAAAGGCAAGGAGGACATACAGGAATGAGATAAAAGACCCAAATAAGGATCTACCTTAATGTTAAAATGACAGAGTTACTGCCTCTCAAGGTTCCATTCATGATTTGGGTAGAAATACAAGTTTGAAGAATGACACTAATAAGTTTTTCTGCTATGCCTGTGTCTTCATGGCACTAAATAACTGCCTAATTTAGTCAGAACAAATGAACGGGCAATTCTACGTTTTTTAAAAAGTCTTGTTGAGTCATTTTTCAGTCATGTCTGATTCTTTGTGACCCATTTTGAAGTTTTCTTGGCAGAGACATTGGAATGGTTTCCTATTCCTTCTCCAGATCATTTTACAAATGAGGAAACTGATATCATCAGGGTGAAGGGACTGATCCAGGTTTACACAGCTAAGTGTCTGAGGACAGATTTGAACTCAGGAAGATTAGCCTTCCTGACTCCAGATCTGGCATTCCACTACTCCATCTAGCTACCTTTAAAAAAAAAAACTGTTTTACAGGATCAGAAAGGAAGATACAAGTACCTACTATCTTCCTAGCACCAGCATAAGTTCTTCACAAATGTTATCTCATTTGTTCCTCTCAACAACCCTGAGAGGGAGATGCTATTAGAATTCTCATTTTACAATTGAGGAAACTGAGAAAAAGACTCACATAAGCTGCCATACCTAAAACCCAAGTGGAACTCAAGTGTTCCTGACTATAAGCCCAGTGCTCTATTCACTGTGCCACTCAGATGTCCTAAATTGGTCAGCTGTTGAACTTGCCAATTTAATCAAAACAGCTCAGTCACGAGTTTCACGTAGATACAACAAAGGACATTTTCATTTACCTATTCACATATGTGCACACATATATGTGTGAATGCATTATCGGCCAATGGGACACAGAATGTCTGTTTTTCCATAGTTTCTCTGAATGTGAATCCCAGTGGCCGCAAATAATTGAACAAGACTCATCTTCCTGAGTTCAGATCCGTGGCTGGTAACAGGCATAAGAATCTTTGCTATCCTTCTTTGTTCTTTTCTTCTCTACCATTGCTCTTATGTTTCATTTAGTTTTAGGATCAGATCCTTCCTTTGGGAGGAAAAAAAGGAAATTATTTTCTCTCAATATTAGCCTCAAACCATTAATAATTAACCATTTATTCTTATTACTTAACATTTGTCATCTACTCTTGGCAAAAACAAACAAAAACCAAGCCATCTTTTTAAACTGAATTAGGATGACAGTAACAAGGGGTTTGAATCTGAGGTCCTACTGCTTCACATTGTGGGCAGCTAGGGCCTCTAACTAAAGGTCCACTTTGCATTTCCCAAGTGTTCCTGCTTTTTCACAAAACAAGTCTTTTGGAAAGTTTTTCAAATGAGTGTCAGTGAGTAATATTTTATCCCTATTTTATCTATATACTTTTTCTAGGTCTATGAAGGCATCGAAGAGGGAGAAAATTCCATTGGGGATCAAAAATAAATGTGCCGGTTCTTATATGTAAGCAAATTCTATTGATTGACAGTGAATGGGACTTTTTAAAAATTTGTTTTGCGAGCACTGACAATACACTTCTCTCCTAATTTTTGCTTCCTGGTTTCCTGGCTTCCTTCAAGTATCAACTAAAATCCCACCTTCTGAAAGAAGCCTCTTTTATTTGTACATAGCTGTTTGCACCTTGTCTCCCTCATTAGAATGTGAGCTCCTTGAAGGCAGGATAGTATTTTTGTACTTCTTGGTATGCCGACTTAGCACTGTGCTTGAAACATATAATAGGCACTTAATGAATGTCTGTTGGTTTATCATCAATCAACAGTTATTTATTAAGCATCCAGACATTATGCTAGGTATTGTCGATGCAATTACAAACAATTAAATGATCCTTTCTAGCAAAGAATTTACATCCAAAGCGGGTAGAGGAGAGAAAGACAGAGAAAAAGACAGCGAGACAGAGAGAGACAAAGAGAGGCAGGGAGACAGAAACAGAGAAAAGAGTACACATATAAAATATGTGCATAAGGAAGATGAAGAAAATAAATACAAACATATACAAACTAGTTAATTACAAGGTAGTTTGGGGAGGGGCATACTAACAGTTGAGAGTATTAAGAAAAGTTTCATGTAGAAAATGGTGCTTGTATCTTGAAGGAAGAGAAGGATTCTTTGGGACAGAGGTAAAGAGAGAGAGAGACAGAGATAGAGACAGAGACAGACCAAGAGATCGAGAGACAGAGAGAGAGTATTTCAGGGATAAGGAGAGAGCCAGAGCAATGGCCCCAATGGGGAGCTGGAGTGTCATTTGTAGGAGAGAGAAGGAATGTCACCCACCTTTTTAATAACTACAACAGCTCCCTCTTATTTCTACAGGTATCAGATATGAAATCTGAAAAACGTACATCTCTGCATAATTTTTAGTTTGCATAAGCGAATCTATCAATCAAGACAACTTTGCTTTTAATATTTTCAAATATTTCCTGTGCTTTTCTTTTTTTCTTCACCTACACTTTTGGTTTTCCTGGCCATCATGGAGATAGTTGTACAGTCATACCTAACTTCCTTGAGTCAACTATAGCGTGTCTCCTAAGACAAACCAAAAAACTTTTTTTCTATTTCACTCAATATCTTCAAAGATTTTCATGATTATGGTTTTCAGATATCACAGCATGAAAAGTAGGACAGCAAAGGCGAGAAGAGAAGGCACAGAAGGACAAAATTATTCCTCTAACGTCTCACAGCATTTTCATTGTAGCCCATGCATTCGAGTTCTAGGTTCCTTGACTTAAGTAACAATGGTAGCTAACACTTACATAACACCTCCTATGTGCCAGGCCCTTGCTAAAGACTTCAGTTATTATCTTATTGAGTCCTCACAACTGCGAGAGGTGAGTGCTATTATTATCTCCATTTTACAGATGAGGAAATTGAGGCAAATAGTGGTTAAGTGACTTTCCCAGGGCCATATAGTGTCTGAAGCTAGATTTGAACTCAGGTCTAATAACTTGAAGATTTAGTTCAATTCCCTTCATTTCACAACTAGTAAAACTGATACAACTGAGGCAAAGTGACTTGCCCAAGGTCACACAAAAAACAAGTGGCAGAATTAATAATACTATCTTTAATATTAAATTTGCTTATGTTCTTATTTATGTCTCCTACTAGACATAAGCTCCATGAAGGAAAAGAACATAAGATCACAGATCTCAGCTGGACCATGTTTTGTTCATCTTTGTGTCCCCCAGCACCTATTATAGTGCCTTGTACATTGCTAGTATTTAATAACTGTTTATTAGAGAGGTGGATGCAATCGACGAAAAATATGAGCAACCTTCAAAAATAGAAATTTCATTTATAAATAATAAATAAAAAATTTTGAAACAAAATATCATTAAGTTTTAAAATAATGAAATATAATACTTTTTTGTAATTTGATTTTAAATATAAAACTTTTCCTTTTTTGATGACTTCATTTTAAATAGTGGCATATGAATGGAATTATCTGCAAAAGCATTTTGATATTTAACTACTTCCAACCATGACCTAAACTCAAGGCCAGAGACAAAGTCTACAAGGTTTCTAATTCTCCTAGGACAGCTACATTAAACTAGGAAATTTTGATAACAGACACTATGAGAAAAGGTACCTGACATGACAGATATTCCCCTTTTCTCAGGTTCCACCACCCAAGACAACCCATAAAAGCTAGTATTTTTATAGCACTTAAAGATTTGCAAAAAGCTTTCTATGTATTGTCTCATTTGATACTCCCAACAATCCTTTGCAGTAAGTGCTGCTATTGCAGATGAAGAGAGTGAAAATGTCAGAGAGATTAAGATCCCACAGTAAGAATGCCTGAAGCAGGGTTGCACCTCAGTTCTTTCTGACTCCAAATCCAGTACTCTTCCTACAGCAACAAAGGGAAGGGCCAAGGTGCATCATTGAAAGTACTGGCTAAAGAGAGAGTTCTGGCCTTAAGGGAAGAACACCGAAAAGCGGAAATGACTGGGGATCCTGCTCACCACCTTTTACCTTCCACCCTACACAGTAAGTTCCATACTACCTCCATTGCTAGATACGCAAAATGTTTTAAGAAGAATTTACAACCGTCAGTAATTGCTGATATTTGCATAGCGTTCTAAACTCTATTAAACACTTTGCATATATTTCCATTTGTTGGCATTTGTTTCTAAAATTCAAGCTTTCTAAGTTATGGCAAACATCGTAACTGTGCATTAAAATTAGTCAAACAAAAAACAAAACATCATAGAATCTGCCTCCCAGCACCTGCCTTCTCTGTCTCCTCCATCTACATTCCAGGCAAGGGTTCCCACCTGCCTCCAGTTTATCCATGATTGATGATTGGTCCATCCTCAGCCGAGAAGAAGATAGAAGCTCCCAGATTGAGGCAAGAGGTTGCAATAGCCATTGAGACCTTTCTTGGCACTTCTCTCTTCTGCTTCCTTTATCGTGCCCCATCTCATAGACTGATACCCTGGATTTGTAACCTCCCAGAGCTTGCTTCCCTGTTCTCCTTATTTGATACTTTGTTTCATGATTTTTGGTTGTTTTTTTCTGATTTCCATGTTATCAACAGAGCTCTGACTTACTATTTTTACTTTGACTTTGCATTCTTTTGCACGACCTGCCTCTAGACTGCCAACAATTTCAGAACATTGATCCTACTTTGAATACCAGCTTCTAGGTACTATAACTGGGTCTAACCTATTTCTACACTTCTCTCTATCCCTTTGTTTACTCGTTTATTCATATTCTGGCATTCCTGGTCCCACTTCATGCCACTACACTCCTGACTTTATGCTGCCAAGAAAAAAATAAAAGACTTCCATATAGACTTCATCCTACATCTTCAAACCTTGAAGCATTATGCAAATTCTAGCTGTTTTGTATATAGTAGTAGTAGAAGTAGGAGTAGGAGTGGGAGGAGGAGGAGGAGGAGGAAGAGCAGCAGCAGTAGCTATAGTTTCTTCCAATCCAGAACAGGAATCCCTTGGAAATTAAATTATTCACTTTTTCCCTCCAAAATAGCAAGCTCTGTGAAAACATTCTTGTGCTATATTAGAACCTTTGGAGATGAATTGAGGGTTAGGTTGAGTTTTCATTTCTTTCTGGGTGGGTAAGCAGTATACCTGTAACATCTCTTTGAGAATCTTTTTTGTTTTTTACTTTGCCCTTTTTGGAGGAGGATGTGATTCTTTAAGGAATCATATAAGACTATAGAAAACCCATCCAGAATCAGGTTTTCTAATTGGATGGGAATGAGTTTAGCATTGTAAGCCAGCATATTAACTGGGTCTAGAGAATCTATGTGGCTGAAATCCCAATCAGAGGCTGATGTTATAAGAAAGTTTCATCTTGGGGGGGGGGGGGTGGTCTCACAAGAAATTTGGGTACCATGGGGCTTAGAGGAGTTCAGAGGCTCAGTTGGAGGCAGCTAGGTAATATAATTGGACAGAGTGTCTGGCCTGGATTCAACTAGACCAGAGTTTAACTTTGGACTCAGACTCTTACTAGCTATATTACCCTGGGCAGGTCACTTAACGTCTGTATGCTTCAGTTTCTCTTTCTGTAAAATGGAGATGATAATAATAGTATTTATCTCCCAGTATTCCTCTGAGAATCAAATGAGATAATATTTGTAATGAGTTTATCATGTTATCTTGATACACAGTAGGCACTATATCATTAGCTATTATTATTATAATACAGATAAATGCAGAAATTTAGCATCTTCATGGAATCTTATAAGTACCTTTGTTTATATATATATGTTATATATGTTATATATCATAATATATTATATATATATATAAAATTTTTTGTGTTAGTTTCTTCCCTAGAGAATAAAACTCAGAAAATGTGTCCTTAAGTGTTTTTCCTACTTCTGTTACCTGAACTTTGTGGAATGGTGAGGAGTGGGTGCTAGAACCAGGTATCAAGACATGGTGGTAACAGCAGCAAAAGTGGAAATGGTAACCAGGGATCAGGTTTAACATATCTCTGTACTTGAGATGTAATTTCAATGGTGCATTGGGATTCTGCTGCAGATCTCTGAAATTTAGTGGGCATTAACAATGCATTCTTAAATAGCATAGGACAAAGCTTAGTACTTAATTATAAAGAATAATTAGTTAAAACAGGAAGTCCCGGAAAGTCCTGTCCACAGCAATTACATTCCATGGAAGCCTTACCCAAAAGACTTCCCAGAATTAGCCTTATGATCTTCCTGTCTCCCCTTGTACTTTTCTTCCCATTGGTCCCATGCACAAAAGCTGTCAATTATGTTTCTCCTTTAAATCCAAAGCACCAAAGATTCTCAGGAACCACACAGCTGGGTTGAGGTTTAGAGAGCAGAGACGTTTAGGAAGTATTGAAAGGAGAAACCTAGGAACAGTTTTGAGAAGGGACAAGTACCTGAGGAAGCTGATATATGATTAGCAAGGCCTAGGGTCCCAAATCTTTACAATCTTTAAACACTGAGCTTTAACTTTCCCTTAAGATTCTCCCCCCCAAACTATTTCAAGTTAGTGGAACACGATTTTACTTTTAAATGATCCTTGATTCTTTTCTTTTTAATCAATAAGCATTTATTAAGGACCTAGTATGGCAGGCACTGGGGATACAAAGAAAGATAAGATAGGCCCTGCTCTCAAGAAGCTCACAGCCTAATGGGAGAGACAATATGAAAGTACCTAGGTATAAACAAGATAGAGGCAGGATGAATTGGAAATAAAGAGGGAAGGCTTGAGCATTACGGGGGCTCAGGGAAATCTTCTCATAAAATATTTTAAAGTAGATTTGAACAAACAGAATTTTACATTTATATCATTGTTTTCTTCATAGTCATAAAATACTCATAATATTAATTAGTCAGAAGTAGTTATTATTCTCTAAAATTTAATTTTGTCAGTAGGTTGAAGATATGTTGCCCAGATGCTCATTTGATATCAATATACCCCAAGACTGCAAGTCAAAAATATATTGTTCTTGAATGTGTTTTATATTGCTTTTTTTTTTGGTAACAGAGAAAAGGGATCTCTCTCTCTCCTATTTACCCTTTATCAACCACAAAAGCCTTTGTTTTGCTTATGACCCTTCTTTCTGATGCTTTCTTCCTCTTGTGATATGATAGAAACAGTACAGAACTATGAGTCAACTGACCTAGCTTGAAGTCCCAGTTCTACTACTATCTTTATGACCCTGGGCAAGTAACAAAATATCACTGGTGTTCAGTGTCATCTTTTGTACAGTGAGTATATTAGAATTAAGATAATCCTAGCTCCTTTCTGCTCTAACAATTCACCAATCTCATCACTCTCAGTTCTAAGGCCATAGGTAGGATGAGCCCTATTGCTTGATGAGGTGAAGAGGGAGGAGAACTATCTCCCATATTCCCTAATTCCAGAAATCTCATTATTAGAGATTCATGCAAATGACTCTGGGGTTTTTAAACTTCTTTCATATTATATTTCCAGATGCTCTCTTAAGAGAAGCAGCACGGGATAGTAGCTACTGAGCCTGTCTCAGAACTCCCTAAGATCTAGCCCAGGAGTGGGGAACCTGTAGCCTTGAGTTCACATGTGGCCTTCTAGGTCCTTAGGTGAGGCCTTTTGAATGAGTCCAAGTTCTACAGAACAAATCCTTTTATTAAAGGTATTTGATCTGTGAAGTTTGGATTCAGTCAAAGGACCACACTTGAGGACCTAGAGGACCACGTGACCTCGAGGCCACAAGTTCCCCACTTCTGACCTAGCCTCCAGATCTGCCTTTGACTCATACTGGCTATACGACTGTGGGCCAGTCAATTAACTCTCATCACTTGACAACTCTCCAAGGCTCTGAATTTCAGAGAAGGCTCTGCCCTGCAATGGTAAAGAAAGGTTCCTTATTTAGGAGTTCCCTATACCAATGAAGCCACAAATCTAAATTCTATCACTTTTGTGAGATGATCTTTTAATAGGAGAGGGAAAACGAGGCCAGAAATGTTCTAGGAATATTATGTGTGATGGATGAAAAGTCCAAGAGACATGGTTTCTAGGTAGTTAATAATTAATTTGTAGCTAACGAATAGTTAATAAAATGAGGTCAATAACACTTTCAGAAATTAAAAAAAAAAACCCTTAGGAAGATTGAATGCTTAGAAAGTCTTTGGAAAAGAGGGTCTACCTGAGAGTGGAAATCAACCGATTGTGTTATAATCAATGAGGGGGTGGATGAGGAAGTAGGGTGAAAGCTGTCAGCATCTCCTGATGAGTATGTGATGAGGTTCAGTTACTTCCAGCTATCTGGAAAAAGGCCTCCAGTTAATGAAAAATGAAGAGTCAACAATGGTGGGGTAAGAGTTCTACCTAGGTAAGATTCTCTTTGTAAGGCCTTCTAGTTGAGTGGGGACTCATCCAAGATCAAAAAGCATGTACCCTGAGGATTTGAGCAATCTCAACCATCAGCAATGTCCTCCAGAGTGTGATTGAATAACCTGAAGGTGGACTGGTTTCTGAATGAGAAAATAGGAAGGGAAAACCTTAATCCCAATTTAATAGCCGATTATTAATATGAGAGAAATAATCATTTATCTCAAATGGGATGGAAGTTTTGAAGACAAACTTTATCCACTTCAAATGATACCTACTAGGCTTGTTCTTTCTCTTTTTCCTTGTGATTCTCCTACCTACTCCAGCCTGGCCTTAGCCTGTTGTCACTAATTCAACTTTTCACATGTTTCCTCCCTAATTAACCACACTTGGAGAGTAGAATTTGTTTAGGTGTGATGGAAAAGTGTCAGAACTAGTCTGGCCTAAGCCATGCTGTGCATGCTGCTTTAAGAAAAAAAAAATTCAAAAAAAAAAAAAGAAAAGAAAAAAATTCTTATAGATTCAATATTGCATTGCTAAGGTCTGCTGAAGAATTGGTATTTTGTCACCGTTCGGTTAATTTCCTTTTGATGATCTCTTAACAGAGAAACAGTATGAATACTCTCTAACTATAGAAAGAGAAGAAGAAATAGAGGCAGTAGTTGATAGGAATGGGTTGAGTCTATTTTCTATTATAAATTTATATCTACTTAGAAAACAGAAACTGGAAATAATAAAGGATTTCTGAACAAAAATTTGCCAAGTTCAAGGTAAAATTTTCTTTTTTTTTTAATTTTATTTTAGTTTGCATCATTCATTTCCACAAGATTTTGAGTTACATATTTTCTCCCCATCTTT
>CM053591.1:17673968-17691491 GCA_028646515.1 Pseudochirops corinnae
CCTTCCTCTTTTCCCCCTCTATTGTAACAATTATCTCTTGCCTCTTCCATGAGATGCTCAACCCCATTCTGACTCTCCCTGTCTCCTCTCAATCTAATCCTCTCTCTCCTCACAATTTCACCATTTGGAATATTATCCTATAGGAATATTCTTAATTTTTTATCGATCACTGTTATGTTTTAATGAGTTATATGGTATAGTTCTGTCTATAATAATGCCTCATTCCAGTACAATTTATTTGTGGAATTCTCAAGGACATTTAAGGATTTATACTGGAGGGTGTGCATTTCTTGTTAGTTTATTAAATATTTCAACCTTCTCATGTACAATTCTGACTGAACATTTCTAGGCATCTGCAAGATGTTAAGTTCAAAACTGTACTTTTGCCGTTTCCATCACTTCATTGTATAATATGCATTGATCAGCACATTCAGGCTCCTTAATGACAACTTTTCTGTAAATTCTTGTGGTGTAGAATTGATCCTGAATTTCTCTCATTAGTTCTTTCATTTCTATAGTCAAGTTGGAATGATAACCACCTTTTGATGTTTTTTCATTGGTTTCATCAACCATATTATTGATTGAATTTATCTTGAGCCTGCCTCTGGACTGTCTTTTTATTCTACTCTTGGATTTTAACCAGAATGTGATAAATTACATTCAGTTACATTGATAAATCCAGTGGTCTATGACTGTTGTTAACCTTTAGCTTTGTTTTATGATAAAAGATATATTCTGAAAATATTTCTGAAAAATGTAAACCTGTCTGTCATGTTCTCTGATCCTTTTTCTCCATTTTGATGATGAAGTATAGCATTCATCTTTCTACAACTTCCTCGAGTGGTAAGCCTTGTGTTTTGTTAACATTGTATAGAATTTTGGGGGGAGCAAGGGGAAATTGTTTTAGACTCATTGTCATCCAGTTTATTGTATCCAAAGTGTGTGTGTCGTTGACTAGTATTGCTCAAAATCTGTTCTGGCTCTTAAGCCTAGACTTGAGAGTGCTAGTCAGTCTCTTAACATACTCAGCCTTCGTTTTCTCCTTGAGTGCTTTAGGCTCATTGTCTTGCCCAAGGGAAATAAAGGTTTTTGTGAGCATTAGATGTCTTTGTTGATTCAATTTGACTTCCAGATTCAAGCTTGAAGTATTCATTCTTTATTCTTTCTAGTTGCACATTAAGGATTTTAAATGTATCTAGTCCAAATGATCTTTTGATATTGTCGGACAACATTATAACATGATGAAGTAACTGCTTAGTGGTTTTTTAATGGAGCCATGGAATGATGTTGTTCTCAATCAAGTGATTAATGCAGTACTTTCATAGAACTCCCACTTTGGCTTGAAAGCTGTACTCAGTTCTATTGAGCTGTGATGATAATCGATTTAGTTTTAGTCAGAACCTTAGAAGTTAATTGTGTCAGAAGCATGTTTTAAAAATGATTTTTTTATGTGCATATCCATCAAGAAACATTTTGTAAGTGCATATTGTGTGCCAGGCACTGTGCTAAGTGCTGGGGATACAAAAAGAGGCAGAAGATAGTCACTGGTTTTGAGGAACTTAGGATATAAATGGGACAGACAACCTATGAACAAATATACACAACGCATGCTAAGTAAAGAGTGAATAGGAAATAATTAATGGAAGGCAGCGGCATTGAGAGGTGGTATACTGGAAGTACTCACTTGTTATAATTTCTTCTTTATTTTGCCTTCTTTTGGTGCCAAAAATAAATGATGGGATTTTATTTGGGACTTAAAGAAGGCAGAGGAGTTAGTAGGTAGAGTTGAGGAAGGAGAGCATTCCAATCATGGGGGACAGCCAGATAAAATGCCCAGAACTGAGAGATGGAGTATCCACTGGGGAGTAAGGTATAAGAAGACTGGAAAGGTGGGAGGGGGCTAGGTTATAAAGGACTTTGAATGCCAAATAAAACATTTTACTTTTGTTCCTGGAGGCAATAGGAAGACACTGACTGGAGTTTATTGAGTGAGGACACATGATAAGATTTGCATTTTAGGAACATCATTTTAGTGGCTGAATGGAGGATAGATTGGAGTGGAGAGAGACTTGAGGCAGGCACACCCCCAGCAGACTGTTGCAATAATCCAGGTGTGAGGTGATGAGAGCTTACACTAGAATAGTGGCAGAATCAAAGGAGAGAAGAGGAGATATTAGAGAGATGTTGCAAAAGTGAAATTGAAAGGCCATGGTAACAGCTTGAGTAGAGAGGGTGAGAGATAGTGAGGAATTCAGGATAACTTCTAGGTCTGAGGGACTAGGAGGATGGTGTTGCCCTTTCTAGTAACAGGGAAAGTAGAAGACCATTTCAAGTTTGATGTTTCTGGACATCCAGGTCAAGATGTCTGAAAGATGATTGAAGATATGAGATTGGAAATCAGCAGAGAGGAAGGGGCAGGAAAGGTAGATTTGAGAATCATTAGCATAGAGATGATAGTTAAATCCATGGGAACTGATGAGACCATCAAATTAAGGAGTATGGAGGGAGGTGAGAAGAGAGTCCTGGACAGAAGCGTAAGAGAAACCTATGGTTATTAGAGGGTATGATCTGGAGGATGATTCAACAAAGCAGACAGAGAAGAGGTCAGAGGAAAACCATGAGGGAGTGGCGCCCCAAGAACCTAGAGAGGAGAGTATCAAGGAGGAAAAAGGAATCCATCAAGTCAAAGGCTACAGAGAGGTTAAGGAGAATGAAGTTTGAGAAAAGGACATAGGATTTGGCAACTAATCCAACATTCTTACGATTTTGGTTCCATGACTATCCATGGAATTTAGTAAAGTATTTTGTGATGATCAAATTTGATGATGTTGATAATAATAATAATAATAATAACTAACATTTATATAACATCCTACCATATTCACCAGGAACTGTGCTAAGTGCTTTACAATGTTGTTATTTGATCCTCACAACCACCCTGGGAGATAAGTGCTATTATTATACCCATTTTACGGATGAGGAAACTAAGACAAAGAGAAATGAAATGACTTGTTCAAGGTCACACAGCTAATAAATGTCTGAAGCCAGATTGAACTCAAGTCTTCCTGACTTACGCCTAGGATTCCTATCAATCAACTTGTAGATAAGTCACTTTACTGCTGGGACTTTTGGGCACACCCTTTTTGGCTTCCCAGCAAAAATAACATGTTCTTATAAGCTTCTAAAGGTGTTGGTTTTTTTTTTTTCAAAATGATGCAAGCAAGGAATGCTTTCAATAAAGTATATAAACACATAATTGACCCATCCTTGTTGAAAGTCATTGGAGCTCTGATCTTTTGGTAATAAATATATGATGCCCTCTGTTAAAATGGGATTAGGCTTGTATCTGAGAGGAAGCTGCTAAGTGCTTTGCTAGTCATGCACCATTATAAACATTTGAGTAAATAATTGAAGATCTTATTGTTTTGCCACAGTTCTGCAAAGAAGCTAGAGTTTCAGTAACTTCCTTTGACATAAGGAATATTTCGTCATTTGCTTTATTACTGGTGTTTAAGGTTTCCGTTTCTGGTTCGATCCAACTTGCTTTTTGCTTGTCTCCGAAACGGATGTGTTTCATTTAACTAATAAAACTTTTTGAAGTCCTATTCTGAACAAGCTCATTTCTTTTACAAAACCGTTCAAGTCATCAGGGCTAGTTTTTTGTTTTCCATTTCATTGTTAGGTAGCACTTTTGACACCTGTGTTAATTGTAGCTTTTCAATGTCTTCAGCTTTTCCTGCAGCAGATTTAAGTCAGCAACTCATCAATTTTTTCTCTTATTTCTTTTAGTCTAGGGCAGTGGTTCTCAACCTGTGGGTTATGTTCAATTTGTAACAATGAAATACATCCTGCAGATCAGATATTTACACTGCAATTCATAACAGTAGCAAAATTACAGTTATGAAGTAGCAACAAAAATAATTTATGGTTGGGGGTCACCACACCTTGAGGAACCGTATTAAAGGGTGGTGGCATTAGGAAGGTTGAGAACCACTGCTCTAGGGTTTAGAATGAAGTCATTTCTTATAATTTCCCAAGGAGTGGTCAGGAATATGTTGTGGTTTAATTCATTGAATTTGTCTACCTTGTGCCTAGTTAGCCCAGGGCCTGGCACATGCAAGGAACTCAAATGTTTATCCATCGTGTAATAGAGTTGAGAATATCGTTGAGAAAAGCAACGGAATGTGAAATCCCTGTCTATAGCTGGGGGTTCTGTTTCTTGTTTTGTTAGGATGTTTTGGTGCATAATGACAGCATTTATTCTGTCAGTCTGTTTCATGTCTGCCCCTGTTAGTGGTCAACAGCGTCACTACTAAGGCATTTCCAGCAGGTATTATATTGGAAGTACTCATATGTTATAATTCCTTCTTTTTGTTCCAATTTATTTTGCCCTCTTTTGGTGCCAAAAATTAAGTAATACTCCTTGCTCCACTATCCTCCATGTCAAACTGGTTATTACATTTTTTTGGATGGGGGAAGGCAAGGTATTTGGGGTTAAGTGACTTGCCCAAGGTCACACAGCTAGTTTCAAGTGTCTGAGGTCAGATTTGAACTCAGGTCCTCCTGACTCCAGGGCCAGTGCTCTATTCACTGTGCCACCTACCTGCCCCCCCAAACTGGTCATTATGACAGTTTTCAGTAGGGCCAGTTTTCAATGTTATTATATTATATATATTTCTTTTTCTTTTTTCTTTTTCTTTTTGGAGGAGGGAAGCGAGGGCAATTGGGGTTAAGTGACTTGCCCAAAGTCACACAGCTGGTTAAGTGTAAAGCGTTTGAGGATTTGAACTCAGGTCCTCCTGACTTCAGGGCTGATGCTCTATTCACTGTGCCACTTAGCTGCCCCAATCTTTTTCAGCCCCAATTTTCTCATCTGTAAAATAGATGCAGTAATATCTCTACCTAACAAAGTTGTTGTGATGATCAAATGAAATTACAAAGAAAGTGTGTTTTGTAAACCTTAAAGGTCTATATAAATCCTAGCTATTATTACTTCCTTCTAATGTTTTAGATGGAATTCAGATAGAAATTAAAGTAGTACAAGTTGCTATCCTGTTATTATTCTTTTATAATGACATACTGTAGATTTTGCAAGGTGGGTAAAATAACTTTTTTGTTATTGAATAAAAGTATGAGAATTTTAATTTTTTCCCCTACATTTATATTTTTAAAAAATTTTCATCTTTCAAGGATTTTTTTCTTTACAAATAATGCTGCTATTAATAATTTTGCATCTTACTCTCATTCAGGTGATGATTTTGCAGTGTTAGAATAAGTTCAGAATATGATTTTTTCTCAAAATTTTAAATTATGTTCTAAATTAAAACAAACATTATGATGACAAACCAGATGCAATATCTGGATGTATACAAGGTGTCTCAAAAGTCTTAGTGCAGTTGCACCTCATTAGATCTTGTTAAGCTTAAATTTCAGTATGTCTTTTCAGACACTGTTTATATTCAGTAAGCTTCCATCTCATACCACCAATTGCTCATTCAACATTTCAAACTAGGTGTTCTGTAGGCATATTGAACTCAGCATATTCAAAACGAAAATTCATCTTTCATCCCCAAATACATCCCACTTTGGAGCTGTACTATTTTTGTCAAAGGCATCAATGTTTTCCCAGTTACTTATGTTCATAACCTTAGAGTAATCTATGACTCCACATTCTCATGCATCTTCCATTTAATCATTTGGTAAGTCTCATTAATACTACTCCCATGACATCTTTTGCATCCTTCTCCCAACTCACATAGCCACCACACTAGATCAGGCACTCACCATCTCTGTCCTAGGAATTACCTTCCTAATTAGTCTTTGTACTTCAAGTTTCTCCCCTGTCTATTCTGTCCTCCAGACCACTACCAAATAAATATTTCTAATAAGTCTTGACTATGTTAAGTAAACTTCAGTGGCCTCTGATTTCATCTAAGATCAAGCATGAACTCCTGGTTGACATTTGAAGAACTTCACAATCTGGTGTAGATTACAATCTGCCTTTCCAATCAAACTATCCTTTTTACAGTTTCATAGTAGAAGATCTCCATGCCTTTACTATCTCCAACTCATGCCTTTTCACCTCTGACTCTTCGAATTGATTTCTTTGGAGTTCAGCTAAAATGCCACCTTCTACAGAAAAGCTTCCATTATTCCCTCACCTGCTACACAACATTATCTTGTATATATTGTTATCCTGTTGAGTTAAGTATTATTTAATTCTTTGTCTTTTTCCCCCAACACCTAACACAGTGCTTGGCAAGGAGGAGTTTTTTAAAAAATGTTTGTAGATTTATTGCCTAAAGTAAAACAAAGTAGTATAACATTTAGGTTTGGCGGTGATTAGTGCCACTGGCTTAGATATCATAATATCTAGAAGAAATTATAGTTTCTTTCATTTTGAGTCAGGGTAAATATAGCACAGTAAATGACTCATTTTGTGTCATGGTGTGCTGTTTCTCTAATTTTAATTAGAAGAGGAAAATAATAATGACCTGTGGTTATTATATGCTGAGCTTCTGTGAAACCAGACCACTTTTCTTGTCACTGTTAGAATGACTCAAATTCATGTGTTTTGTGAGATTTCAGATCTTCTGTCCAAAATGGCTCAGGATACAATGAGCAAAGCAAAACTATCCAGGCTCCTCTTAAGTCTTTTACAAATGGACTCCAACATCAAAGAGAAGTGCCAACATACTGGAGACCTGGGCTAATAGCCAACGAGGGCAGTGGTTCTCAACCTGTGGGTTATGTTCGATTTGTAACAATGTATCCTGATTTTCAGATATTTACATTATGATTCATAACAGTAGCAAAATTACAGTTATGAAGTCGCAACAAAAATAACTTTTTGGTTGGGGGTCACCACAACATGAGGAATGTTATTAAAGGGTGGCGGCATTAGGAAGGTTGAGAACCACTGAACTAGGGGGATAAGTATTGAACTCAATGCTATTGACTACAGAATTGCTTTCTTAGTATTAAAGTGATACTGATGTTTCCCCTAGGGAAGGAAATGCAATAGACATATTGTTAACAGGTTCACATGGATCTAGACAGATTTATATGAACACACACAAACTACATGGGCAGCATAGCACACGTACTTCCCTTAAACATATTTAGACAGTGTTGGGAGGGATCTTAAGGCTATGTAGTCCAATGTCCCACTTTTTAAATATTAGAATGATACTCTGATGTCTGTCCCTAGGGAACAGGATTTAATAGACATAGTGTTATATGCTTGCTTTCATTCTAGACAGACTGATGTGGACACACATAACCTACCTAGGCAGTAGAATATACTCACTCACTCTTACACATATATTAAGACTCAGTGTTGGGGGCAGTGGACCATAAAGCCTTCTAGTCCAAACAACTACTTTATTAATATTAAAGTGACACTGATATTTACATCATAGGGTAATATGTTTGCCTTTAGATTTTGAGAGGTGGGTGGGACCTTAGAAATATCTGGTCCAGCTTCCCACTCTATACGTGTATCTTTTGCTGGGTGATTGAAAGCTGTTGCATGAACAAACATTTAACTCGCTACTCTATAATGGACATTCTCATTGAGCATATATGCATATGCTAGTGTTGAGAGGCAGCTTGTCACAGGTGATACAGCACTGGTCTTAGAGTCAGGAAGGTTTGGATTGAAATCTGGCCTCTGATATTTAACCCATTGGACCCTAGGTTAGTTACATCTAGTTGTCTCAGAAAACTTCCTTAGCTTAAGTCAGAAATGATGGGATCAGACTCCACTGAGAGTTAATAGGATCATAGATTTGGAGTTCAAATGGTCCTTAGAGGCCTTCTCATCCAATCCTCTCATTTCATGGATGTGGAAATGGAGACTCAGAGAGGGTAGATGACTTGTTCAGGGTCCCATGGTGTGCAAGGATCAAAAGCCGGATTTGAACTGAATCAATCTTGACTTCAAGTCCAACGCAGTGTTGCCACTCTTATTGGATAGGCAGTTCCTAAACCCGAAGTTACCCACATTGATGAAAACACAGATTCCTTGAGTATTAGTACATGTTTGGACTGCCCTTAGAAGTCTAGACTTACAAACTAGTCCTCTAATTAAAGTGTGTATTTAATATATTGAATAGTTAACCTTAATTTGGATGCGGAGTGGTGGTACAATGGGAAGGTATTTGTTGAGTTCCTACTAAGTATGTAATTTTGCATTAGGCACTGTAGTGATAGCATTTTGATCTCAAAGGAATTTAAAACCTATTAGCAACACATAGCTATCATGCTGTGTCTCATCCAGTGGAGGCAGGATCTGATGAGGTGAAACAAGACTGAAGCTGCTTGGGGCAGGCGTTGTTTCCATCTGTCATATGGCACAGACAGAGAGGCTGGATTGTTTGAAACTAAACCGGAAGAGAAATGGAAATAGGCAATTATGTTCAGAATTGGGGTGGGGAAGGAGCAGTAGAGAGCTTGGAGCTACCAGCTCTGGTTGATTAAAACATAACAAACATGACAACTATGGCTTGGGGTCTAGACCAGGCCCTTTGTTCCACTCTCATATGTCAGTTCACTATTCAAAAAATTATGGTGACTTTCTCTCTAGAAAGTAACATAGGACTGAATGGTTAAGTACCATGACTATTTCAGTGTTAGGAGACTGGGTTTTCTATCCATTCATGTCAATCATTGTTATTTTTTGCAGAAACTATCCCACTCAGAATTGTGTTTACCAAGACAGTACAGTTCTTGAGTCAAGACTTTTTTGGGGTTTTCCTGTGAATTGCTATATAGAATTTGGGAATTTTGACCTCAGAAGGTAGGAGAAATTGCTATAGATGGGACTGACCACAGATTTGGGTGATTCATCTTGTCTGAGAGAGCGTTCAGAAGTCTTTCCTATCATACATTACAAGTATAGCACCCAGGAAAATGTAGAGTAGCCACATTCAACGTAGTTGAGAAGAAAAGACCTCTATGAAAAGTTAAAAGCTATAAGGTAACAAATGATAGCATGTATAATTAAACACCAAATGAGTGGTGTAGACAGCGTGCATAGAAATTCAGAGGAAGGAATTCCTGAATACAATTATTAAGCTCCACCAAAGCCAAATTACGTATTTTAAAATCATAAAATCTTTTGTACTAAAAGCTTCATTAATAACAATAAATTATATTTATTACTAGTATTTTCACACCTTTTGACATAAAATTAAAATTAACTTTGCATGCCTTTTTACACTTTTGATTCTTTGCTAAAGAGCTGGTAATTAAATGATAACTTTTTCCACATTTAAGGTTTTGAATTAAACTAGTCTTCCAAAATGTCCGGGTTAAAGGAAAACACATGTTTTCCCTGTACCATCCAGTCCATCCAAAGGAGAAAGAAATATGTGTATATTAATATTGATGGATACCTTGGATTTCTTCTCTAATAATTGGGAATTTTGGAGGGTATGGTTTCTTGAGTTAGCAGATTGCTAGTAAGTGTTGCCTTGATTCGTTAGCTGAACAAAAGTTATTTATGTATATTTCCCTTAAGGACTTCAATGGCAGCTTCTCCCAGCAGGTTTCTCCATGAGGCAATTAAATGCCTTCCCAGGAAAAATGACAGCTTTAGGGGAAGAATCTGTTTTCTTGAATATATAGCTCCAGCTGAGCTTCTAAGGCTAAGGTAATTTATCCTGATAGAAATAAAATCCTCGGTAAGTGAAATGAGACCAAGGGCACTTATTATAGAATAATATGATTATATTGTTGTGCCAGGAAGATAAAAAAGGACTCATGTTTTAGGATTAACTTATTGCAGAGAATCCAGGTGTCTAACTGGAGGGGTGCCAATCAGATCAACAATCATTTAACCTGAATCCTGGTGTGTTTTAGACCTTCCGATGACCCTAGAGCCAGCGTTTCTCAATTGTCAGTCTATAGAATGGCACTCTCTCTTCAAAAATTTTGACTCATCTGCAAAGTTCATTCCTTCTTAAAACCTGGAGAGAGAAACAAACTAGCTATTCTTTTGAATCTTTCTTAATCTTTTTTCTTTTTGGAGGGGGGAAAAGCAGGGCATTTGAGGTTAAGTGACTTGCCCAAGGTCACACAGCTAGTAAGTGTTAGGTGTCTGAGGTCAAATTTGAACTCAGGTCCTCCTGACATCAGGGCTGGGGGCTCTATTCACTGCACCATCTAGCTGCCCCATGCATCTCTCCTTAATCTTGTATCCTACCTTTCCCATGTCCCAACTCCCTCCTTCTTCCCAGATCCCAATTGCTGACCTAAGAGTCATCTTGGCAAGGTTGTGGAGAGCTTTAGAAATCTTACCGGTTTTTATTAATAATAACAAAACTCGCATTTATACAATGCTTTTATTTTCATAGCATTCTCCAGAAGTAGGTAATATTACTCCCTTCGCTTCTTACCCATTTGTGAAGGGTGCTGGGGTCTGGAACTACGATTTCATCAGTGTAAGGAAGTCCTCAATGGGAACCAAACCATCTTTGGACACCAACAACTCATTTATCTTTAATATAATTTTAGAAAGTTGTCTGGAGATAGAGAAATAAAGTTCTACTAACAATAACAGCACACATTTTAATGGCACTTTAATGCTTTGCAAAGCAGTTTGCATTCATTGTATCATTTGATCTTCAAATAGCCTTTTCAGGTAGTAACTGCTACCAGCCCCATTTTACAGATAAGAAAACTGAGGCTAGGAAAGAGTAAATGATTCATCTAGAGCCACACAAATCTTAAGTGTCTGCGGCATGATTCAGACCCAGTTCATCCTAAGTCCAAATCTAACACTGTTGACAGGACTATGCTCATTTGCCAGTGATCACAGACTGGAGCTGAAAACAGTTCTTGATCCCAGGGTTGACTGTCTGTTCACTATGCCATGCCACCTCTAAAAGACAAAAATTACCAGAGATGAGGAAATTGAGACTCAGATCATAAGTGACTTGTCCAGGGTCACTCTGTAAATAGCACAGTCAGGATTTGGAACCAGGACTTTTAATTCAAACCTCTTGATGCTCTAACTCCAACCCTCATTCTACTATAATACATTGCTTTTTTAGGGTTGGAAAATTTATACCTGTAACGGACGATTCCCTCACAGGAATCAGATTAAAATGTAGTGGAAAATACTTAACAAAGTAAATAAAATATAATAAAACATAGGCAATATTGTATTTTAAAGCTAAGTCAGTATGTCAATACTCAAGCATCTTTATTTGTGGATTAGTGGCCACTGTTTGAGTCTGACACACTGCAAGTGATGTCTAGACCAGGGTGGTGTTGTTACTGTTGTTTTTGTGGTTGTGTATCCTGGTTCGAACACTCAATCAGGACCCAGAGGCCTCGGGTCTAAAATCCAGCGCCACTACTTTCTACCTCTGTGACTGCAGATCACTTCAACTCTGGGCCTCGGATCTTCATCTGTAACACGATGGAGTTGGGCAAGATGGCCTTTAAGCCAACTTCTACATCGACGTTTGTGATCCTGTCATCCAGAATACATCTTGTTAGCTATTCAGTTCCGATGATCCTTGTGAATAGCAATCTACTTTAGAAAATGTCTGCTGCTGGAGTATTTTATTTAATATCCACTGCAGAGGATATCCCCAAGTGATTTCGAAGATGTGGAGCATTCGGCTTTCATCACTGCTGACTTTGGTTAGTACAGTCTCTCTCTATATTATTTTTAACTGGGTAGTGCTGTTAGTCACTATCCTGATTTTACTCAACAGGAAGTATCTGGATCTTGCCATTCCAAATGCCCTCTTTGGCATTTTATTTATCCATGTGCACTCTGCTGGGTGAAGGAAGGCCCAAACTCCATATGATTCTTAGAATCAGCAGCTTTCTATCCTTTAGTACCTTCAGTGCACACTTTCCTAATTTCATGGTCCTCTTTGAGAGCAAAGGACACACAACAATCACCAATCTGTAAGCAGTAGTAGCTGCCCCACTGAGGACCCGACTGGGCCAGCTCCAATTGAGCCATACAACTTCCTTCCTTCCTTCCTTCCTTCCTTCCTTCCTTCCTTCCTTCCTTCCTTCCTTCCTTCCTTCCTTCCTTCTTTCCTTCTTTCCTTCCTTCCTTCCTTCCTTCCTTCCTTCCTTCCTTCCTTCCTTTCTTCCTTCCTTCATTCCTTTTTTCCTCCCCTTCCTTCCCTCCACTCCATTCTTCTCTCTCTCCCTCCTCTCCCTCTGTCCATATAGGGTATCATACCCATACCATCACAACCATACTGTTGGTGCTCTGCCCAAGGGAATATCAATTTTGATAGCTGAAAGGTCCCAAGATATCTTGGGGTTTATGGCTAGATTTTTCTTTTAAGGACCACATCTTAAACCCAAATCACTCAGCTCTTGTTGATTTGCCAGCAATAGGCCCCAGCCCAAGCCCCATTTGGTCATTGTTTGGGCTGTGATGGATTAGAGAGAGAGTGAATAACAATTGTTTCTGTTTGGACCAGAAACCCTGGGGGTCTTCCCTCCCAGGCTGATTTTATTTTATTTTATTTCATTTTGACTAGGTAAAAGATACCATTCTTTGCTTCATTTCTTGTCTACCCTTAATCATTGAATGGGCATTGCCTCAGACAGACTGAGGCCTGGGAAAAGACCTTAGTTTTAAAAGGCCAAGGTCTCCCACTGCATCTGGGGACATCTCAGTTGTCCTGGTCTATCTCTTACCACTAGACCCAGATGTCTCCTGAGGAGAGAGTGAGGTTGGTGAATTTGAAAAGCACTACCTTACTTAAATCAAATTCACTCGCAAGTCATGACACCACCTTCCTGAGACAGACAAGAGCAACAACAAACTTTGTGGGGCAGTTGCCTCATTGTTTAGGGATCTGTGGATGGTTTCAGATTTACCCACTCAGAAATCAGCTGTCGAACTCCCACCTCTAGCAAAACTCACCTCCTCCTTGGACTTGCTTTCTTTCCTGAGTCATAGTTAACTGACCTTGGCATAAGTGAGTTGACTTTTCACAGAATTATACAAGCATATTTAGCTGTAGACAGTCGCTTTTCTTCTTGGCATGAATCCATAATCAAATGAACAAAACATAATGACAATAAAGCAATATAAGATAAAACATTTACCTAGCAATTGCAAGCCTGCAGTTCCCTATACCCTCCAACTCCCCAGGTAGTACAGAAGTTGTTTCAAACCTTAGTTTTAGGAAATGAATAGTTCAATACTCTTAAGTTAGGAAAAAAAGGATGCACAGTACAACACAGTTCATACCTTCACAGTTCACGAAGTTGATACATAGCTCATGCACTCAACAGGGCCCATCATTAGGTTAATTTTCAGGAACTCTAGTGGCGCTGGACTTGGAACCTCTCCCTGGGCCACAGGGCCGTGGATTGAGAGAAGATGATGTTCCTACAGCTGCCATTTTTCTGTCTCATTTGTTCTGTAGCAAGCAGGAAGTTCTAACTATCTCTTACTTGGACTGTCTCATCCTTTTGGAGGAAAGTGAGTGGCGCCAATGATTCATCCCCAAAAGGACAATCCCTCTATGCCTGTGTTTCTGGAGCGTGGGTTTCAGTGAGCTTTAACACCTCTCTGATGCAGCTGTGTAGTTTTACTTCCTGTCTCAACCCCCAATTAGTACTTTAAGTTGGCTACTTCTTCCTCCTTCAATCCCATAATTATGGAAAGAAAAGAATGGTGAATTGAGGCTATTACATATAAATAAAATTTTGCTCATTCACTTTTTCCTGTGCTATGAGCAGAGTGATCCCTAATGCCATGCATTAGGGTGGTGCTAGATTTTTGCATGGTGTCAGAAACGTGCCATCTAATGTTTACGTATTCATTCCATAATCATTTCTTATAAAGGGCTATGCAAAAATATGTTTATACTTTCATTTTTGGCATGAATTCATTATTTCCTAATTTTGTCCCATTTGAAGTTTCACCAAAACCTATCTCCTTAGTCTCATAAATTCTATTTCTTTCTTCTTTTTTTTTTTTTTTTGGGGGGGGGTCTTTTACAAGTGAGTGTAGCTAGTAGAATAGGTCATTCAATTAAATTCCAGTAGACAAATATTTGTTAAGTACCTATAGAAATAATAGGTAACATTCACCTAGTGCTTGAAGGCTTGCAAAACACTTCATATATGTGTGTATATGTACGTATGCACACGTATAAACACACATATATGGTATATATGTCTATTTGTACAAACATGTACACGTACATGCATATACATGCAGCACACACATGTGTGTATGGGTATATTTACAAGTATGTACATATTAGTATTTACATGTACACACATGAATACGTGCACATATCATAAACACATACACGTGAAATGTTTTGCAAATTGGTGTAAAGGTAACTCTACATTATGAAGGTAACTCTAAAGTGCCAAGCCTGGTCTATTCAAAGAATGGTTGTGCTATTAATAGACATAAAGAAGTTGGGACCTCTACCACTTGTCCTTTCCTTTCCCAGGACAGGAGGCTTCCCACTTGACATGGGGCCGATGCTGCTGAAATGCAATTAAAGCAATTGATTTTCTAGTGCTGGTATTTATTGGGCTACCGTGCAGAAGGGCTATCTTTCTATTCACATGGAACATGGTAGGAAGGGAAAGTTTTTAGGGAAGATGAGTTAAGTTTGGATAATTTTAGTTTGAGGTACCAGGGGGACATCTAGGGGGAGACATCTAATAAGTGGTTGAAAATGAGAAACTGAAGAAAAGAAAAAAAAAAAGACAACGTGAAACTGGCCTCAAAGAAAAAAAAACCCAGCAGTAGATTTATAAATTTGGGAGTCACATACATAGAAGTGATCACTGAAACTGGGAGCTGAAATCTTTAAAGGAGAGAGTGTAGAGAGAAGAGGAAAAATGTTACAGTCTTTGCAAACTCTCAGGGGAGTGGGAGGGAAATTTCATGAGGTCAATCACCCAGGCCATTTCACAAGTCCACAACATGTGAGCACCCCTGGTTAGCTCGTGGAGGGGAGCTGAGAGAGAGGAAGAATTGTCTTCCATTTGTGATACAGCACTTCAGAGGGCTTTAATTTGTGATATCTGGATTTGTAACAATAGAGATTTAGCCCACAGCAGGCTTTGCTCCATGTTCTGGAACTTCTCTGTCTAATGGGCCAATTTCTTTGGGTCAAGGTATTCCAGATAGGCCTCAGGTTCATCCTTGGGTGCCCAGTTGGGGCTTGGCACCTGCTGGGTTGGGACAAAATGTTGTTCCACCTAATTTCTTGGTGTAGTATGTTGGAATTTACTAGGAATGTACTTTTCAAGGTTAGCTAAGTATAGTAGCTTTTCTCAGGGATCACTTACGTCATCCTGGGAATTCCTATCTCCAGAACCACCAGCATAGGAATTTGTACAAGTCCTCAGACAAAAAGTTCACATGTGAACTTAGAAGGCCTGCCATGCTATTTCCAGAAGCTTCCTTTATTTATCACTGTAAGGAGGAGATTAATAATAAACACTGACATTTCTTCAGGGCTTTAAAATTTGTGAAAAACTTTACATATGTTATTCCATATGACCTTCATTATAACCATGTAAGGTAAATACTACTGCTATTTTTATACTCAGTTTACAGATAAGGAAATCGAAGCCGAGGAGTCAACTTATTTGCTCAGTTACACGGCTAGTTCCTGTCTCAGGTAAGATTTAAGCCCAAATTTTCTTGACTCCAAGACCAGGATTCTAACCACTATGTAACACTCCCTCTGTTTTAAAAAATCCTTATAGTGTCTCCATTGTGCTTGGAGAGAGTATGTTTCTCAATTGAGTCATTTTCAGGAGTCAATGGGTAAGACAAGGATACTTGCCAAAGATATTCCACACCTCTCCCAATGCCCTCCCAAGGTGATGCACTAGCAGTTAAGAGACGTGGGTTCCAATCTTGACATTGTCATTATCTGTGTTACATGGATGAATGACTTAACCTCTCTAGACTCTGTCCCCCTCGTCTCCACCAAAAACCGTTGTTAAACATTAACCAGCACATCCTTGGATAGAGCTATGGAGGGGTCAGTGCATAGACTGACTCATAGAATTGAACATGCTTTATAAGGGAGGCCTGGTTGAGTGCCGTGATGTCAGACCAAGTGGCAGACCTTCTCTGCTTTTTTCTGTTCATGGAGAAAATTGCCAAGAGTATAGACAATTCTATAGATTGTCAAAAGAATTACCAGTTATATCACGGGTAGTTTGTTCCTCTTGTCTGACGATATCGTCTGGATGGAGTTAAAGAATTATTTTGTCTTCCTGTGTCCAGCAGGATAGATGGCTAAAATTGTCTTCCTCTCACCTATATTTTAAGTAAAGACTAAAAGAAGAAAATTCGCATTTAAAAATGAAAAAACAGCATTTCAAAGAAAAAGGTAAAACTGGAGAAGACAGTATTTTCATTATGTATCCAAATGATAGTTATAAAAAGAAGGGAGGAAGTAGGAGAGGGGAAAAGGTATCACTAGGGTCCAAGAACTAGTTTTCAACAATTGCCTAAATGTGATAAATTGTTATTATTATTATTAAGTAAAAATTATTCATATTTACATGGCAACTCAGTTGTATGAGAGAAAGTCTGGTATAGTAGCTGGAAGGCCTGGGTTCATTTCTTGCCTCTGACTCATACTGGCTGTGTGACCCTAGGCAAGTCACTTAAGCTCTCTGTGATACAGAAGACTTTAAAAGACTCTGAGTTTCAGAAGAGGTGCTAATCTGCATTGGTAGAAGGAGTTACTGCATCTGGGAGTTCATCATGCCAATGAAATCACAGGTCCAACCTCAGTCTCTTTAAAATTTGCAAAGTACTTTCTTCACAACAACCCTACCCTGCAGTAGTGTAAGCATAATAATTATAATTTCAATTTTATATGTTGGAATCTTAGGCACAAGTAAGATATAGCAGGGAGTAAGGGAAGGCAATAAGCACGAACCTAACACCTGCTGTTCACCAATCATTGCACTTCTATAAATATTATCTCATTTGATCCTCAGAGCTATTCTGTGAGGAAGGCGCTATTATTTCCATTTTACAGATGAGGAAACTGAAGGTAAGTGACTCATCCAGGGCCACTCAATTAGTATGTATTTGAAAACTGGATTCGAACTCAGATCTTCCTGACTAGTACTAGTAGCAGTACTAGTACTCTGTCCACTGTGTCTCTCTAGATAGTAGCTGAGAGTAGTTTACCAGTTGCCCAGTCAAAAGGGTTTCTGGGAATTGAATGCTCGTTTTCTGAATTTTGCTCTTTCCTCTATACTCGACTACTGACTTATTATAAAGTTTATGTTGTTATGGCTGACACTTTTATTTCTTTTCTATTCTTCTAAATTCATATATATATATATATATATATGTATATACATATGTATGTGTGTATATATGTATATGCAATGTTATCCAAGAAAGTTGAAATTAACTCTTCTAGAAATGCTTCTTACGCATGGATTTTGATCTGTCTGCCTATACCTTTCTATATCATTTTTTTAAAAAAATGAATTATTTTGTTCCCCTGCTCATTTGATTTT
>CM053591.1:17691991-17752606 GCA_028646515.1 Pseudochirops corinnae
GTTTCTACTTTTTCCTTCATTACTTACCAGTTATACTATCATTCACTAGAACATGAAAGGCAGAGATGCCAGGAATTATGGTTTCTCATTTTCCCTGCATTTTTCCATTTTAATGTTTCTATGCTGAAATCTTTCTTCTGAATGTTTTCTGCTTGACAACCCTTAAAGAGTTTCTCTAGTTGAATGCATGGCTGACTTTAATTAAGGTCACCGCTGGCTCCTGGCTTGGAGACCTCTTTTGAAAAAGCAAAGTTTAAAAAAAAAGCATAAAAGGACCAAATCCATTGCATATTTCTACAGGGAGACCTAGGAACAAAGCTGATACATTTGGAAGGGAATTCAATCTATCTCTAAAGGTGTTACTGAAGGCCAGGGGGCTTTGGGAAAGGTGAAACACAGCTATTAGCATTGTCAAGTTCTTCGCTTTTCAATAACCTATCTTGAAAAAATACCCCCACACAGCCTTAGTTTAAACAGAGAAAGAGTTCATTTTACAGAGAAGTTAAGTTCCAAATGCTTCTGAATCAGCCTTTGCCATTCAGCTCAACAATGCCATGAACACTTGAGATTCTGTGGGTGATAGAGAATGGGGGTATGTTTCCACCACCCAAGAGTAAAAGCAGGTAATAGGAGTGTTTGTAAAATGAGTCTTTTCTGATCCTGATAACAAATGTTTTCTTTCCATGACCAAAAGGATTGCTTTTCCAATGTATTTTCAAGTGAACGATAAAGTGACATTCTCTAATGGTATTGAATACCTTAACTGCCTTCAAGAAATCCACCACATTGATGGCCTATATGATGGAAAATGTATTGCATTTATACTTCCCAAAGAGACAATAAGCAGAACTCTTGAGAAAAGCAGGAATTAAAGATAGAAAAAAGCCATTCTGTCATTGTTGTCTGGCATTCGAATGAGAAACCAAGCAACTCTGTGGTCTCTCCCATAGCACCTGCTATTTCTGCATAATTTCCTTTCCTGGCCAAGTGAAATAAGGCACCTAAGAAGAGAAAACAATTATTTGAGGTTTAAATTTTACCACGCTTAAGGGCATGTAAGTACATATGGGCTCTTGGGAACCCTTAGAGTAATATGCCCATGTTGACTGGAGTTTTGTTGAGAAATGTTTGACTTTCAGAGACTGACCTGATAGAGCTGATAGGCAGCCTATAGTGACACATGAGAAGGAGACTCAGGGACTCTTGGAGTGACAGAGGCTAGATAGAGTTCCAGTTGTGGCTTGGGAACTGCCAAGACTGTAACACCATCGGAGAAACACTAGAGTTGTAATTTCCCTATTGGCTATTGAATTTGACCTAGTTTTTATAAAGAAAAAGTTATATTTAATAATGTATTAACAGAATAAACAGAGCATGAAAATGGAATTTAAAAATACATGCTTAGAAACGTAGTTTGAGACAAATAAAAAACTGTACACTTGACCATCTGTTTCTCTGAAGAGCCAACTGAAATATACTAGATAAAGAAGAATCTTCATTACTTTGGCTTGTCCAAATCTGTGATGTTTCACTGAAATTCAGCAGGTGATAATGTATTATTTTGTGTCATTGAGTATGGAAACATGGTCTCTGTAAAATAAGAAATATGATCTCCATCACCATTCTTCTAACTGTCTATACACTTCCAGACCTCCCTAGTGATTTGGGTCTTCTCATCAAAACAGATCAATTAAAATTGCAGAGATGGGCTTTGGCAGATATCCAGAGCCTCTTGTTTCTCCCCTGCTTACCAGGTATCAGGAGCTCCATGCTCTTGGGATAGTTTCATATGCTCCCCAAGGTACCAAAATTTTTGTTGATTCTTCAAACAAGCATATCACTTCCCTGATACAAAGGGAACTACCTTCATTTCTAGGTTACATGTCACTGTTTTGGAGCCAGCCACATATTTAACTTAGGCATACAATTTTTCCACCACTTACAAATTGTTCACATGAAATGGAAGAAAATGCTAAAGAACAGATTTCTTTCTAAAAGGGACCTCAGAGACCGTTTAGTTCAAACTCTTCATTTTACAAATGAGAAAGCTTAGACATTAATAAATGTACTGACTTATCCAAGATCACAAATGTTATAAATGTTAGAGTCAAGTCAAATGACTTGGTATTATTTCTACTCTACCATGGTACCTTTTTAGAGAAAAGACAGGATACAAATCAGCCTCATTATATGTATGGCAATCAGGAAACAATATTTTGGCCCAAAAATATGCATTCAAAAATACAAATACATGTATGTATGCACACATATATATATATATATATACATACATACATTTTGGAACCATTCTGGAAACAAAGGTGAAAATGAAATCAACAAAGTATCGACTTCAGGCATTGCTTGCCTGAGCACTAAAATAAGAATTGGAAGACCTAGGTTGGCACATACTGCCACTTTCTTGTGACCTTGGATAATTAATTTAACCACCTTGAGTCTCAGTTACCTTACCTATATCAACAAAGAAGTTGAACAAAATCAGTGCTAAGTCCCCTAGCAACTTTCACATCTATGATTACAAAATGCTGCCTGGTATAACAGCAAGCACCTGAGCATACCCAGGATGACTTCTAGCCTAGGTTCTTTGATCTACTTTTCTAAAGGAAAGCAACTCAAAAGGGGTTAATAATCTTACTTTAATCAAACATATATTTCATTCACTTAGTTCAGGGGAAAAAGTCAGCACCTTGAGCTTCAGAAAATAAAAAACAGCAATTACAAGCAGATAAAAATATACTCAGAGAAAATGACACATTCAACAGACCAACAGACAGGGCTTCTAACTGTCTGACCCTTACATACATAACATAGTTACCAGAGAGAGAGAAGCACCAAAATTTGGGTTTTCAAAGCCAGGGGCTCAATGGCTACCCAGAGTCTCATCTGGCCAAATCACAGAACTTTTCCCATAAGTGAAACCCAAAGCAAAACTCACCTCAGAGTATATATAGCCTTCTTTAGGGTCAGAGGACATCACAACCTTCATGATCCACTGCCTACAAAGTAACAAAAGGTAGGGCTTTCCTGAAAAACAAGGCTCCCCCCAATCAAGCCCCTCATGTTGGATTCGATTTGAGGCCCAGTAAGAGGCAGGGAAGATCTTCAAATTCCCTAGGCCTATTAAGGGGCAGGGAAGATCTTCAAATTTGCTTACCATTATACCTGGTCACTGTAAAGAGAAAGATTCTTATTTTTGTGTGATTTATAAGATTGTTAGTTATAAAGCAGAAGATGATGGAAGGAATAAAATACTTGAAAATTAGGAACTTAAAATTCAAAAGAAATTGGAAGTAGAATCATTCTGAGCTCCTAATAAGAAAATATCAGAAAAAAAAATACAGAAAATCAAAGTATTTTCCAGTGAATATGTTTCTTTACATAGATCATAACATCCAAAGGAAATACCATTGTGGAGTTGGAAGGTTTAGTTCTCAAGAAGTGAGCAATTCTTGTGACATAACTCCTTGGATAGAAGAGCACTGGTTCTCAACCTGTGGGTTGCAACCCCTTTGGAGGTTGAACAATCCTTTCACAGGGGTCCCCTAAGGCCACTGGAAAACGTATATTTCTGATGGTCTTAAGAACTGAGATGTCGCTCCTCTATCCATTTCCAGGCAGGTCCGCCCACATGCAGATACGCCCACATAACGAGTATTAAAGGGTCACGACATCAGGAAGGTTGAGAACCACTGTCCTAGAGAGTCATTATTTTTGTTCTACTTTTCTATAGAGGAGAGTATAATGTTTTTTTACGATATAATGTTATTTCAGAACTATTCAGTGTAGTAATAGTGAGGAGGAGGAGGAATAACACACATATATAGGGCTTTAGGATTTACAAAATGTTTCCCTTATAATTAATAAAAATCTATTTTTCTACTTTTCCTTTTTCTCCAAATGAAGAAAGAAAAACAAAACCCTTGCAACAAATAGTCATAACCAAGAGAAATTGATTCCTGCCCTGGCCATATCCAAAAAGTTTATTTTGACTTATATCCTGAGTCAGTCCCCTTTCTGCCAGGAGGTAGGCAGCAGCTTCCTGTTTGGTCCTCTGTACTGTGGTTGGTCATTGCACAGTCCCTTTCCTATGTCTTTCAAAGTTGCTTGTCTTCGGATTGTTGTCATTGTTGTTGTCAAGAAATAGTCCTCCTGATTCTGCTCACTTAACTCTGGATCAGTTCATATAAGCCTTTCCAGATGTCTTTGACTGTTATGACTTCTATTTTACAGATGAGGAAAGTGAGGCTCTAGGTGGCTATATGATTTCCTCATGGTCATTTCCATAATCATACACTTGATAATTTGTGTTTGAGATTGGATATATATCCAAGTGACCTCATTCTACATAGAGGGCTTAAGGAGCCTGAAAAATTAATCCTATTTTGATGCACATTACATTAGAAATTACAGGGAAGGATGTAGGGCTCAAGAGTGAGCTCATGAGGTCATGAGAGAATTGTTGACGACACTAAAACTAATGACTCTATGACAGTAGTGGAATGGGGTCAGAGATAATACGGAAGTGGAGCTCAGTGGAACACATTGGGATTTTCCTCTTCTACATCTAGGAAAAAAACCAAGAAAGTCCAACTTGACCTCATTGAATGTTGTCTCAAAGTCATTTTGTCAATAGTTGGCCTGTACAATGTTTTTCTCTTTGAGAACTATTTTAATAGTTGTTCATGACCTTCTAATTAAATACTCAACTTCATTCTCTTCTTAAAAGAAAATATTTTGGTTGTGAAAGGAAGCAGTTTCTTTATGTGAAGGCTTGTTTTACCTTCCTCAGATCACTTTCAGGATAGTTAAGAATAATTTTCCCCCATGAAAAGAGGAAGTAGAGAAATGATTCACTGAACAGAGTTAACCTCCTGATTTTGGCATATTCCACATCACTGGCAAAGTAGAGATGTATCTTGCTGTAAACCTAGTTATGAGCCATGATGGAGAAATGTGTCTTGTATTGAAATACCATGTTTATTTCACATATGGGCTAATTGTAAGATCTGTCTGTATACCACAAGGGGATTCTGAAGGAAAATTATACCAGCTTCCTGCTTTTGAAGAGAGTGTTCCAAACCCCAGATGAGACTCTTTTCCCATGGGAGTTAATTATCAGACCTATCTACTCTATATCAGCCTTCAGAACACTGGTGCCACACAATTTATGCTGCCAAATACCAGCTAATGTTAACTTATGGTTTTAATTTTAATCAGACACAGTTCAACACAATTCCAGATTAAAGTTATTTCTCAGAGTTACAAAAGAGAACACCCTTCTCTGTTCTCTTTCCAGGAGCAGTTTGAAAGAAAGGAGGCATTTTAAAAAAATTTAATGCCTTTGATTGTCATCTTAGAGAAAAAGAAAAACAAAACAAACATCTCTTGGGAGAGATTTTTGTTGAGTAACCCACAATAATGGAGCTGAAGTGAAGTACACTGTCAGGGAAATACTCAAGGCTGGAGTATAGGAGAAGAAAGGGCCAAGTACTAGTTTCTTTATGAGGTATGGACCTTTCCCTTCATTGCTGGCATTGAAACACTGATTCTAGTTTAGTCTTTCCTACTAGGTGAGCTATGGTTCATCTGTCACCATATTCAACTTTTCACTGTATTCAAGTGAATTCAAACATTGAGCATTGTGGATTGACCATAGAATCATGGATTTGGAGCTGGAAGGGGCTTTTGAGTTCTTTTTTTTTTTTTTTTAATTTTAGAGGCTTTTTGAGACCTCGTTTTGCATATTAAGAAACTGATGCTGAAAGGGGTTAAATGACTTATCCGAGGTCAAACTGGTTTTAACCTTATATCTTCTTGACTCTAAGCCAGTGGTTCTCAACCTTCCTAATGCTGTGACCCTTTAATACTTGTATGTGGGCATATCTGGGCACATCTACATGTGGGCGGACCCACCTGGAGACGGATAGAGGAGCCGTGTCTCAGTTCCTAAGACCATCAGGAATATGTATTTTCCGATGGTCTTAGGCGACTCCTGTGAAAGGGTTGTTCAACTCCCAAAGGGGTCGCGACTCACAGGTTGAGAACCACTGCTCTAAGCTCAGCTTACACTGGTAGCTCAAGGATATCCTGGAAAACCAACTTCAGTATGGTCTTGAACCCAGTTTCTTAAAGCAGTTACTAATAGATTCCTTAGAGTAAATAGTAAAAAAATACTCTGACTCTTTCTATTACAAAAGTCATAGAAGTAGCTGTTCATGACTTACTTCAAGCAAAAGTCTCTTTCCTAAGAATATCCTGATTTTTCTTTCGCCTTTTTGGGGACATAAGAACTGTTCACTTTCAAAAAACAAGAAGAAACATCACAGATGGCCGTAGATAGTGGCCCAACATTATCGTGTAACATTTTTAAAAGGTGTTATTCTCACAGTCTAGAGATTGATTTGGGGATGATATTTTAGTTTTTATTTTATGAGTTGAATTTGGTTCTAAGAGAGGAAAAAGAAAGCAAATAAAATGGAATGGTTAAGATGTGCAAGTCTTCAATTTTTTTATATTTAGTGTTAAATATTTATAGATACATAATAATCAATTAATCAACAGCTATTTAGAAAATACTTTCTATGTAGAAGGAAATGTGCTAGGCTTGGGGACACAGAGACAAAGGAGAAACAATCTTTGTTTTCATTTGATTGGGGAGAAAACATGTACTTAAAGCTATAAAAAACATACATACAAAAAAGTAATATCCACAGACATATTCCTTTACATAGGAATTTTTCATATAGGAATATTTGCTTTATATAGGAAGGAGATGAATGGGGAATAAATGGCTAAAATTCTTTATTTTCCACATATGTTTAAATTTATCAATCTGAATTTTATTATTATCTAGTCTTGTTTCTATTATCTTATCCTTATTGTCTCCTTTTCTTTTAAAATTGCTTCATTGATTTTTTTTTTCTTTATCCTTTCCTTAGGTGCCGTAATAGCTAGCATTAACACGTGATATCTCATTTAGTCTTCACAACAACCATGTGAAGTAGGTATTATTATCCCCATTTTACAGATGACAAAACTGAGGCTGAGAAGCTAAGTAATTTGCCTAGAGTCCCATGGTTATTAAGCATCTGATGTAAAATTTGAACTCAGATCTTTCTCACTCTAAATCTAACACTGTACCAACTAGCTGCCTCATGAATAATCCCTGAGTTTTCTTGGTGAACACTCACAGTTTGAAGTACAGAGAAAATTGGGGCAATTTAATTCACCTTAGGGCAGGGGTTCACAATCTTTTTTTTGTGACATTGGCGATTTTAGTCATCTGATGAACCCCATGGAATCCTCAAAATAATGGTTTCAAAGCAAACCTATTATCCTGAAATAGATACCTACGCCTATACCTAAACATGTGTGTATATACCCATACCCTGACGACACATAAAAATGGACCCAGGTTATAAACTCCTGAAATTATAGAGGTTTAGGCCTATTCTTCTAGATTTGGCTTGTGCTTACCCGTTAGTTCTAGGAAACTATACTACAATCAGATGAATTTGGTTATGTTCCTGATACCATCTGTTTGCTACATATATGTAATCTCAGTGGTTCTGTGTCCAGTCAATATTATGCTCTCCCCCAGTTCTTTACCTCCAAGTTTCTACAGATGAATGCTACAGTGATCTCTGAGTAATTTCTGCAGCAATAAAACAAAGAATGTTGAAGGCCTGCCCCTCCCTTGTCTATTGTCGACATTCGGCATAATAAGTTTCTTAGTGACATGTCTGAGATTCTGTTAAATTTAGCTAGACACCTTCAGGCAATGTAGTTAAATTGTCTAATATTCTAAGAAACTAGTTAAATATGACTGCTGCTTTCTAACCAGAGAAGATCATAGGATTAAAATGGTCGTTCTGGGTTATATGCATTGGGATCCCAGACTTTAGACCCAGAATGGACCTTAGGGATCATCCAGTTCCAAACCCTTATGTTACAGATGAGGAAATTGAGGTCTTAGGTAATTCTCCCATGGTGGCTCAGATAATATGAGTACCAGAGCCAGGGTTTCAAACAAAATCTCTGTCTTCAAATCCAGTATTAGTTCCACCTAAGCATGAATTCTTCACTATATTCTGATGCCAGCCAGTTTAATTCCTGGATTATCAGGAAAATAGTATTTGCAAAATGCTATAGAGAGCAAACAAATTCTATAATAAGCTCCATGGCTGTCCGTGTATTTCTTCCCATTTTGAGCTGAGCAGAAATCCAAACTATTTTCCATAATCTGACCTTTGAGGAATTTTAAAACAGTTATCATGGAACCTTTTCCTTCCCTTCCCCCAATCTTCTCTTTCCTTGACTGAATCTAGTCTTAGCTAGTATGACACTTTCCAGAATGTTAAACAGCTTTTGGTTTCTGAATCTGTGCTAACACATGGCAAGAGACAGAAGCCACTACTTATTACCACTTATGATTCCTCTGCCTTATAGTGCTGGAAGCTGTGCTTCGTCATGGAACGTCAGATGGCCCGAAGGCACTAGATGCTTACTAATGAAGGAGAAGGCCTCTACGGAATGAAACTATGGTTTCCTGCATCATTTGTGAGACCTTTCTGATAGGAGGTGGCTCTTGACCTTTTCCACTTACAAGGGCCACTGTTTCAATTAAACATATTTTGAGGACTTCCAAGTGCTAATAGTTGCACCATTTGTATAAATTGAGGAAATGCATAATAATCTGTATTTTATTAATTCCTACAACATGTATATGTATTAGAAAAATACCAATCATCTTAAAGCCAGCAAATAAAAGATATTTTTGCTTATTTGTGGATTTACATATGGATTCAATAACAACCTTGCTTTCTCCCAGGAATTACCATGGTATACTATTAAATATTTCAACACTTATGTAGTACTGGAGTCTTCCATCTAGTACATGTGATTTGTCTACTAACCATCTCCCCTCCTGTCAAATTCCCTGTATATTCCCCATACCCTTCTCTCAATGGTTGATCTTTCATATTAACTTACTAATAAAATCAAGGTTATGAGTTCCATCATCTCCCTTAGCCCATACCTTATATCTTACATCCTCTGCTACTTTGCTACAGTCTCTAAGGAATAGGGGGTCCTTTTTCTTGTCAGTACTAACTCCTCTACGCTCTGGATCCCATTTCTTCCATTTTCTTCCAGGAGCTTGCTCCAGTGATCATTCCTTCTCTCTTTCATCTTAAACTTTTCTCTCCCTACTCTCTCTTTTCTTGCTGTTTGCAAGTATGTCCAGGTCTAGCCCATCCCTAAACACTTTCACTTGACTATACTAACTCCTCAGATTATTGATTTGCAAATCTCCAAACCCCTGGTGTCATCTATGCTTACAGTAGAACACAATTGACCACCATGTTGGTGGTCACAACTGACCATGTTCCAGTGATTTATTTTATTAGGGACATTTGAAAAATATACCTTACAGTCCTTGGAAAGTTTTACCTTGGAAGACTAACAAGGACAACTCATTCTGGGGATACATTTAACTGACTGCAATTTCTTGAAGAACTTGCTGGTTTCAAAAAGGCAGTAAATACATTAGGTGTCTCCTGATTCAATATAAAACAATGGAGTGTCAGCTGTATTTGGAACTGACTCCAGTCTATTCAGAATACTGGCAGAATAACATAGACAACAACATGAGACTAAATACCTTTGTGTTTTCTATCTAATCTGTGCAGAGGAGCATAGAGCTATGTGGTGACAATGGATGTCATAAAAGTTTTGGCACTTCAACAAGTGCACACAAAAATCTTTAATTCTGTGACCAAGCCAATACAAGAGGAATAGAAGTAGAAGCTCAGAAATAGGACAAGTACATTATCACTAAATGAATAAGATTTGGAGTGTGCCCAAGGAACACCTTACAGGATTCTGCTTATTCATTCCTGACCATTACTGGAATAAGGAAGCAAGCAGAATGAACTCTTGGGGATTTTATTATGAGAATGTATTTACACACACACACACACACACACACACACACACACACACACACACAATTCTATGATATTTCTTAATGATTCAAAGCTTTTTAATATGGATTTTTATAGCCTAGGTTTTTTCCTTTGAAATCTGCCTGTTCATATCCTTTGGGCATTTTAACTTCTGGAGAATGACTCTTGTTCATATGTATTTAAATTAGTTCATGACATATCTTGCTTATCAGACATCTGAGTGAAACTTGCTACAAAGAGTTCCCTATCCTGCCACAGTTAATGGTTTTCCTTCTAATTTTAGCTGTATAGATTTTGCTTTTCAATTTAATCTTTTTTTTTGTGGGGGAGGTGAGGGACTAGTTTTCCTTATTTTTTTCTAGAAGCATAGAAGTCACTCATGGTCACATCACTGTTTCTAACTGGTCTTGAATCTTTGACTGCTCTGTTTTTGATCTAGGCAGTTTTTAGAATGCCATAGTTTGCTTCTCTTTAAGCAGGTTGGTGGCCCACTAGCTCCTAATGACTCACCATATTGGTGTTGGACTTAGTGTGGACACAAACAATTTTACCTCCAATGTAGCTCAACTCCTGGGCTCAAGTGATACACAAGTCTTAGCTTCCCATTCAGTGTGTGCCACCACACCACACCAGCTTTTCAATTATAAAAAACCTAAATTGTCTATTTTATCTTCTGTGAACATCTCTGTCTCTCGTTGGGTTATAAACTCTTCCTCATCATTTGTTGTGAAAGGTAGTTCCTTTTGTGCTTTTATAACTTGGATATGACATGACATTTTCGATCTTAGTCATGTACCCATTTGGAGCTTGTTGTGTTATATGTGCATGATATTGATCTAAGCTCAGTTCTGCTAGACTCCTTTTCAGTTTTCCCATTAATTTTTCTTGAATAATGAATGAGTCCTTCCCTCAGGAGAGTGCTTGGGTTTATCTAACACTATGCTACCATGTCTGTTTGTTAGTGTTACCTAATCTGTTCTAACAGATTTTCTGTTGGAGCCAACTTTTCACTTTTTTCCCCCCAATACAAAATAGTTTTAGCAATTATCTCTTTGTACTATTGTTTGAGATGTGGTACTTCCAGGACCTTCACAACAAATGGACTGCATGATTAATATAGAATCCTTAAAATCATTCCAATCTTGGTTTCATTTTGCTTCTCCTTGTAGCAGTTAATAACAACATAGTGTTTTATAAACATTACCATATCTAATTTCTTTCTGTCTTTACCTCAGCTGACTTTAAGGAGCTTGTGAATAGGCACATTATGCAAGCTGTCACCTTCATGCCTTATCATGCGCAAGCTGCTAGTCATTTTAACGCAACATTTTCGAAGTTTTCACTGCGATGTCATTTTCTAGAAAGGTACACAATTTAAATGATAGTATCCTTAAAATCATTGAACTCAAAGTTTGATCAGACTTTATAAAATACTCACAAATGACTAGAATGCAAAAAATGCTCTAGAGCATAAGAGAGGTACAAGCATGGTACAATCTAGCTTAGTTTGAGACAGAAATATAATCACTAACATAAATGACCAACTAAGGCTTTATGGAAGGGGTGGCATTTGGGCTAGGTTTTAATGAATGGGTAAGGGCGTCTAGGTGGCGTAGTGAATAGAGCACCACCCTGGAGTCAGGAGGACCTGAGTTCAAATCCAGCCTCAGACACTTAACACAAAAACTAGCTGTGTGACCTTGGGCAAGTCACTTAACCTCAATTGCCCTCCAAAAAGCAAAAAAAAAAAATTAATGAATGGGTAAGAATTTAAGGAGGAGAGCATTCAGTACTTGGAAGAAAGCACAGTACAAACATTACAGCAATAAAAAAAAATTGAAATATTATTATTTTGATCAACCAGAGAGATGAGTTAGATGTTAACAAGGATTAGGTAGCTCCACTGACTCAGTAGATCAATCAGTCAATCAAGAACATTAGATTAGGTGCAAGAAACCCTTGAAAGCCATTGAATAGATTGAATGAAAAGGAATGATGTGTTGGTACCCGCTGAGTAGATAGTGTGTCTTTTATAAAAGAGTGTGACAGTTCAGAATGTAATCATTCTAATGTATGGTAGAATAGAAGAGAGAGAGAGAGAGAGAAATCCAGTCAAGTGCCTGAGATGACATTACTTTAGAGAATAAGACAAAACCTCTATTTCCTCACTTTCTTCTTGACCAGAAGATGGTCTTGTGAGCTTTAGAGGATCTGAGAAGACTGACTAGTCATACTGAGCAAAGATAGCTGCAGAACTTCAAAAGGAGCCCAGAAGAAAGCGATAACATACCTAACATCTTGAAAACTCCAGAAAGAGCATTTCCAAGAGTTCTTTGCCACATGTGCTCTATATTTGAGACCACTTTCCTGGGAACCTTATATTGTCAAGATACTTATGACCCTGGGCAAGTCACAACCCCAATTGCCTAAAACAAAAAACAAAAACAAATAAAAAAAAAACTCCAAATGAATAAAGAAAAGATACTGTGTCACTAACTTTTGGGGTTATATTTTGTACAGACTATTCTTAACTATACCATATTATAATTAGGCCTCACTGGCACATAGTCATTTGGAGGAATAACACCAGTAAGGGCTTATCAGCTAAAGTACTTTAAAAAAGTACCATTAGGACTCTGGAGAGTCCATTAGAAACCTGAAGGGAGATACTGTAGCCTTCGTCTGAGGACCCAACATGCCATAGTGAATATGGGTGGAGAGAGGACATTTAGAGCGTGTGCTATATGCAGGAGGCTTTTCAGGGATAAATCTTGGGCCCTCAGCATTTGCGGGAATCCAGTAGATAGATTCCCTACCCAATAACCTTTTATTTGTTGCTCTAGTTTTTAGGATCCATTAAGGAAAAAAAATTAGCATTTTTTGTCTTCTTTTATTTCAGACTTACAGTTGTATAGTAATTGATTTTTCCGGTATGTTTCTTTGTATTGTGTGTGTGTGTGTGTGTGTGTGTGCGTGTATGTGTGTGTGTGTGTGTGTGCGCGTGTGTGTGTGTGTGTATGTGTGTGTGTTGGGGAAGGACTGTGAGCTATGGCCTTGGAAAATTATGCCCTTAGTCCATAAAAGTTCAGTAGAATCTTTGGGGGAGAAGCAGTAAGCATCGTTTGGGGATGTAACCTGTGAGTGGTGGTTGAGAAATGAGTTCCAAAGCCAATGCTGCATTACTACTCTAGTTGTGGGAAGCAGCATATAGCAGAAGGATAGAAAAGCACAATGCAAGTTTTAAATACAGTGAGATAATGAGATAACCAGTGTAAAGCATTTTGCATACTTTTAAAGTTCTACATAAATGTCAGTATTATTTTTGTGCATGGTCTTGAATGACAGATGAATGAACCTTACTTAAAAATGCAGGAAAACTGGAAGGTTTTGAGGAAAAGAGTGAAATGACAAATCTATAAGGAAATTTAATCTGGTAGCAGTGTAAAAAATAGATTTGAAGGGGCAGGGAGTAGAGTTAACATGTAAAAAATTTCTACTGAAATGTAAATTCAATATGAATCAGATGAGTGATGCTGCCATCAAAAAAGCTAATGTGTCGTAAACTGCATTGATAGAAATGTAGGAAGCAGAAGAGAGAAGGTAATAATGTGTCTGTATTCTGTCATGGTCATACCACGTTTGGAGTATCATGTCGTGGTCAGACCACCTTGTAGGACATGACATTGCCACCCTGACTCAAACACATGCTCCAGAGGACTTCTCCCTTTCATCCCTGAAACCTCAGTCCTGTCCAAAAGCCAGCCCCTGTTCTAATTGGATTTAGAACCAATCTGGAGAGATTGTTAGCTGTTAAAGTAAATAAACTTTTGAAGGGACAAAGTATATATAGAGAAAAGTTCTGAGTACAGAACCTTGTAAAAAGTCTAAATGAGGAACTAGTACAGAAGGGAATAAAGAGTGTGGTATCTCTAAAGATAAGGGAGGGGACAATAACTGGAAAGAGGGCCGGTGTCAGCAGGATCCAGGGCTATAGAGAAGTCAGATATTATGAGGCACGAAACAACAAAACAAAACAAAAGCCAGGAAGTGTCTACTGAACTCTGAGAAGTTACAGCAGTGGTGGGGAAAACATTTAAACCCCAAAGGTGGGAAGGGGAGGCTTCAGATTTAGACAACTTTTTTCAGAAGTTTAGAAATGAAAAGAGTTAGAAATGCTTACAAGAAGAAATTCTCAGTGTAGGAGAGTCACAATATTGCTGGTAGGCATTTAAGAAAGAGTTAATAAAGAGGGAGAGGTTGATGATACATGGGAGAGGGGCTTGTTATTAGAGCAAAGTTCAGGAAGATACATGGGCATGCTCAATCGGTATCTACAAAGTACCGGAGTGCTAAATCCTGGGGACACAAAGAAAGGCAAAGACGATCCCTGTTCTCAAGCAGCTCACACTCTGTACGAGGAAGATTTTTATATTGCACATGTATGTGTATGTATGAATGTATGTATATATATATGTCTGTGTGTATACACAGACATACATAGGAAATAATCAACAGTGGGAAGTACTAGAATTAAGGGAACATTGGGAAAGATCTGGGAGGCTCACATTTGTAGTACCTGTTCCTCCTTAATAGGTAAGAGAGGACATAAATAATTGCCGGTATTGAAAAGTTATAAATAATGGATAAAAGGAATTGAGGAAATGGATATTTGATGGTTCCAGACTTTTGGACTGATTGATTGTCTACTGTAGGTATGTTATAGGAATAGGACAAAAGTATGAATGGAGAATTAGAATGAAATATTTAGAACAATCATTATAGGGAATAAGTACAAACTAGAATAGAGTAGAAAATTACAAAACAACCATAAAGGCCTAGCTGAGGTTATGAATCATAATTTTTTAGATATTCCAATCTGGTAGATTTCATGAATTTCTCCAATGAGACTCAGCAGTGGAGTACCAAAGGAATTGCATAGTGGGAAAATGATCTGAAATGAGAAGAAGCAGGTCAGGAATGCCTGAGAACAGGAGACTGAAGTGGTGGTTAAAGAATTATTGAATGAAATTAATGAATCATTAGGTTAAAAGAACAATTCAGATTACTTTTGATGAATTGAATTTATAATATTCTTTCTTCCAAGTACTGAAAACCCTCCTCCTTGTATTTCTTATTTCTTGCCATTCATTGATGAAATGAATTATTACCAACTGGCCAAAAAGATTCCCCAGGTTTCCTATCACCAAATATATTACTCTGTGATCAAGGAAGAGGAGCCAACTTTGCTAATAACAACTAATGACTAATAAGTCAATATCTAAATACTTGATTTGATACTTTCCATCCAGCTAGATTTATTTGACAACAAAACAAACAAGACTGTACTGGGGATACTGCTCCTGTATCATTAATTTCATCAGTTTCTACCACAAATTCATCTATGCTGATGACTATTGAGCTAAATCAAACTGTTTATCATTTAGGAAAACAGAACTTGTGTTATATGAAGTTTCTTCTGCAACTAAGCAGTTTCATATTAATCATTTACCAAAGTATTCCTTCTGGGTTCTGCAAAAACAGAATTATTATGTATAATCTCAAAGTCTAAAAAAAGCTTTGCTAGTACATACAGGCCAAGGATGTGGTTGTGTGGGTCCACTGGACTCAGCTTTTGAGTTACCTTACAGTCATTTGGGTAGCAGACAGAAAGCATATTGAATCCTCAAGATACTGTAATTATTAAGACCCAGATAACACTGGATTTTCTGTGGCAGCAACTTGAATGAATTGAGGGCCAAGAATCCTAGTTGAGAGTTTCATTGACTTCATAAGGCTAAGCTGGAGAGTAGGTCTCTGAGAGAGGCACAAAAATTCAGTGACCAAGAAATACAATTCAAAAAAAAAAATGGAATTAAGTTTGAGGGCATTAGCTAGATGGGAATCAGTTAACGTTGTGTTCCAGAGAATTTGACACCTGGGGCAAAGACTGTGGAAAGTATGGTCCCTTCTAGCCAAGCCTCCGAGAAAAAGACAAAACACTTCAAGGAAATGAACCTGGAATCTCTCCTGTCCCCAGAGATGTTTTCTTTGTCTGTATCTTTCTTTTTTCTTTTTCAATAATCCAATGGACTTAATGGGAGTCTTTTTTTTCTTTCAAAAAAAGTACGATAGCAACCAACTGCCTAGGGGCTTTAAGATTAAAAAAGTGATGTCAAATTCCTGTCATTCTTGAATGAGGAAGAGAGAACTCTCTTCCCCAACCTAAAGAATCCAGAAGCTGGAAATGGAGAAAAGCTCCTAAATCTTGTGGCCAGTAGAACCATGCCTACAAGCAATCAGCAGGCACCGTAAAATGAGCAGATTCACACTTAGCAGTTGCCACGTGAGACTGGAATTCCATACTTGGATTCCAGAGTACATATCTGGTGGAAACTAAGTACCGCTTAAGACCAGCAGAGAACATGCCTGTGGGGAACAGCACAATAATATCACTAGAAGTTACCAGTAGATCCTGTAGTATCAGAGATGTAAGCTGCCCATCCATTTATGCAACCTGGTCGTACGTGTTTTCTCCAAGTGCATCCCTCTGTGTCTATTTCCTAGATGTAGCCACTCTTCTTTCTGATAGTCCGTGCGTTTGTGAGAGAGTATGTACCAGGTTTAGTGGGGAGATATTGTTACTTTTCTTTTTATGATACTTTTGCTAAATGGCTTTGTCCTCAACGAGTTACGTATCCTTTGGCTATTTAGCAGAGGCTAAGGTATTGGTGGAAGTTGGTGGTTTTAAGTGGTTACAAACCTACATAGTACCTTGAATCTTGGACAGCCTTGTTCGAAGGAGTTACTTGGTGAATCTGAGATGACCACAGGTAGACATTTCATGCTTGGGATAGATATACCACTGATTTGCTGACAAGTTTGAGGCCTGTTGGTTACTCTCAACCTTCTTTAGCCTGTCTCCCAAGAGGTCGTTTTGTTTGTTTGTTTGTTTTTACCAGAGTGTGGCTGTTAGATGTGCTACAGCTTCTGAGAGCTACAGGAGAGAGATGAGTGGACCCCAAAGGTGGATGAGAAGCCCTGAAAAGGGCTTGGCAAGCCCTGGCCCCAAAGGTGCTAGTCCTCCCTGAACACCCCATTTACGTCCTAGCTAACTACAATGTAGGTAAATTGAATTGGACTCTAATATGATAAAGTACCAATAGGTTAAAGGTCTGTGGTGTTCATAGGCTCTTATGTTCAAAGCTGAAAGGGACCTTGGGGACCATCTAGTCAAACCCCTTAATTTTACAGATGAGGAACTGAAGCACAGAGAGGTTAAGTGATTTGCTTTAAGGTCACACAGATTGCAAATGTTGGAGGTAGACTCTGAACTCAGTTTCTCTGAATCTAGAGCTAGTACTCTGTCTTTTCTCAAATTATACTCCTTTCCTGTTAAAATAATACTAAATGCAAAAGCATATAAGAACTGAAGAAGTCAATAAATATGATATTTCTAGCCTAAGAAATATTTCAAAGACCCTACCTTATTTCTTGAGAGGAATCCAGATATTCAGAGAAGGGCATTAGTACATCCATAGATGCCATAATGTTGCCAGGTAAACGTTTTGTCCTATATGACATATAAATGAAACTACTGGTGTATCTGAGAGTTCTGGAGGCATCAGTTCTCCCATCATCCCACTCCCAAAGCATTTCCATAGTATCAGAAAGAGTCTTAAAGATGGAGGGAAGAAAAATCCATTGAGTTGATACATTTGAAAATGGATCTCTGGAGATCCAGGCTCTAGCTGCAAGGGTTTCTGAGGGATGTGGTCCCAGCCAGATAGTGTCTTTCTTTCCACTCTGGGAGAGTATTGGGAACTTTTAGGATAGAGTGCTACTTCTCTGGAACTTTTTGAACTGAGCATTACAGTTGTAAGGGCACCTAGCTACAGCAAAAATAGTGACAATAGTATGTGACAATAGTTAGCAATAGTATGTGTTTTTATTGATCAAGGAGATGGAATCGTAGTAAAAGTGGGAGGCTATAGACTGGGGAACTGAGCACAGAGGCAAAACAGTCTGTGCGAGCATTGCATAGATGCTGCAATCCTCTTTTAGTGGCCAGAATCAATGATAGCATGGTTGCCATTCTTACATTTGTGAGAATAGACTTCAGGCTGTGACATACATCTCCTCTTCTCTCTTCTCAAGTAGGAAAGAAGTTGATCCAAAGCTGTCCTGTAAAGTTAATTTTCTAATTTTTATGTAAATGCCTTGAATTTATTTATATGCTTAGAGAAATCCAACCAATCTAACTGTTGACCTGTATGTTGCCATATTTTCAAATAATTGTACTGAAGCTGGGAGGAACAGTGGTTAGGTCTTGGTTTACAGTGATATGGAAAGGACAAGTGTTGGAGCACTGGTCTCTCAAAGTGCCAGACTTTTCCCTTGTTGGTTGCTAAATCCACAGGAGAAGGAATCTTATGATTTTGATTTATTGAATTTGAATAAATTTCTCAAAATCAGGACTAAATTGGACCTGGGATTTCCCCTTCAGCCTAAAATGAGTCAGAATGACATTTTACTGTCTGGGACAAGGCTGAGCTGTTGGGACATGTGACCTGTGGCCTCACTCACTTCTTGCCTCCTCCCTTCCTTCTTGTTCCCTGTCTCCCTTTCCCCCATTCACAGGGAAAGCTCACTGGAGGTATGTAGTCAAGGGTTGTGTCTAGGGATTAAGGACTGTCAGATGGGAGGAATAAATATGTTGGCTGGATCTGACCAGAAATTCTAATATTCCAAATGTGGGGGCCAGAGGAGGGAGTAAGCACATTTTTCTCTTTTGACTTTATCTCTTTTCTCAAGCCTACACCCAGACAGCCACAAAAGACTACATTGATAAGATTTTTACATCAAGAAAGCAAAGTTATTTTTAAAACTACTTCCTAATCTGAAGTAGCCTTTATTTATTTTTTCTACAAGATACTTTATGTCCAACCTGTTTTCTGGAAAAATTATGCTTTTAAAAAAATCATCCGAGGATATATCATGCATTTCTTCTAATATGTCACAGAATGCCTTCAAAAATGTCTGTCTGAATCCCATGTTTGTGAAGTGGGACTTTAGTTACTGTGTGTCTGAAGAAGTTTCCTTGTTTATTTGCTTCACATGCCATCTAGCTGCAGTGTGAGAAAATAGCATCATTTGGTTCCATTTTTTAAAAAAATGAATTTCCAAGTTCTCTATTTACTCATAAATTCCTTCATAATCTCCTCTCGAATGTGAATTCAGGCCCTTTTTTTCTAAAAACAATGAAGTTCTTGATTAAGAGTCGAGTCATAAGACTTCAAGAAAACAAATAAAAGCCTTAATTGACTGCTGCCTTAGCAACACATCATTTGTTTCATGGGAAGCTGTGTCTGCTGATGGCGATAAAAGCATCACACCATTTCCCTCATTTGGGACCCACCACAGAAAGTAGCTAGCATTTTGGCAAGTATGTTATAAATAGAAAAAGAAAAACTCAAATAAAAACAGTTCATTTCATGAGTTTTGGATCAAAACTACTGCCGGTGGGAGAGCGGGACCTCCCAAGTTAATACAGCAGATTGATTTTCTATCATTAACTTCAGTCACTACCATATGCAATACCTAAATGAATGTAGCATCTAATATCGCTTTATTACCCTGCTTCTCAGGAAACAATGGAAAATAAGATTTGCAAGGAATGTCACAGGCAATTTTGTCGTTGTTGACGATAAAGATGGCAATGATGATGATAAACCACTAATTTCTTTGAATAAGCCATCCTGGAACACTTTACCCCATTAAGTTATAGATGTCTCTTGACTCAATTATCTTGACAATTTAATTCATTCCATTAAAAATATTTTTCATCATGGCAGAAAAATGAAATACAATAATCTGTAGAGATAGAAGATTCTATTACCGAGACAGTGTTTTTCTGCACCAGTTAAGTAAAAAGCTGGCTATTTGGGGATCATGTATAATGTTGGTTGTTATGTTCTTTTAATTTTATATTAGAGAGACAAGCTAATCAAAGTAAAGTCATTACTAGTAAAAATTAATGATAGAAAAACAAAGTCATATTTAAGTGTTCTGCAATCTGAGGAAATTTCAGGGATTTTTTGGGGGAGTGCAATAGAGACAGGCAGTGTCTAAGGCAGGGCTGTGGAGCACACCATACATGACCTTGAGGCCTCAAGTTCCCCACCCCTGGTCTAAGGTATAGCAACTTCTGTATGTATTCGAGATAGATGGGAAACAGAGGGCATGGGAATTAAAGAAATTGATGGCAAGGCTAGGGTGTTTGAAAAGGGAAGGGCTTAGGGGGAAGGGATCAGGGCAGAAAAGAAACCTGATCCAACTTCTAAATTGATTGCAAGCAGAGTGAAGTGGAGGACCATAGATGAAAGTGACAAGGACCTGGACAGGATGTGGTGAATTTAAAATGAGGAAGTTGGTTGATCAAATGAGAAAGGCAGAAAGAGTGATGATAAGGAGAACGGAGTATGCCTACTTACCCTTCTGGATCTTTGTGTCAGAGTGTCTTTGCGTCAGAGAAGGAGCTTCAGTTTTGAAGAGGGTGTCAATAGATGTGAAGTCTTCAGGAGGAAATTAGGTTTTATTGAGGACTAGAAAGAGGAAGAGCTTAAGGATGCAGCATAGAAGAGAGTTCTGGAGAGTATAGTGAAGAGAAGAATCAGAAGATAGGAAATAAGGAAAAGACAGCAATACAATGACTTAGCTACTGATTGACCCCACTAACCACTTACTGAACTAGGGTGTCCCATGCCATAAAAATTCATCAAAAAATTGTTCTATGGGAGGGGAGGGGCACCAATCTGCCCTGGTGGAAAGGCTGGCCCATGAGAGGGATATAATAGCCGTAGAAGAGGCGGGGTCAAGTCAGGGGTGATAGCCCAGGATCTAGTCGAGGGATTACACCAACAATCCCTTCTCCCAATTTGTCCAAAGACCAAAGCTACCCTGTGCTACTTTTGACTATGAAGAAAAATATTAGTATTTATAATTTGTAGGTTTGGATAATCTCATAATGGCAAGGCTAATATAGTGGGGTCATCCCTTCCAGTTTCATCTGTATTATATATAATTGTATATAATATACAATCAAGTGATATTTCTTATAATTTTTAATGTACAGAAGATCAGTCAGGGGTGTGGCTGACTAATGAGATTCATGAACTAATCTGGTATAGTTAAGGCATGGACCTTTGTCAAAAGAGCACTGCCCAAGCAGGTAGAAGATGTGCCCTAGTCCTTGCCTGAGAGGACAAAGGGAACTCCTCTGGTCAGTCCCAAATGACTGGGGCTGCCTCTAAGAGCGTTGACAGTTGAAAGGAAAGCGATTGGGGGTGGGAATGAAGAAGCAGAGTCAGTTGCCTTTTTCTTGTAGTTTCATAGTCTAAGAAAGTGAGCTGTAGGATGTCTCCACTTTTTCTTTTCTCCCAGGTTTCGTATGTGCTCTCCCTTGAAGTTCCAGACCAGGGTGCACCAAAGGGAATGGGGTTGGGGGTGGGGTGGAAAAGAGAGAATTTTTCCCTTTTTGGAGGATCGGAAAATAGTTGCTTGCAGGAGAAGCAATTAGCAAGTGCCTGGTGCTACTCCAGGTAAATTGGAGAGGAGAATTCTTGGACCTCCAGTTTCTCACTGTCTGATTTTCTGTTTCTTTTTTCTGAGAGCATTTCAGAAATCAGAATTCTTGAGAATGAAATCACTATGTCAGTTCAAGACTTCCCAAAAGACTAACAGTTTATGAGTTCAAGTATTTGGGAACTGGGGCTCCTTGTGTAGGAGTTCTTAACCTTTTTTGTGTGTGTCAAGGGCCTCTTTGGCAATCTGAGGAAGCCTATGGACCCCTTCTCAGAATAATATCTTTGAAGGCATTAAATACATAAGAGGACCAAGGAAACATTATTTTGAATTATAATTATCAAAATATTAACAAAACAAGTCCAAGGACCCCAGATTAAGAACCTGTGTCTTAGAGGTTTCTTCAAATGGTGTGCTTGGACAAGGAAGAGAATCCTTACGAGGTGAATCCTTACTAGCTACAGCTAATGGAATAAAGCCACAACATGGAGGGGATGGGGATGGGGGTGGTTGTTGGGTCAAGAGATAGAGATCTTTATAATCCTGCTCTTGCTTTGAGTTATTCGGAAGGTACAGGTCTGAGTAGAAGAGGAAATATTTTTTCCTTGTCTCTCCCAAGTGTTTTTGCCTTCTGGAGGAGCTTGATGAGTTACGTAAGAACTTCATGAGCTCCTATGCATCCTTTGGATCACGTACATTTTTTGTAGTGGGCAAAATGAAGGATGTACTTGCTATACCTGATACCCAGAGTGTACCTTGCTTATTTGTCCAGAAGTTACAAACTCTGTTATCTAAATTTGGGGGGAGATTAGGTGTAAGCTACGTGAGCTTTATTTACAAAAATTCCTGGAGTAGCTAGGTGGCACAGTGAACCAGGCAGGGCACCAGCTCTGGAGTCAGGAGGACCTGAGTTCAAATCAGACCTCAGACACTTATCACTTACTAGCTGTGTGAGCTTGGGCAAGTCACTTAACCCCAATTGCTCTGCTTTCCCCCCTCCAAAAAACAAAATTCCCCAGAGTTTTGCTATAGAGGAGGTGACAAAAACAGAAACTAACTCTTTGGGGCCAAACCCCAGGATCCAGACTAGTCCATGCGAGCCCAGAGTCCTTGTGGTACCACATGGAGGTTGCATAGTGATAGTGACACATTTATTAGAATTTATTTAATGCATTATTTAAAATTCAAATACCTTGCTATATTTCAATGTTTAGTTATTTATACCTAGGTTAATTTTCATTTGGAGAATTAACTGCCACCAAATTGATTGCATACTAGGGTGGGGAAGAGGTGGACATTTGGATAGAAAATTTTAATTTCAATTTTAGCAGGACCAAGTATCAGGGTGTCACTCCCCACACCATTTCCAGCTATGAAAAAACCATCTTCTCAAGTATTACTAAGGATGATGCCTATACAACCATTTTTGTGAACTCTAAAAGTAAAGCTCCAATTCCCAAGACCTATATTCACGCTTATACTTGCATAAATGTCACTTATATTGTAGAATGAGAACTAAAGTCTCATCATCCAAATCACCTTTTCAGTCCTCTGTATTTCCAGACCAGCAATTGATAATCTTCTTGCCAAAAACTGCCAAAAATTTAGGAATATCCTGGCCCAATAGTCTCAGTTCCAGATGAGAACATATTCTTGCCTTCTGAGTTTCATATCAATCAATTATGCTGAAATCTTTCATTGATAACACTTAGATTTTTAGATGTTAGTTGGAAAATTGCACCCATCATCAGATTATTTTATGTTTTTCAACATTGATTTTAAAGCTCAAAATGTGTTTGTAGTGATTTAATAAAGTTTGTTGTGATTCCATCAGTCTACGTTCCACGTGATTTTTCTATTTTTTTTCTTCTATAAATTCTACTCTGGGGTAGGTGAGGTGGGAAATTTGGATTTTGGAGGGTGATATTCATGCATTCATCTCCTCAACCATCTACTAATCCATCCAATTATTCATATTCATTCATTCATTGACTATCTGATATCTGCTACATGCTCTACTTTACTATATTAACCACTACTGGGAATGCCAATACTGTCAATTATAAACTCTGAACTTCCAGTGCTTGTAATGTCGTTTAGGAAAAGAAATACTTGCATAAATTTGAAATAATGTAACACTTCATAATAATAAGTTCAAAGTTGTAAAGCTGCAGAAATAGCTGATCAAAGCAGAGCAGTATAGTGGAAAGAAAAATGGATTTTAGATCAGACAACCTGAATTTTGATTCCAGTTCAGTTAGTAAATACCTGTGTGACTTTGGGCAAGTCACTTAATATTTTCTGATCCTCAGTTTTTTAATATCTAAATTTAATCAGATGGCTTAGATCAGAGGTTCTCAACCTGTGGGTCGTGACCCCTTTGGGGTCGAATGACTTTCACAAGGGTCACAGGGGTCGCCTAAGACCATCAGTAAACACATATTTCCGATGGTTTTAGGAACCAAGACACGGCTCCTCTATCTGTCTCCAGGCGGATCTGCCCACATGCAGATATGCCCACATATAATTATTAAAGGGCTGTGGCATTAGGAAGGTTGAGAACCACTGGCTCAGATAATCTATAAAATCTTTCCACTCCAGTTTAAAGTGCCCATATTATAAGAATGGTACAGATTAACATTTTCATGGTAAAGAGACCTAAAGAAGGGGAAGCATTGTAAACTGGAGATAAGGCTTCCTGTACAAGGTAGAATTGGAATGGGATCTTGAAGGATAGACAACATTTAAACAGATGAAGTTATTCTAAGTTGAGGGAACTCAGACTTTAAAATATTCAGAATTCATAGGATCCAGATCCCTGTTCTTTTCATTAGGAAACAAAATTTGATGGGACTTTTTGGTTGTCGTTCAGTCATTCTTCAGTTTTGTCTGGTTCTTTGTGATGCCATTGGGCGTTTTCTTGGCAAAGATACTGGAGTGGTTTCCCATTTCCTTCCCCAGCTCATTTTACAGATGAGGAAATTGAGGCAAACAGGATTAATGGCTTTGCTCAGGGTCACACAGCTAGTGAATGTTAGAGGCCAGGTTTGCACTCAGGAGGGCAAACTGACTCCAGGCCTGGCACTCTATCCCTTGTGCCACCTGGTTGTTCTCTTTGTATTTTAATTCACCTTTCCCCTCCTTCACAAACATACTGTTCAATCTGGTGAGACTATACAATGGTTAAAATTGAATTGTTTGTTAAAAATTGGAAAACCGAAGTTGAGAATAGGTCATCGTTGTTTTGTGGAAGGTCTTAGAGCAAGAAGAATGAATGTGGATTGGAGGATGGTAAGGAGGGGGTGATTAAATGGACAGTGAAAAATGAGATGTGATGGGGGCCATCTAGTGGAGAGCTTTGAAATCTACAATCAGAAGTTAGGTTTTATTTCTCAAATGAAATAGAAATTAAGAGCTAGAGGGAATAGGAATCCTCTCTAAAACATTCACAAACCAACTTTGGTTAATTACTCTCAGAGTCAAGAAGTTCACTGCCTAACAAAATAGGTCACTATTTTAATTTCCACTATTAGTCAGTCTTTGCTGATCATGGCTGGTTCTGTTTTAGAAAAGGGCACCCACATGTGTATGGAGTTATGTGTAAACTCTCAATTTTGCCATATTGATCAGCTACAAAGTGATCCTTCTAACTAATTGTTCATAAGTTCTTCCATACAAGGGGCAAGAATCTACTTTTCTGTTACTCCTACCCTTGGGTCCTATTTATATTGTTTAAAAGCATAAAACTAATACATTTGAAGAAGTTCTCATGTCCCTTCTGAGGTCTTCTGATCTCCAAATTGAACATCACTTTTAACTGTTCCTTGGTTGACAGGGTTTCCAGACTTTTCACCTGCTTAGTCATCTTCTGGTTAATTTTCTCTGACTCATTTAACTGGAAATTTGATTAATAAAAAACACAATAGGGCTATTCTCTCTCTTGATCTAGATACTGCAGCTACTATAATCCAACATCTTATTTTTTTATGTTTATGCTAGACTTTGTTCATAATGAGCTTATAATCAGCTAAAACCCACAAATATTTTTCACATGAATTGCTCCTAAGCCCTGTCTCTCTTTTGTGCCTGGGGGCTCTGAGGAAGCCCATCTAAAGGTGAGGAGGTTCCCAAGATGGTTTTTGAGTAGACCGCGTAATAGAGTAATGCAGTATGAAGGCACTGAATGTCATGGTAGATTGAGTGGTGACCTTTGAATGGGGAGGACTGTGGTTCAAGGTCTATCTCTGAACCACTGATTCTGTGATCCTGGCAAAGTCAGTGTTCTGTCAGTGTTCTAGACATCTTTTTAAAGTTATGGTACAGAACAGGTGCTGACATGAATTTGGGTAGGAGTAGATTTTTGTTGGTAGTTGCCTATGATAATGAAATTACAGCTCTAGATCTGTCTCCCTCTCCAAATATCTAATGTTTATTTACTACGTATAAGGTTGATAGGGATTCAGACACTTATAACACATTGCTTTTTTATCTCAAGGAATTTATAATCTAACAGGGAAGAATGAAATAAGTACACAGATGCTTGCTAGGGGTTAGAGCTAACCATATAAAATAATACAAAATCCTCAAAAAAGGGAAACATTACACAAACACACATACACACAAACATGCAGACACACATGTACCTAGCACAAAACTCAGCACTTAGTAGGCATTTCATTAATGGTTCTTGAATTGAATGGATTTGAACAATTCCTTGAATGATAGATACTAAAATTGAATGATGTTACTAATTCTTCTCTGTCCTCTTCTTTTACAGTATTTTAATGGCATGGAACCTATCAAAGTAAATATTAAAACAGAATAAGAAAATAAGATCTATTTTCACCATAAATATCCCTCTCTTCTGCCCTTGAGATATCCTAAAATGTCTAGGATCAATAGGGTGATAATAATAATCTTAAGAAAATTTCCATTACAAGAAAGTGGAAAAAAAAATGCCATCATTGAAATTGTGTTAAAATGATGAATCATGAAGTATGAGTGGCAAGACAGTCAGGCCCTAAGTGTCTAACAACTCACTCTGTCCTTATATTGAGTTAGAAGGGTATATATATATATATATATATATATATATATATATATATAGCCTAAGAAAGGCAACAGCAAATGGCCTCATTATTATAGCTACACTCCCACTAGGAATACAGAAGGCTAGGGCTTGCCAAATGTGATCTTCTTAATTCAGAGCACTCTGTTATGATGGGCTTATTTGCCATTCTCTCTAAGCAGTGGCTGTTGATTACAATGAGTCTTCTGATATTCTCCAGTCTCAGATGTTGGTTTTTTTTTTCTTCTCTGTATAGGGTTTTGTTCCTGATTAGAATTAAGTATTACTTAAAGCATACTCAGAAGGCAATATTATTCAAACACTATTCTATTCAATGGGTGAATTTCTCACAGTCCAAAGTACAGTGGAGAGTCCATAACATTGTAAGCTTCTCTGGCTGCCAATTGATGTTAGTGCCAAAGGAAAGGAGAACTTTGGGGTCGGGTCCACAGGCTCAGAGTAGCAAACTTAAAGTAGGCAGTAAGAGCTGTCACCTTCCTAAATGATGTGAAGTGGCAAAAGGTATACTCAACTTCCCAAATTCCACAGCCTCAATCCACTGGCTTTTAATGGTACTTGAACTCTCCTTGGTTATAGTCATTCTTTTGGGGGTTCAGCCATGACTTCAGAAGATGTTTCTTGTATAATGGGTTACTTGACTGGGCTCACCTGTTACACTACAAAACATTGGTATGTTTTTCTATATTATTTTGTGCTATCCAGTCTCAATGGAAAATAGTGTGCTGGGGGACTGGTTCGTAGGCCGGGTAAATTCTAATAGCATAAGAAAGGTTCAGAGTACTCCCCAGGAAGGTTGACTATAGCTGGTGGATTGTAGCAGCAAACACCCTAACATATCCAGGATGGCTGCTAGCACAGATTCTTTGATCTGCTTTTCTAAAGGAAAGTGACTCAAAAAGGGGTTAACCATCTTACCTTAATCAAACATATATCATTTACCTAGTTCAGGGGGAAAAGTCAGCACCCTGAACTTCAGAGAATACAAACAGAAGCTACAAATAGACAAAAAATACAGACAGAGAAAACAACACAATTCAGCAGATAAACAGACAGGGCTTCTAGCTGTCTGACCATCACACACATACATTGTTAGTTACCAGAGAGAGAAGCACCAACATCTGGGTTTTCAAAGCCAGGGGGTTCAATGGCTGTCCAGAGTCTCATCTGGTCAAATCACAGAACTCTTCCCAAAGTGAGCCCCAAAGCAAAATCTCACATCAGGGTATATATAGCCTTCTCCAGGGACAGAGAACATCACAGCCCTCCTGACCCACTGCCCAATCACAAAGTAACAAAGTGTGGGTGTTCCTGAAGAACAAGCCTCCCACCACAGGTTCTGTGTGACCACATTCAACCTATTAGGGGGCAGAGTATATTTTTCAAATCAAGGAAGGTCCTCAAATTCACTTATGCCTATCAGGGGACAGGGAAGATCTTCAAATTACCATTACCATTACAGGGATGTGTTTAACATACTGACAATGAGTACCAGAAGGGAAATACCACAAGGAGGCCAAAGAGAGGGCAACATTTGGCAAGTTTTACTTTGGTTAGGTAGCCTGGGGTGGGATGACAACTTGTCGGTGATGTTGTAAAGACAATTCCAATTCAGGTCTGAACAGGATCCAGTGGTCTCTGAGGATCACTCCAACACTGATAGTTTTTGATTCTGTGAATCTGACATGAAATTCTACAATAAACTGATGGTCTGTGAGGCAGAAGGGGTTTTTACCTTCATGTACAGTTGTGAGATGGAGACTTACCTGAGGGTTTGCATCTGGGATACTGTAAGTTTTACAAATGTAAACCATGGCATGAATTTCATTGACTACTAAGAGGATTCCAAGCAGTTCAGCAAGATTTATCAATACACTAGTAATTTCCACAGTATATACAATGTTCCACACCCATCATCTCTCACTTTTGTAGAAAAGGGAGGGAGGGAGATTCATCTTCTCCCTTCTTCTCAGAGGCCAAACTTGATTATTATAATTATACAAGATTCAGGGTAATAATTATTAAATTATACAACTCCTAGGTCAGAAACATCTCCATCTGGAGAGCCTCAAGAATAGTGTATTGGTAGTTATCCTCTCTAGGGGAAGGCTATTGGAATAAATGGAATATCTTCACATACTTTTATCCTTATAAAGGATAGCATACAGAAAAGTAATAAGGAAATAAATGGTGTTGGTAATTACAAGGCAGAAAGTTGGCAAGGTGGTAAGAAGGGTTAATATTGCTGTTTTTATAAGAATAGAGAAACTGTTTATATGTTGAAACAAAATACTAGATTTCTTTTCATTCACTTAATTCACAAAGTACCTATTATGTGCCAGGCACTGTTCCAAGTATACAAAGAAAGAAACTAATAAAGAGACCCCAGACTCAAAGAGCTTACGTTCTACTTTGGGAAGTAATAATGTGTATAAATTTACACAAGCAACGTGCACACAGATAAGTAAGTACAAAATATATGCAAAGTAAATCTATTGTGGTTTTCCCAAGCAGGGATAAAACTAACAAATGGGGTGATCAGACAAGGTCTTGTATCAGAAGTGGCACTTGAGCTAAGATTTGAATGCCAGTAGAAATTCCGAAATGTGGCTGTAAGGAGGTAGAGCATTCTGGACTCTGGGGACAGCATGTACAAAGATGTAGAGGGTAGAAAGGGAATGTGGCTGGAGCATACATAGATAGAAGAGGAATAATGTAAAATTAATCTGGAAGACAGTTTGGAGCAAGATTGTGAAGTGTTTTCAGACTCATACAGGAGAGTTTGTATTTTTGCCAAAAGGCAATAGGGAAATATTAAAGTTTCTTTAGTGGAGGAGTGACATGATCAGTACTATTCTTTAAGAACTTTAAATTAAAATCTGCATGAATAACGATTGAAGAGTAGCAGGTAAAGAAGCAGAGAGACTAAAATGTTGTGAAGGTAGAATTAACAAGACTTGACAAATGAATATGAGAGATGTAGGAGAGGTAAGAGTAGAGGATGTCTGAAGTTGTAAACTTGAGTGCCTGGAAGAATGATGGTCCTTTTAATAGGAACAAGGAAATTAGTAACGGGGTGGATTTATGGAGAAAGAAAATGTGTTCTAATTTTGGACACGTTGAATTTGAGATGCTGATTAGACCTTAGATGGAAATATCTAGTTGGCAATTGGTGATACAAGAACTGAATTTAGGAAAGAAATGAAGGCTAGATATTGTCTTAAGAGTTTTTGAATTTCCTTTTTTATTTGGCTCCAGCATAGGCATTTTATTTTTAAAGAAAATCACACAATCAGATGAGGCTTTCTTATAGTGTGTAATTTTCTAAGACATCCTTTTTCTTTTTTTTTAAACCCAGATTATTAATTGGTTTGGGGGAAAAGAATTTCTGGCTCTGTTTTAATTAACTATTTGGTAGAATAACTCCTATCTATTTGTTGATCAGTTTCCAACTTTGGAATTCTGTTAATTTCCTTAACTTCTCTCTTGTTTATGTCTACATTTACCATGGTCTCAGATTGTATAAATTGAGTTCCTCAACTAATACAGTTTTATTGTCTATTTCCTCCTGTAATTCATTTAACTTTCCTTCCAAGAATTTGGATGCTATGCCATTTGGTAAATATATCTTTGGTATTGATATCCATTCATTGACTATGGGGCTTTTTTCTTTTTTTTAACAAAATGCTGTTTCCCTGATTATCTCTTTTAATTAAATCTATTTTTGCTTCTGCTTTGTCTAAGATCATGGTTGCTACTCATGCCTTTTATTTTTTTTTTACTTTAGTTGGAGCATCATAGGTTCTGCTCCAGTCTTTATAAACTTATATCTTATAAACAATATATTGTTGGATTCTGGTTTCTAATTTATTCTGTTATCCTCTTCCATTTTAGGGGTGAGTTCATCTCATTCACATTCACAGTTATGACTGCTAACTGTGTATTTCCCTTCATCCTATTCTTTTTTATTTATCCTCCTGTTTTTTTTATTCTATCCCTTTCTCAAAAGTTTGTTTTGCTTCTGACCATTGCCTCCCTCATATCTCACCCCAAACTGCTTTCCCTTAATTCCTTCCCCTCCTACTTCCCTGTTGGGTAAGATTAATGTCTATATCCAATATTTTCTCTCTCTCTCTCTCTCTCTCTCTCTCTCTCTCTCTCTTCTTTACTCTTTGAACCAGTTCAGATGAGAGTGAGGTTTCACATTGCCTATTCCCCCCACTCATTTTCTCCTCCCCTGTAAAAACTCTTTCCTGCATGCCTCTTTTATGTGAGAAAAATTTCCCATTCTTCTTCTTCCTTCCTCTTTTCCTAATGCATCCCTCTTTCTCACTATTCAATTTTTCTTTTCTTTTTAAAAACACATATTTTATTTAATAAACTATTTCTCAATTACATTTAAAAAATTTTAACATCGATTTTAAAAAATTTCAAGTTCCAAATTTTCTCCTTCCATTTTATTTGTCCACCATCCATTTATCATCAAGCAATATAATATTGATTGTGAAATCTTAGAAAACATATTTCCATATGCCATGTTGCAAATGAAAACACACACACACACACGCACACACACACACATACACATAGAAAAATTAAGTGAAAAACAAAGCTTCAATCTGCTTTTCATCATCAGAATTCAACAGTTCTTTTGCTGGAAGTAGGTAGTATTTTTCACCATGAGTTTTTTGCAGTTGTCTTGGATCATTGTCTTGATTAGAGTAGCTAAATCTTTCACAATTAATCCTTGTTACAGTATTGCTGTTACTGTTTGCAATGTTTTCCTTGTTCTGCTTATTTCATTTTGTATCAGTTCATACAAGACTTCCTAGGCATTTCTAAAACAATCTTTCTCATCATTTCTTATAGCACAATAGTATTCCACTATAATTATCCACTACAACTTGTTCAGTGTTCTCCAAACAATGGGTATTCCTTCAATTTCCAATTCTTTGTCATCACAAAAAGAGCTACTGTAAATATATATTTTATACAAATAGATCCCTTTCCTTTTTCTTTGATCTCTTTGGGATATAATCCCAGTAGTAGAATTGTTGGGTCAAAGAGTATGCACAATTTCATAGACCTTTGAGCATAGTTCCAAGTTATTTTCCAGGATGGTTGGACCAGTTCACAACTCTACCATCTGTGCATTCGTGTACCTATTTTCCCACATCTTCTCCACTATTTGACATTTTATTTTCCTTTTCTTCATGGTAGCCAATCTGATGGGTCTGAGGTAGTACCTTGGAGCTGGTTTAATGTGCATTTCACTAATCAGCAGTGATTTAGAACATTTTTCCAAATGATTATAGATAACTGTGATTACTGTTCACATCTTTTGATCATTTATCAATTTGAGAATGACTCATATTTTTATAAATTTGATTTCCTACATATTTGAGAAATGACACCTTTGTCAGAGAAACTTATTATAAAAATCCCCCTCCCCCAAGTTTCCTGCTTTCCTTCTAATTTTGGCTGCGCTAATTTTGTTTGTGCAAAACCTTTAAATTTCTTGTAATCAAAATTATCCATTTTATCTCCCATGATCTTCTCTATCTCTTTTTAGTCAGATAACACTTTCCTTATCTAGAGATCTAACAGGTAAAATTTTCCACGCTCCACTAATTTATATATGATTTCACCCTTAATGTCTAAATAATTTATCCATATTGATCTAATGTACTTTATTTCTATTTTTCTTTTGAGATCATATCAATATGATAAAGTCACATCTGTGCCCTCGCTCTAAGTAGATTGCTTTTTATTTGCTCTAAAACTGAAAGAGTTCTTAGGGGTTACATGTATTGTCTTTCCACATAGAAATGTAAACAGCTAACCTTTATTAAATCCCTTATGATTTCTCATTTGTGTTTACCTTTTTATGCTTCTCTTGGGTCCTGTGGGTTTTTTTTTTTTTGTTACAAGTATTTTATTTTTTCCTTCTCTTTTTAAAAAATTATTATTTATTTTTAAAATTCTCTTCTTTTCAAATCTTGAGTTTCTAATTCTCTTCCTCCCTCCCATCTTCTCCCACATTCACTGAGAAGGCAAGAAATATGATATCAATTTTACATGTGAAATCATGTAAAACACATTTCCATATTAACTATATTTTTAAAAATAACAAGAAAGATAAAATGAGAAAAGTATACTTCAATATATATTTGGAGTTCATCATGCCTTTCTGATTTTATTTATCTAAGCTATTCCACTGACAGCCTCTTCTGTTTTCGACAAGTGTCATATAATTTTTAATAATTACTTATTAATAATAAAATATAAGAACTGGTCATGAAAGACCCTCCCCATTCCCCAAAGTCTTGCTTTTTTTATCATTCATTTTTAAATCTTTGTTTTTTGTTCTTCCTTCTGAATTTATTTTATTTTTGCCAAATTCTATAATGCATCTCATAGGCATTTTGATTGGCACTAAAACTATAGATTCAGTCAAGTTGTGTTATAATTTTTATTATGATGCAGAAACACAGTGAGGGAAATTGACTACTTTAAAACTACAATTATTTAGCTCTTTCTTTACTTCTAGAAATAATTTTTTTTGGTAGTTTAATTCATTTAAGTTGTTTATGTTTCTTGATAAGCATTTTCCTTCTTAAAAGTCAAATTAACTATTTTTAAAAACTCTAGTGGTTGTTAATAGCTTTCTACTTTGGTAGTCAGTTCAATATCTTATTTTTAATTTCTCATTTGATTTTTAAAAATTTCTTCTTTGATGCTTGCTTTGAGGTAATTAACTTAATGATTTTTTTTACTTTTATCAATTGTGTATTTTATGTATGAGTCTTTCATTAAAATATTTTTATGAATAGTTTTAACTGTAGTCTATTTTAGCTGTATCCTTCTGCCTTCCTATTCTTATTACTTTAAATGTAGTCACCTATTGAATCTATGATTTTTTCTCCTTGGTCTATTTCTTATTTAGAATATTGTTATCTAGTTTTCTTTTAGATCCATTTTTTAATATTTTCTTTATTAATTATTATTTTTTTCATAGTATATATAGACTGTAAATGACATGATCAATGAATGAATAAATTCCTGAAAAAAATGTTTATTAAGCTCCTACTATGTACTAAGCACTATACTAAGTACTCTGAATACCAGTAGAAGAGCAAAGACAATCTTGACCATCAAAGAGCTTACACTTTAATGGGGGAGAAAACACACTAGGAGAAATAGCCAGAGAGGTATACAATTGGTCCTGAAAATTATAGGGGTACTGACATGTGCAATAGGGGAATAGATTGACATCTGATCCAGGAACAATGGTAAAGTTGATTTAATCATGGTTCACAGTCTCAGAGATTGATTTGAAGGAGGGAGGAGAAGGATAGGTATCCATGTAGAAGTGAGATTGTGGAGAGGTTTTTTTTTTCCTTTTAAATGAATTTATTTTTAGTTTTTAAGATTCAGTTTCATGGACTTTTTTTTTTTTTTTGAGGAGGGAAGGCAAGGCAATTGGCATTAAGTGACTTGGCCAAGGTCACACAGCTGGTAAGTATGTCAAGTGTCTGAGGCCAGATTTGAACTCAGATTCTCCTGACTCCAGGACTTTTGCTCTATTCACTGTGCCACCTAACTGCCCCAAGTTTCACAAGTTTTTCAGTTTTAAATCTTTTCTGCCTTCCTCTCCTCCCTCCTCCCTAAAATGACATGCAATCTGATATAGGCTGTGCATATACATTCATAATAAACATATTTTCACATTAGTCATGTTGTAAAGAAGAATTAAGTCAAATGGGATAAACCATGAGAAAGAAGAAACAAAACAAAACCAAAAACCAAAACCAAAAAAACAACAACAACAAGATGTGGATAGCATTTTTCATCATGAGCCTTTTGGAGTTGTCTTAGAACCTTGCATTGCTGAGAAGAACTAAGTCTACCAAAGTTACTCATCACACAATGTGACTATAACTGTGTACAATATACTCCTGGTTCTGCTCACCTCACTCAGCATCAGTTCATATAAGTCTTTCTAGGTTTTTCTGAAGTCTGCCTGCTCATCATTTCTTATACCACAATAGTATTCCATTACATCCATATATCACAAGTTGTTCAGTCATTCCCAAATTGATGGGTATCCTTTCAATTTCTAATTCTTGGCCACCACAAAAAGAGTTGTTATAAACATTTTTGTACATGTTGGTCCTTTTCTTAGTTTTATGATCTCTTTGGGATACAACCCTAGAGGTGGTATCACTGGGTTGAAGGATATGCACATTTATTTTTATCCCTTTGGACATAGCTCCAAATTGCTCTCCAGAATAGTTGGATCAGTTCACAACTACACCAACAATGCATTAGTATTCCAATTTTCCTACATCTTCTCCAACATTAAAAATTTTACTGTTTTGTCATGTTAGCCAATCTGATAGGTGTGATATGGTACCTAAGAGTTGTTTTGACTTGGATTTCTTTAATCAATAGTGATTTAGAACATTTTTTTCATATGACTATAGATAGCTTTAATTTCTTCCTCTGAAAATGTATGCTTATATGTTTTGAGCATTTATCAATTCGAAAATGACTTATTTCCTATAAATTTGAATCAGTTCTCTAGGTATTTTAGAAATGAAACCTTTATCAGAGACACTGGTTATAAAAATTATTTCCCAGTTTTCTGATTCACTCCTAATCTTTGTTGCATTGGTTTTGCTTGTACAAAAACTTTTCAATTTAATGTAATCAAAATTATCCCTTTTTAATTTCATAATGTTCTATATCTCTTGTTTTGTCATAAATTCTTCTGTTCTCCATAAATCTGACAGGTAAACTATTCCTTGCTCTCCCAGTTTGCTTATAGTATCAGTCTTTATATCTAAATTGTGTGCTCATTTTGACTTCATTTTGGTATATGGTATAAGATCTTGGTCTATGCTCAGTTTCTGCCATGCTAGTTTCCAGTTTTACCAGCAGTTTTTGTCAAATAGTGAGTTCTTATCCTTAGAAGCTGTAGATTTGGGGCTTATCAAACAATAGATTACTTTAATCATTGACTACTGTGTCTTGTGTATCTAACCTATTCCACTGATCCACAACTCTATTTCTTAGCCAGTACCAAGTAATTTTGATGACTACTGCTTTACAATATAACTTAGTGTCTGGTATAGCAAATCCACCTTCCCTAGCATTTCTTTTCATTAATTCCCTTAATATTCTCGACCTTTTGTTCTTCCAGATGAATTTTGTTATTATTTTTTCTAGCTCTATAAAATAATTTTTTGGTAGTCTGATTGGTATGGCACTGAATAGGTAAATTAATTTAGGTAGAATTGTCATTTTTATTATATTAGCTCAATCTACCCATGAGCAACTGATGTTTTCTCAAGTATTTTAGATCTGACTTCCCAATTATTTAGATATGACAAGGTTATATAGAGCTAACTGAAGCTTTGCTGGACTTTCCTAAAATAGCAATCTGAGTGAGATAGTCACCAATCAGGACAGGGAGGCTCTAAGCCCTCATCTCTTATGGGGTCAGCAAGCCTATTGGCAAGACCTTGGAAGACATGGTTATAAAAGCTTTGCTTTAGGGGTCAGTGTTTAGTCAAAAACATATAAGCAAAAAAAAAATATTGCTATGTTACACCATGACCTCTGGTATGGGCAACAAGGAGACTATAGAAAAGATGTCTATCAGAGTATTATTCAGTACTTATTGAAAACTATTCAAGCCAAAAATAAATTAATATGTAGATTAAGGGATTAGTTAATTGATTAAGTGGATAGATAGATAGATAGATAGATAGATAGATTGTTGTTGCTTGTCTTTCATTTTCAAAGAGGACCAATGATGTCAAGAGGGTGATGTCTTGAATTGCAAGTGAATTGAACTCACTTGAGGCAGGTCCATTCAAAATCATCAGCCATAAACTCCAGGGTCATCTGAGTTCAGCAGCAAGACTTAGATCAGGATGACTGGAAATGACCCCAGATGCAGTGGGAGACCTTGGCCTTTTTAAGCTAAGGTTTTTCCCATGTCTCAGTTTGTTAGAGGCAACACCCATTCAGTGATTTAAGGCTAGGTAAGAAATGAGGCAAAAGATGGCCTAGTTTGCCTACTCAAAAAAAAAAAAAATCTAACTGGGAGGGGAAGACCCTCAGAGTTTCCAATCAGAACAGAGACAATTGCTATTTACACTCACTCTGAGCCATCAAAACCCAAACAATGAGCAAGTGAGCCTTGGGTTGGGATCTATTATTGACTAATTAGTGTGATCCAGAGTAATTTGGGTTTAAAGGCATGGTCAAGTAGCTCCATTTGAATCCCATTGGACTTTATCAAAGCCTAGTTTCCCAGAATTCTATTTCAAGAAATCATAACTGAAACTGCATAGGACAAAATAATTAATTGTCCCAATTGTAAAAAAAAAAATGATAGGAAGAGAAGAAAAAAATCTGGCCCTCAAACCCCAAAATATCTTGTGAGATTTTGGTGATCAAAACTTGTATTTCTTTGAGCAGATATATAAGTATGATTCCCCATGTGGACAAAGCTAGAGAATGAAAGAAGAAAGAGAGGAAGGGAAGGAAAGTAGGGAAGGAAAGAGGATAGATAGATAGATAGATAGATAGATAGATAGATAATAGATAGATAATTTTAAGAAGCAAAGGATCCTGTAATCTTGACGTACATCTTAGCAGAAAAACCATAAACATGTAGTTGAAAGAGATGTGATTTTAGTCTTCTGTAATTCATTCCAGGCAATCAACAGTAGTGCAAGGCTTTTAAAGAATGGACTATAATAATCCTTCCCATCAGTTTGATTAACCGCTTATGAATTTGCTTAGACTATTAAGTAATATATTAGTACCTGTTTGGGAAGTCTTTGCAAGGAAGCTGATGGATATTGTAAACCATTAAAAGGTTTTAGAGGCAGAGACTATAGAAAAATTATTGCTCATCTCCACAATAGCGTTAGCAGAGAGCAAAGTGGTAGGTTCATGAAAGCATTAAGGGAACAAAACTAATTGTGCTATTTCCAAAAAACACAACAAGCATTCAATTCTTACTTTCAATAGAGAAACAGTGAGTCTATTTACTGACAAATGACCTGGTTTGCTGGAAGGCCCACAGAACAATTAAATGCCTAGAAGCCAAGAGGAGTTCGATTTGGGGTAGGCCTCAGATTAGGTTGCCTATCCCCCTTTTCCAGTGACACACAGAATTCCTGTGGACTAAAGAGGTAATAAGAGAAACTACATAAAATGTATCATAGACAATAAAGTAACGACAAAATTTTTTACACCAAGTTTCTCTGAAAAAGACCTCATTTCTCAAATATGTACTGAGTCAAACTCATAAAAATGAGAACCATTTATCAATTGATAAATGTGTCAAAGTATATAATTTAGACAGCTAGATGGCACAGTGGATGCAATACTGGCCTAGAGTCAGGAAGACTCATCTTCCTCAGTTCAAATCTGGCCTCAGACACTTACTAACTATATGATCCTGGCTAAGTCATTTAACAGTTTGCTTCAGCTTTCTCTTCTATAAAATGAGCTGGAGAAGGAAATAAATGGTAAAACACTCTAGTATTTTTCCCAAGAAAATCCCCAAAATGAGTCACAAAGAGTTGGACATAACTGAAAATGACTGAACCACACAAGAGAAGAGCAAATTAACCAGTTCTGATATACCACCTCACACTTAACAAATTGGCAAAATGGAAGATACTAGTGTCAGAAGGGCCTTGGGAAGATAGACAAAACCATTGCACATGGTCCCTTCTCAAAGAGACCAAAATGGAACCCATACCAGCACCACCTCTTTATGAGTTAATGGAGTTAACATTATTGCTTAAGTTTCTCTCTTGACATGATATAGTTCTTTATCATGCCTCAGCAGCCTTTTCACTCTAGAAGACCCTTATATCTTTTTTTTTAATTTACTCATTTACTTTTAATTTACAAGATTCAGTTCCACAATCACTTGAGTTTCAGATTTTCTCCCCTCCCTTCCCCCCCTCCATGGTGGCGTGCAATCATGTATAGGATCTGCAAATACTTTCACATTGTACAATAGTTTGGTCATATAGAAGGGCTGTAACCAATGAGTGATCACTGGGAAAAGAAAAAAAAAAAAGCAAAACCAGACATGAAAGAGAACAATAACGAGTTTTGCTTCAGTCTCCATTTAAACTATAGTCTTTCTATATCTTTCTCTGAGTTTAGGTATCTCCTTCCATCTTGAAGGACCCTTATATCTTTGTGGTCTTCTCACTCTGAAAGATTCTGCCAACCCATCAGCCCCTTTTTTTGATTAGTCAGTTCTTCCTGGACCTTCCATTTTAAAGGAAAGGGTTAGGTTTAGACCATCTTTGTTTACTCCTTCCTTCTTCTCTAGGCTCCATTTCTCTGAATTTTTTTCCCTACCATGACCCAGTGCAAGTACCTTCACCCTTTCACCCCCTATTTTCAACTTCTTTTTGTGTATTATCTTCCTTCTTTGGAATATAAACTCCTTGAGCACAGAGACTTTATTTTTTGCTTGTACTTGTATTCCAACTGATGAGGTGAGCCTATCAAAATATCAATCCACTCTTGCATTGACCTCATTAACTCCTTCTGAAGACCCTCCCCAAACTCATTACTGGAGTCTGACCTCATTGACTCCTCCTGAAGATCCTCCCCAAACTCCTCCTCTAGACCACCCCTAGATTCCTCTGTATATAAGAATCCCATCTCCTTTCCATGTGGTGTGAGAGCGCCATAGAAGGTCCTAGCACAAACTTGCTCTGTGAGAGAGCTGTAGAATGGCTTAGCACAGACTTATTCTGTGACAGACTTACTCTGTCCTGCTTGCCCAATGCAAGCATCACAGATACCTAGGCTCCTTAAGAGTCTACTCAATATGGTGAACTATTAATAAACTTTACTTTTCTTTGGCTGAGAATACTTGAGTCAAATTCTTTCAGCAGGACCCGGCATGTTGGTATTTTGGGGTCTCGGGCACCCCTAACCCTCTTTGGGAAACCTCTTCACAACCACTTAATATAGTCCCTGCCATAGAGTAATTGCTTAACAAATGTTAATAAAACTGACAAGAATGAGAATTCTCCCTTTCCCAGTATGTAGAGGGCTTGATCGCTTTATGAGGAAGTGCTGCCTACCTCCTTTTCACTTCATTTACACACATGGAAAATGTATAAGGAAGGGAAAGATATTGGATTCATAAATTTCTATCCTAGGGGATTGGGAAATAGCCTGCTTTTGCCATAGAAGACAGGAATATTTGTAGCTGATGTAATCTCTTGGTTTTAACTTGCTTCTGCTAAACTAATTAAACTATTTGTTTAACTATGATATCAAGCTAGGTTAATTGGGAACAACATGTAGACTTTAAGAGAAAAATGGGAATTTCTCAGTGATGTTGGGGCACATTACTACGATATAGCAGAGGAAAGGAGGATATTAAGGTCTGCTTTCCCTATTCCCTTTCCTGCCCCTCAGTTGCACTGAGGCATAGAAGAACAACCTGTTACCTGGTTGTTTGTCTTTGTACTTTATTCCTTAGTCTTACAGTAATAAGGCTTGGGACCCCTTTGAACTCAGGGTGGGAGTGTGGTTTGAGGAAGTAGAGAGGATCAGAGGATCAGAGAGATAAAAGTAAGAGTCACAGATGGCCATTGTGTCCCTACAGAAGCTTTGTGGCCAGTATTGAGCCAGTGGATGGAACATCCAGCATCAGGGGTGGGAAATTGTATAGCTTCATGGAACTGCTCTGCCTACAAAGCCATAACCTACTTAGCATGGAGAAAAAAAAAGAAAACTTTGAATTTATTAACAAATTCTACTTGTTTGGAAGGGTTTTTAAAAAATTATTAATCGAATATATCATTGATGATTATCCTCTGGCTAAGAATTTCCTAATTTTTGGCCAGAGACTATGTTCTCTGCCCTATCTTAAATCTTGTGTAAATTTCAGCTAGCTTTTGACATGTTACCTTAACCCACTTTGTATACCACCAGTTTTTAAATACACAATGTGCAACTTTCAAGGTAGACCATAATTTTTATTTGAAAGGAAAACAAAAATCAGAAAAAAGGAACAACTTCAAGCATTGCAAAGAAATAAATCATAAACTGATATTGAATAGCACACAGCCACAGGAAGGGCTGGGGATTGCAAAAAGAAAAGCTTTCCAGAACTTCTTCAGTGATTAAAGGGAAAGGTGTACAATAGACTGTTTGGATTCCTTGTCCCATACAGCAGAGGATGGCTCTGAGGTCAACCTACCAGTCTCATTCCACTATTTTAGGGCACACCATACAATATTTCTGCAGCCACCGTATGAGTATCTGCCTCCACACCATCTTCTAGTATGACCTTCCAGTGAATAGCCTGAATTAATTTTTTTAAGTATTGACTGATTCGATCTCCTTGATGTTCAAGAGACTTTAAAAAGTCTTCTCCAGTACCAAAATTTGAAGGCATAAATTCTGCAACTCAGCCTTACTTATAGTTTAACTCTCACAGACATACAGAACTACTAGAAAAACTATAGCTTTGTCTATACACACTTTTGTTGGTAAGGCGATGTGTCTGCTTTTTAGTATGCTATACAGATTTGCCATAACTTTCCTTCCAAGGGGCAAGCATCTTTTAATTTCATGGCTGCAGTCATTGTCTGCAGTGATCTTTAAGCCCAATAATATAAAATCTGACACTGCTTTCATTTCTTCTCCTATTTTCCAGGAATTGATGGGGCCAGTCGCTAAGATCTTAGAGTTTGGGGGTTTTTATGTTAAGGTTCAAGCCAGCTTTTAAACTCCTCTTTCACCCTCATCAAGAGGCTTCTTAACTCTTCTTCACTTTCTGCCATCAGAGTGTTATCATCTGCATATTTGAGATTATTAATATTTCTCTAGGCAACCTTATTCCTAGATTTTGATTCATGCAGCTTGATAATTCACATGATGTATTCTGCATGTAAGATAAATAAATAAAGTGATGTTATATAGCCTTGTTGTATTCCTTTTCCAATCTTAAACCAATCAGTTGTTCCATGTTGTGTGGGATGGAAAACCCCATTCAAAATTTAATCAAGAACATGGAGGTTTCTCAGGATAAAAACAGAAAATTTTTATTCTCTTCCCCCCAGGGAAAGAGGGTGGTCTTTTCCATGACGGATCAGGGAGAGGAGGCATGGCAATATGGGGCAAACAGAGTTTTTAAACCCTAATACAGTAGGGTCATATTTCCCCCATTGTCCCTCACTCCCATTGGTTGGAGAGTGAGCTCGAGCTATCCCTAGCTCCCATTGGCCAAGAGGAGAGGTCCACAGAGGTGGGAAAGGAGACAAAGAACTGAAGCGACATGGGGGTTGAAAGACTCCTAAAAGAGCTTACTACTGATTGACAGCAGCAACAAAAGAGGAAGGATGGGGCCAACACTCAAACCTGACACCAGATTCCAAGACCCATTCTGAGGAGTTTTCACATTCCACACAATGTTCAGTTCTAACTGTTGCTTCTTGGCCCACATACAGGTTTCTCAGGACAAAAGTAAAGTGATCTGGTGCTCCCATTTCTTTGAGGACATCACATTTTGCTGTGATGCACACAGTCAAAGGCTTTAGTGTAGTGTAGTCAATGAAGCAGTAGATGTTTTTTCTAGAACTTTCTTGCTTTCTCCATAACCCAGCAAATGTTGGAAATTTGGTCTCTAGTTCCTCTGCCTCTTAAAAAACCAGCCTGATCTTCTGGTTATTATTGGTTTACATATTGCTGAAAATATTGTATTATTTACATATTGTAAACATATCATTTACATATAGCTTGTAGAATCTTAAGTATAACTACTGGCTTGTGAAACAAGTGTAATTATTCAGTAATTTGTACATTCCTTGGCATTGCCCTTCCTTAGGGTTGGTACATAAGCTGATTAGGTTCTAAGTATTAATAACTAGGATTTATATAGCTCTTCAAGGTTTCTAAAGTGCATACAAATAGTATTGCATTTTATCCTGACAACAACTATAGGTAGGTGCTATTATTATGCCAATTTTGCAAATGAGGAAACTAAGACAGACAAAGGTAAAGTGATTTGTCCAGGAGTCACATGAGTAATAAGCACCTGACGTGGAATTTGAACCCAGATCCTCCTGACCCAAGGTAGAGAGCTCTATCTACTGTGTTGCCTCGTTGTCAACGCCAGTGGAATATTATCATATCTGACCATTTTCCTGTATTTTTCTCCTGTGGCTTACCAGGACTCTATGTTGAAGCGAGGTATAGAGTAGTATAAAAAAACATCATATTTTGAGTCAGAAAGACCTAATAAGTGCTACTATTTACTAGTTTTGTGATGTTGGGCAACAACCTTCACTTCTCTAGTCCTCAATCTCTTTGTCTATAAAATGGGAGGATAATAGCTATACTCAAGGTTGGTTTGTTTGTTTTTTAGAACCAAGTATTTTGTAAATCTTAAAAGCATTATAAAACACATACCAGTATGACTTTCATGTATGTGAGTTTGTGGGAAGTTAGTGACTGAATCCCTGTCACTGGATTTTTTTTTTTGAAGAAACAGTATGATGGCCAGCACATTGCTACATGATAATAGTTGTAGTTATATAAAAAAAACAAAACAAAACAACACCAACTTTAAGATACCTAGTTGGCATTGCTATATTTAAGAATGATTCTATCTTTATATAATGTGAAATGAGAAAATGATGTTCAATGTACATAATTTTGCTTCATGATCTACCTTGCAAAAAGGATGCTCTTCTGTATATCCATGAATACTTAGAGGCTACACCTTATTTTATGTTTAATTTTCAGTTATCTTCAAATTTGAGAAAGTTTCCTGGGGACATTGAGTGATTAAATTACTTGTCCATGGTCACACAGCCAGGAGGTGTCAGACATGAGACTTAAACCCAGGCTTTCTTGGCTCCAAGGCCAGTCTTCTCTCCACAATGCTGCAGAGTTTGTATAACTGTTTACAACAACAACAAAAAAAGCATTGGAAGTTTTGGCTCAAATGAATTAACCATCTGTATCTTGATTTATGTAAATTCATCACACCCTATAATTACTTGAAAATCCACCTTAAGGATTTTTAGGAACTTTACTAATTAATATAATATAGAATAATTGAGAGGGTGCTACAAATTCCTATAATATTGTGGTGTAAATTAGTTATTGTAGAATTAGATTTTGTTTTTAGATAGCACCCTCTTTTGAGGAATGCCAAACATTTTTTGAACATTCTTATGAGGAACATAGGTTAGCCCAATGACGTAAAAGGTATGAATATAGGAGTCGACTAGACTTTTACCTGTTATATCCTTAATGGTAGAGAATTGCTCAATTTATTAAAGCCAAAACGGAGTACTATGAATACAGGCCTTCTCTGTCTGCTTATTAAACTTTCCTAGGCAATTTGCCAGGTAGTCAAGGATCTTATTTGGGAAGATTATCTGAGGCACAAAGGAGCCTACAAGTCCTTTGGAACATCAAGTGGCAGGCCAGAATCACCAATAATGAAGTGCTACCACACTGTCAATGTGACCAGCCAGGAAACTTTGCTCATTATAACAGAGCTAACTCCCCTGGGTTGGTCACAGGTGCAGAACAGAGAACTCAGCAGGATACTGAAGCATCGGTTCTACAGTGACCTGAAGAAAGGTAATTGCAAACAGAAGGATGAGACAAAGTCCTTTAAGGATTCATTGATGCACAGCCTCAGTTGTGGCACTGCTAAGAGTGACTGGGGAGCTGCAATCGGCACGGAGGCTCACCAGGCACACAACCATGTTCCCCTGCGGAGCTGTTCTTTCTGGAGAAAAGGCTTATCATTGTATCTAATTGGCAAAGATTAAAGGAAAAAAAAACCCAGCAACAGCAACAACTGTTATAACTGCAAACCTTTTACACAGAATCCTAATCGAATACCTAAATTTGCATGCTCTGAATGTGGAAGAGATTGGCTGTTTTGTACCTTGAAGACCACCAAAGCCCAGTCATGTAACAGTGTCTTTTTTAGAGCTAAACTTAGGTATACATTCAAATGCTTATCCAACGGAGCCTGATCAATTTTCTCTTAATGAGATGGAATAAATGGGATTTATCAGTGGCTATAAAGTCAAGGTGGGACTTCAGAGTGCTTTTATAAGAAGTAAGAAAATCTCTAAGAGGGCATAATGAGGCTGCATTAGTATTTTCCTAGATGCATAACAATATAAGAAGACTGGTCCCAAGGCAGAACTCATAGGCTCAGTCAAACAGCAATTATTAGTCTCCATTATTTATTCATTCCCTCTGCTAATTCTCTTTCACTCCACATATGTAAACAACTGCCAAGTCTTGTCTGCAAAATCCCCTGTATCCATCTCCTTTACACCCACATAGACAACATCCCACTTCAGACCCACATCACTTTTTCACTTGAGCATTTGAACCCTCTCATTGATTTGCTTGCCTCCACTCTAGTTCCTTTCCAATAATCCTTTACACAGTTGCCAAAAGAATTTTGCTGGATCATTTTGAGTTTTAATGCTTTGATGATCCTTGATCTCATTTGTGTGGAGTACTCAGTATATTAGTGCAGATAAGACCCCTTTAATGGTTACTCATACTTTACAATCTCATCCATGCCCTTCTGAAAATCGTCCCCCACTCCCAAGTAGGATCCGCTTAACAAGTCTTCCTTTTTTCTTTTGAGACCAATAGTCTGATTAATGGATTGAAAACCTTAGAGCAGCGGTTCTCAACCTGTGGGTTGTGACCCCTTTGGGGGTCTAACGACCCTTTCACAGGGGTCACAGGGGTTGCCTAAGACCATCGTAAAACACATATTTCCAATGGTCTTAGGAACTGAGACACTGATCCTCTACCTGTCTCCAGGTGGGTCCACCCACATGCAGATATGCCCACATACAAGTATTAAAGGGCTGCAGCATTAGGAAGGTTGAGAACCACTGCCTTAGAGGATAATATAACTTTCAACATCTAATTCTTCATAATAATATATCAAACATTTTTAAATATTCTCTTTATTACGAATCTGAAAAACATCCACAAATATGAACACTTCCCCATACAATTTTGAACAAAAAAAGAGAACTGTTCATGAAACAGAATCTTCAGTATACAAAACTATTTTTTTTTAAGCAAATTTCAAAATTAACAGTTCTGATCTAAGGAATGCATATGACCCTATCACCATTGTGGTCAATAAACTGCAGTGACTCCTTATTACCTCTAGGATTAAAAACAAAACTCTGACATTTCCAACCAATTTTTCCAGCTTTGTTATACATCACATCCCTTCACTTAATTTTTGTCTATAAACCAATAATTTCTGCTCTGTAATATACTCTATGCCTTTGTCCAGGTTGATCTCCATGCCAGCAATGCACTTGCTCCATTCCTCACCTCTTCCAATCACTAGTTTCCTTCAAAACTCAGCTCAAAAACTATCTTCTTTTTGAAACTTTCCCTGATTCCCCAAGATACTAATACTACTGCATTTCTGCCAGATTATCATCATTTTGAATATTATGCATATATACATACACATACATCTATACACATACATACAAAGTAAGGGATAGTGAGGTAGTCCAGTAGATAGAGTGCCAGGTCCAGAGTCAGAAGACTCATCTTCTCAAGTTCAAATCTGGCCTTGGACACTTACTAGCTGTGTGACTCCCGGTGAATCACTTAACTCTGTTTACCTCAATCTACCTCATCTATAAAAATGATTTAGAGGAGGAAATAGTAAATCCCTCCAGTATCTTTGCAAAGAAAACTCAAAAATAGGGCCATAGAGGGTTGGACACAATGGAACTAACTGAACAACAACGATATGATGAAAGCTCTGTGGGTGCAGAGACTGTTTCATTTTTCTCTTTATATCACCTGTACTTTTCACATAGTAAACACTTGGTAAGTACTTACTATGACTGAGGCAAGAGTCTATGTGCAAGGCCCTGTGCTGTAGCCTTCTAGGAAAGACAAAGATAATTAAACATGATTCCTCCTGTCCTCACAGAGTCTAGAGTCTAGTAGTGAGATGACATATGTACAAACAACTATAATGCATGATGGGATGATGGATGTGAACATGCAACAAGAGAAATACAAAGTCCCATGGTATTTCAAGAAGAGTTTACTTACAATTGAAAGGATTAGGTAAGACTTTATGGCATTTGATCTAGTCTTAAATGAACGGATGAGAAATGGAGAGGCAGAGCAGGGGGTAGAGAGATACAAGAGAATAATAATCTTCCATGTAGAGGGTTCAGCTGGAATAAATTTGTAGAAGCAAAGAACAGTAGGGCATGTTCTGAGAACAGTAAATAGTCCAATTTATCAGAAAGATAGGGTGTGTTGAAGAAACCCAGGGGGTGTAAAACTGGAAAGGTAGATTGGGGCCAAACAGGGCCCTTGAATGCCAGGTAAAGGATTAGGGATTTTAGAGAGAGCTATTTTGAACAAGTAAAGTGATGTGATCAGAACTGTGATTTTAGGAAATTTTTTTTTTCTGTAAGTACTGTGTAAATTAACTTAGAGAAAGGGAAAACCGAACATAAGGGAATAAGTTAGGAGGCTATTTCAATAAAGATAATATTATGTATCAGTTACCATATAGGGAGTGGGGCTATAAAACGATTATAAGAGAGTTTTTGAATTCAAACATCTTATAATATAGATGGAAATGCATTACCAACAAACCGTTGGGAATATATATTATGTCCAACTCACAACATAAAAGAATTAAAACGTAAGAAAATGGAAAATCAACTCAAATTTTCAAGCACAAAAATGGAGCATATATAGGATGTTTATATGTAACATATATAAGAAGTATAACTGATATGAAGAAGTACTAACGTCACAGAGGTAGAATATAGTATTACCAGAATTTAAATCCATGGACTTTGCTTCAAAATACAGTTTTATTCACTACAATGTCACTGGAGGTAGGGAAGCACTGCTTCCTTTTGTTTTTCTCCCCTTTCTCCCTTATAATTTTCCTTTGACCTTTCTGATGGCTCCTTCTCAGTCTCCTTTATCCCTGTCATGTTGCCTACATGTGAGTATCCTCCAAAACTCTGTCCTAAACCTCTTCTCTTTTCTTTTTGTACTGTGTCCCCTGGTCATCTCATCAGAATCCATGGGATTCCTTATCATCTTTATATAGATGATTCTCAGATCTATATATCCAGCCCTAGTCTCTCTTTGGTGCCCCAATACCACATCTCTATCTGACTTTAGATATTTTGAACTTAATGTTCCATGAGCATCAATCAATAAGGTCTGGCACAGAGTACATTATCTTTCCCCATAAATTTTCTTCTGTGAACTTTCCTATTACTTTCAAAGACACCGGTCTCTTAGTCACAAAGGCCTGGAACCTCAATGGCATCCCTGACTCCTCTCTTACACTCCTCCCATATACAATCTCTTCTTAAGTCTCTTGTTAGCATCTCTTGGTTATGTGTCCTTTTCTCCCCTCACATAGCCACCACGCTAGCTCAGGAACTCATTAGCTCTCTCTGGGACTCATGGAATATCCTTCTACTTGGTCCCTACCTCAAGTCTCTCCTCCTTCCAACCCACTTTCCATATGGATACAAAAGTGATTTGTCTAAAGCATTGATCTGACAAAGTAATCCTTTGTCATTTAAGGCTGTCTACAGTCTGTGTCTTTCTTACTTTTCCAGTCTTTTCATAATTTATCTCCCTTTATATCTATGGTCCAGTGGTAAAGGCCTTTTTTCTATTCCTCAGATACTGGCAATCCTCCATTTTTGGAAAGCTCTTCTTCCTCAAGTCCTCCTCTTAGATTTTTTGACTCTTTTTAAGATTTAATTCAAACTTTATCTCTTAAGTAAAAATCCAGATACCGTCAACTACTTGAACATTTCTCTCTAACATTATCTACCTTCTCTTCTGTAGGTCTCTATTTCAGTATTGTCTACCATATTAGTAGGTAAAGTCCTTAAAGGTAGTAAATTGTTTGGGTAGTTTTGCCTTTGTTTGTATTTAGTATGGCTTCTGGTAAATAGTAATTACTTAATAAGTTATTGTTAAATCATTGATTGAATGGGGGGTCTTCATTCAATGACTATAAAGCCTTATGTTTGAGATATATATGAGATTTGCAATATATTTAAGTGTTAGACAAGATGACCTTTGAAATTCTGCTTAGTCTATGATTCTATGACTGTCTATGCTGTTGGGAGCTGTTTTAACACTTGAGTCTAAGAGCATTTCTGCTCTTGTACACAAACAATCTGACTGATTACTTGCCTCCGTGGAATTGCAAATGGCCATTGGCCTCCTTCTGCCACAGCAGCCATTATAGAACCCTGGTGTAATTGCTAGCCCCTCTAGGTACGTTTCTCCACAGCTGTGCTGGGCTGTTAAGTTTATTTATTCTACTCTCTTCCCCCTAAGTTTCACCACTGTCTGACAATTGCATGTTTCTTCTTATTTATTCATTGGTTTATTTTTTTCCTCCACTTAATAGTATTTTATTTTTTCTGATCACATGTAAAGATAGCTTTCAACATTTCATTTTTTATAAGATTTTGAATTCTAAATGTTTCTCCCCTCCACAATAAACTGACATTGGTTATACTTATACAATCATGTTGAACATGTTTCCACATTAGTCATGTTATGAAAGAAGAATCAGAACAAAAAGGAAAAACCATGAGAAAGAAAAATTTTTTAAAAGTGAGAATAGTATGCCTCAGTCTGCATTCAGGCTCTATAGTTCTTTCTCTGGATGTGGTTTCACCATGAGTCTTTTGGAATTGTTTTATATCACTGTATTGCTGAGAAGAATTACGTCTATCATAATGGATCATCATGCACACACATTTCTTCTAGCATCATCACAGAAAGAGGTGTAAAGTACCTGAACCGTGCTGGGGACAGTGTAAATGGTGACATACTTGAGTGTACTTATTCCATCATAGCGTTATGAAGATAATTAAGGGCATGTCATATAGCTTGAGCTATTTAACTGAAATGTAAATTTCAATATAATTTTTCCCACATTAAAAAATAAAGATCACTAACATTTTGCATATGATATCTCATTTGATTATCACATTCACTCTGGGAAGTGGGGGCTATTATTACTTCCATTTTAAAATGAAGAAACTGAGTCAGAGAGTGGTTAAGTAACTTGCTCGGTCACATACCCAGTAAGTTTCTGAGGCAGAATTTGAACTTGGGTCTTCCTGACTGCAAGTGCAATTCTCTACCCCCTGAGATACCTGGCTGCCTAATAAATCTATATATACATATTAACATACCATAAATTTACATATTTCTATATAGGTGTAGTATGTGAGTATGTGTTTATGTATACACACATATATGTACATAAATACATATGCCCCTCCTTTACTAAAATATTAAATGGACACCTCAACATAGGGAGGAGCTGACTCTCTTGTCCAAGTGTCAATGAAGTATAAACACTGTCAGGTCCTATTGAGTTGGAAGGCCTTTGAAACCAGGTTACAGTTGGAAGTACATCTAATAAAGTAGGAGGCTGGGAGAAGGATGCAACATTCAAAGATGGAAGAAGCATCCCCATTGAGGAAATAATAAAGCCTTTATGAATAAGTGTAATAAGGATAGTAGGTCATACTTGTTTAAAGTCTAAAGCAGTGCTTCTCAACCTTCCTAATGCCACGACCCTTCAATGCTCATATGTGGAGACATATACGTGGAGACAGATAGAGGAGTGGTGTCTTGGTTCCTAAGACCATCAGAAATACGTGTTTTCCAATGGTTTTAGGCGACCCATGTGACCATTGTGAAAGGGTTGTTAGACCCCCAAAGGGGTCGCGACCCACAGGTTGAGAACCACAGGTCTAAAGGTTTGCAAAGCATTTCCCTTACATTTTCCCCGTTTTATCCTACCATTCACCCTGTGAGTCAAGAGCTTTTGTTATCCCTAGACCCCTCTAACTTTACAGTTAACAAACCGGAGACTTAGAAGATTTCAGTGACTTTGTTACAGTCCTATAGGTATTATGTGTCTTGTTGGGGGAAGAGTGCACATTGAAGCCAATATCCTTCCAGGAGCACTGTGGCCAGGGAAGCATTAAGGTAGCAGCTGAAGACTATCAGCAGGTAGAGGAAAGAAGAGGAAGGTAATTAGATTTAATGAGATAAAGCCTCATTGTTAATTGGATTTCTGCTTGAGACCCTCTCACAGAGAACAGCTGAGAATAGTTTCTGTTGGCATTAAACCTTGGCATGAATCTGCTAATTGTCAATCAAAGGCAACTGAGTGAGTGGGCATTCTATTGTGAAAAAGGGAGGGGAGATTGGGATAAATAAATTAAGCCTCTATCAAGAGCCCCAGGGAACTGAGTCCCTATTGTAACTAACAGCTGGAAATTGCCATAATAGTTCAACTTGAGAGTTGGCCAAGAGAGCTACCAACAGGAATGATAAGAGGATTGAGGATTTTGCTTTCAGCAAATATAGAGGAAAAAGGAATGTTGCTTTGCTTCTTGAGAAGGCACCTCATTAGTGTTTCTGCCAGTGCCAAGTAAGAGTTATGTATGCACAAAATGCAAAATGATCTTCACTTGTGGGAGAAGGAGAAAGGGTGGGAAGAAACACTTCTCTGCTCTTAAGGTTATCAGAAAAAAAAAATGTTCTTGAAGGAAATGCAAATGTTTGAGAGAAAACAAAGGAGAAAATAGACATGGAGAGGCAGAGGGGAATGGTAATCTTTGTTATGGGGTTGGAATGTGAGAGAATCTAACATGGAGAAAGACAAGAAAAATGGAACTCTTCTTTCCACACCCCATCCTTAATGCATTGTCAAGTCTTGTAAATTTTAACTCTGTATTTCTCACATCAATGACCTACTTAGAAAGTCATCTCTGTAGTTCAAGTTTTCATGCCTTATCTAAGCTATTGCAGCAGCCTCTTAATGGGACTTTCAGCTTCCATTCTTTGCATTTTGTAACCCATCCTCCACACAAATACCAGAACAATGTTTTTAGAATTCAAGTTTGACAGTCACTCTTCTGCTCAAGAATCTTCACAGGCTCCCTATTTGCTCGAAGGTTATATATCAATTATTCAGGCTGCCAGTTAAAGTCCTTTACAATGTGGTCCCGGCCTCTCTACCCAGGATTATTTTACTTTTTTTTTTTTCTCCTTTTCACACATTCCAATCAGACTGACATATTTTCTGTTGCTGAAACTTGTCATTCTGTCTCCTGCCTCTGTTCTTTTGCGATGGCTGCTATGCCTGCAATGCACTTCTTCACCTCTACCTTTCATTCCAAATGGGGCTGTGTTAGAGCCAGCTTCTACTGGCTCCCAAGGGCTGATTGTTAAAATTTCAGTGTCAATATTTACAAATTGGAAACTGATAAATGCCATAAATTGGGGCTTTTATATTGTTTTGCTGCTTGTCTAGATTTAAGAAACTGATGAAGAAAATGTCAATATTAAAGATTAAATTTAAAAGTGTGTCATGCATTATTCAGTTGTTGAATCATTTACCAGCACACTCCTGTTTGGATTTTGAATTTCTTTCAAGTGCTGGGGCCCCTTAATAATGCTCTCTTCATCTTCAAGTATTCGTGAATGTAGTAATTTTATAAATATTTTGTGTCTCCCCAATAGAACATAATCTCTACTATTTTCTGTTTTGTCTTTGTGTTCTTGTTACCTAAGACAGTGCCTCGTACAGTGAAGGCATTTGTCAATCATTTGTTAGATTATATTGGAGCTAAGTCAGGTACTGGGATTTTTCCATAATGGAGGAAATTCAACTCATTGAGGAAATTGCAACTTATTATGATGTGAGAAATGATGATGGATTCATAGGTATTGTCAAGAAAGAAGTTAAAAATAGTGAGAGGCAGAATAGATGAAGAATGTCAGTACCTCCGTGCTAAAAAGATATTTATCTGATTACCTGACAAAAGGTATGTATATAAGATGTTATGGAGAGCCTATCACAGCTTGCTATGCAAGTCTGATGCTCACTTTCTGGTGACTTCTGTGGGAACAAATGTTACCATTAGAAGAGACCCAGAAAGCATTTCTAGGAATTATTAAATTCTTGGCAGAAAAATGAGGATTTGGGGAAAACAGGTGATGCTATCATTACTTCTGCCAATTAAACACAGGAGCTACAGAAAGAAATGTGGCTTTGGGAAGTGAACATTTGGTTACAAAGATGATGCCTGAAAATAGGATTTATTCCCTGGATCTCAGCTTAAAGGGGTCTTTACCAGAAATGTAGCACAATTGATAAAGCCTGCTAAAATATGTATATATACCTATAGGTATAGTTATGTTATAGTTATAGTAACTATACATATATATAGTTACTATATACATATATATATATATATATATATGTATAGTAACTATAGTTATAGTTACAGAAGATATTGGCCAAAGATTAACGATGATCTCTCAAAGTCTTCATATAACAACATAAATAGAAATGCTTCTATTAGGAAGCAATTTGAATAGAATAATGTAGATATGGAAATTCATCAAAAAACAAGTGTATAGGACACACATGTACATATACACACACACAAGCAAGTCTAGGCAATGTGTAATGAATAGAAATAGACAAGGTCTTCTAAGAATAATTTTCAGTATAATGTAACTCAGAATGAGCTGAAGCTAGTCTTAAATGATATTAGCATTGAAAAGGGCTTCTTAATCTTTTTTTGTCAATGCTAGTTTCAAGAAAAAGAAGGATCAAGATATTATAGTACCACTTCATGGGTCAATAGGATGATTTTGCTTTCTCTGCCAAGAGGGATAGTTTTCAAACTGGAAAAGATAGAACAGAAATTGTCAACAGTGGTTTGATATCCAAGTTTAATGAAGTTATAGTTATTGACCACATAAATGCTATCAATGTCAAATTACCATTCTCAGACAAACAATATCCTACAAAACAAGTGACAGATATGATTAATTCTCCACTGTGAGTCATCTTTGAATGATAATAGAGTCTGGGAGAGGGGCATAGCCTAGTATAGAACTAGAGGTGAAACATTTTCATAAACCATGACCAAGTAAACGTTGACTCTTTGAAGATGAAGCATATCCAAGTAACAACCAATGGATTTGATTTCTGTTTTTCCATGCCAGAATTGATTGTTAGGCCCCATATTTGGGCCTGGCACTAGGGGAAAGAGCTAATACAGAATAATGAACAAGATTATGGCTGTCCTTGTTCCAATTTATTTAGTCAACATTTGTTTATATAATGAGGTAGCGTTATCAGTGTCCTTGGAGTCAGGAAAACCTGGATTCAGAAGCTACCTGGACAACGAATAATAAGGAGATGACCATAGTCAAATGACTTACCTTTGTGCCCCAAAGTGACTTTCGAAGATTTCATTATGGATGTTTTTGATTTGTTTGGAGGGAGGAAATTTCCACATGGGGAATTCCCTGTTCCAGTGAAGTCTCAGATTTGATTTTTCTTGTAACTTCATTTTCCCCCAACCTCTACCTCACCCTCCATTTCATGATTAGGCATCAGTACTCAGGATGAGGAAGGTGGTTTCAGGATAAGCAACTGAGGAGAGCTGGGTTTAAATTAGTAAAAAAAAAAAAAAAAAAAAAAACAAAAAACCTCATTATATTATTTTTATAAGAAAAGCCACACATTTTCTACTGTTAGCAGAAAGGTTGGATTTATATATTTATTTTCTTGTTTAAAATGCTGGAAATATAATCCATACATGTGTGTTGAATCTCATTGTTCAATGTATCCATAAAATTTCCATGGAAAAAGTCCTCCTATTAACAAATATTTTTTTAAGACAGAAAATCAAACTTCAAGAAATCTAAGAATCTTTTTTCTTGAAAACTATAGCCCAGAGAGAAAAATCCAGACTGTGCAGTCCTATGGATGTGGTATAAGATTCACGTTCAGGTGATTCCTTTGGATTACAGTGCAGTAACTCCTGTTTTAAACAATGGTTACACATCTTCATTCATTGCTCTTACAGAGTCACAAATTGCCCTTGGTAATAGCAAAGGCATGAATCCACATTTGGGCTATTTATTTGAATAACAAATTCTGTAATCACTAGTAGCATTCAAAGATGACCTTCTAATCTGAATAATTAATTTCCTTGAGACCGGACTATCACAACAAGTTTTGGCAGGCTGCTTAGCCCTGTGCATCTGCCAATAAATGGAATAGCTGGAGTGTGAAATGCTTTACGGATCTTTTCATGAGCCCACAGTCTACACCAAATGCCTGGCAATTTTATCCTGCCAGTTCCATAGTAGTCACCTCCTTTTGGGGGCAGCTAAAATGTGAAATGATACTAGAGAAGGCAGTAGAGGCTTTGCTTTTCAAATCCTTTATGGAAGAATGGGCAGCCCTTCACCTCAGGAAGCAAAATTACTTAGATTTGGGGCTGATTTTGCAAGTCATTTTATGTCCCTCATCCACTCCCTGGCTGAAGAAAAATCTGAAAATGACAAAGACAGAAGATTAACACTCCCAAGGGATCAAATCCCCTTTTTAGTACATCCCAGGAAAAGAACTAGGCTGTGAAATGAGAACTCTGAAGGTAATCTGCAGAAGTCATTCTTCAAGAACATCTAACTGTAGTCTCATTACCAAGATATTGAACAAGAAGAGAAAGCTTAGGTTCATGCCTGGACAAACAGGACCAGGGAAGATTCAGAGCCTTTTTAGAGTTTTCTCCGGTTTCTCAGGTACAACCCATTTCTTAGTCTCCCCTGGCTGCTGGGTATCGTGTGTGTGTGTGTGTGTGTGTGTGTGTGTGTGCATGCGCATGTGTGCTTTGCTGGACTGAATAGGGGCACACACATCTATTTTTCTTTGATTTTTGTTATCGTGCTTTAGGGCCTTTTTCAGAAACTGCTTTCTGAGATAAGAGCTGGGCTCCTCTATGACCTTTAATATCATCCTTTTAACTAAAAGTCTCAACATATATATTTTAAAATAAGTGTTCAGTTTCTTTTTTTTGGTCAGAGAATTAAAAGCAATTTAATAGCTCACTATTTTAGCTTTCATTTTTGGGTCTTCATTCAACAAGTATTTATCTACTACTAACTAGGTACAAAACACGTAATTGATGTTTTTTGTGAATACCTACGCTTTCATTGCTACAGATAAATAAACAGTGGCAATATTGGAAATGACTAATTCCCTTGTAGAATTGGTACGTGTGGTGTGTGTTAGCTGAGGTTATTATCTGATGAGATTTAGAAACCAAAAATACACCAACCAAAAAGTGTCAGGATGAACAACTGACATTTATATAGCTTTTTAAGGTTGTCAAAACCACTTTGGAGGAGTTATTTATTCTCTCGACCTAATTTTCCTCATCTATAAAATGAGGGGCTTGGACAAGATGACCATTAAAGTTTCTTCTACCTTTCAATCCACAATTCTATAAACACATTACTTATATTACCTAATGTGTATTTGCATGGAATCCACTTTAGTTTTTCATACTTGGAATTGCAATCAACCAACTTGGTACTTTTGCATTCTAACTCCTAGGTTCTACCTTAGCTTTGGGGGTACCTCAGGAGAAGGTGTCACTACAAGAGGGCTATAGGGGTGGTTTTAAAATTCCAAGATCACTGACAATGTCATAACCTTACAGCAAAATCATATCGGTGGGCATAGGTTTCTGATCAGGTTTGCTCTAATGTCTGATCATTGTGTCATTATTAGGGGAAGGGGAACCCCAAGATTTATATTAAGGCTTGACATCCTTCCCGCCAAATACCAATTCCACAATGAACACACATAGAAAATACCAAAGAAACCCATTTATCCAAATTGTAGCAAAACAGAAATCAGGGAAAGTGTATATAGGAGAATATATCAGATAATACAGAGTGAAGGAACTCTCTAATTGGTAGTAAGTTAACTCAGTTCAACAAAAAAGAATCCTAGATCTTTCCCAAGAAGCAACTCGCCAAAGTGTCTGGTATAGCAAGTGGAAGGTAAGGACGTGATGGAGGGAACAGATAGATATAATTCTGGTCTTGTATTCTTTCTACCTGAGTAGAGAGGTCTCTAACCCCAACTTCAGGCTTCCCCTCCTGGCAGGAATGAAATGCTCTCTTAAAGATGAGAGGGAGGAGAAGATGCTAGAGATGTCTCTTCTGCTTCCCATTTAGCCACACAATGACTCCCCCATGCTACAGGTGAGGGGACAGCCTTTTCCAAACATGGGCCTTACTACATTGTGGGTAGGACCTTGCCCCATATGGGGTCCTCTCTACATGTAAAATTATCCTACTAAAGTGCATGCTCCATGAGGGGAGGGTAAATGTCAAATTTAATCTTTGAATATCTCCTTTGTCTAACTTGCTACCTGTCACAGAGTAAATGATTTACATATGTTTTTGAAGAAATGAGACTGACACTAAATGTGGAATGGTGGGATATATGGCTGGAATCCCAATAGCTTCTTCTGAATAACAGAATTTATGTGTTCAGGGTACTGGGAATATTGTACTGCCCTGATTTTTCAAAACCAATCAGGCTGTATCCCACACCTTTGTAACACATTCTCTATCAGAACACTTTCAATATGTCCTTTGGGAATGAGCTCTCTTGCAAGCCCACTGCTACCAGCTGCTGTGGTCGTGGCCTTCATGTTCATGCCTGATTAATGAGCTTTCCCATTAAGCTAGAGTTCAGCTGTCTGAAGCAGCGATAGTTGCTTTATGAGAGTCTCTAAGGTCATTAATAAGGTGAGACCTTTGGATCCCAAGGCAAGGAGAGAAGTTAATATATTTTCTACTGCATTTTGTTTCTCAAAAGTTAAGTACCATATACCATTCCATTTTAAAGGGCATTTCAACAAATGATGTATGAAATGAAAAAATCGGTATGGCTTTACCTTAAAGGGCACAAATAACCAGACAATAACTCTGAAATTAGATGGAAAACTATCTGGCTATTTTTCTTTTTTGAGTTTCACCTGCAAAGTCGAAGACTTACATTTGGTTGCTAGGGCATGTTCCAGCATACTTCTCTATTTCTTCATGACCATTCTCACATCTTCCCGAATGTCTCCAACCTTTGCATCTTTTATGACTCCATCAACTTTTCCAGTTCACTGTCCTATAGTTGACATTATTTTCTATATGCTCAATCCAGCATTTATAGAAAGATGAAAGCTTTTTTATTCTTTCTCTTAATGTGTGCTCATTTTCTGGGGGTTAGGAGAGGTTCCTCCTGAACTGCACTCAGTGACCATGTCTTTATGGATAACACAGTCAAATGAGCCTCTAAGGCAACTTTGCTACTACAGTGTACCAAGTTCAAACATTGGTGAGAGTGACGTGCCAAGGAATGGAGGAATTTCTTGATGTCTCTCACAAGTAAGGGTGTAGTGCTGACTCTTTACATCTGAGAGAGGTAGAGCATTAGATAGATGTCAACTTTAATTCTGGGGTACTATGATGCCATCTTCTGAGAAATCAATAAAGAAAGCTCATGGTGATTATCAGCAGTCTCTGTGCCACTGGAAATTAGTTCATATGACATCTTTGTCATGGAAGCTTGGACCTCAATGAATATTTGTTGAATAACAAATTATCACATTATTGCTTATTTATTTAATTATCAAATTAATTAGTTGCAGTCTAAGGTCTAATAAGGCAAAAACTTAAGGGTTCAATTCAAATCAACTCAACTTATTGGTGCCAATTATATACAAATCAGGGACAACTTGGGGGGGGGGTGGATAGAGTGCTGGGTTTAGAACCAGTAAAACTTGGATTTAAATCCTCCCTTTTTCTCTTCCTAAGTGCATGAATCTGAGGAAATCAGTTAACCTCTTTGTTCCTCAGGCTGCTAGGTGGCACAGTGGATATAGAGTCAGTGGATATAGAATATAGCTATATATATATATATATATATATATATATATATAGTCCTAGAGCTGGCATCTAGCTAATGCTCAAGGTCAGTACCACGCCCTTATGTGTGAGAGACATCAAGATTATTCCTTGGCACATCACTCTTACAAATGTTTGAACCTTGGCACATTATAGTAATCCAGTTGCCTTAGAGGCTCGTTTGACTTTGTTATTTTTAAAGACATGGTCGTTGGGTGCAATTCTGGAGAAGCCCCTCCTAACTCTCTAAAAATAAATTCAAATCTGACCTCAGATACTAGATATGTGACTTTGGGCAAGTCTCTTTACCTCTGTTTGTCTCAGTTTCCTCAACTAAAAAATGGGAATAATAGCAATACCTATCTTGAATAACAATACCTTATCAGCAAAATCTCTGGCATAGCAAGTGTGGGGAGGGGTAGGCACCTGAGGGAGGGAGCAGATAGATATAATTTTAGCCTTGTACTCCTGTCTGAGGAGAGTAGAATGTCCTCTAGCCCCAATTTCCTGTTTCCCTCCTGGTAGAAATGAAACTCTCTCTTAAAGATGAGCGAGAGCAGAAGAGGCTGGAGATGTCTATTCTGCCAACCATCTAGCCACACAATGACACCTCCATGCTGCAGGTGAGAGGACAGCCAAACATAGGGGTAGGGCCTTGCCACATTGGGGTCCACTCTACATGTAAAATTACACTACTAAAGTGCAAGCTCCGTGAGTGGAGGGTTAATGTCTATTTTAATCTTTGCATATTCCCATTGTCTACCATGGTGCCCTGTTCTCTTCCCTCTCAATCACCTCCTAGGTATTAATCTATTACAATTAACAGACTTATAATTTGCATTGGTGGAAAAAATTCCCATACTGTGGAATCACAGAAATTTCACCTCTTCATATGTATGTTCAAGGCACTCTTATGTGTTGGTAACATGATGATGAAAACACAGGCCTTGTCCTCAAGGAACTCACAATCTAATAGGTGAGATTAAACCATCTGTACAAATATACATCAGAATAAAATATTATAAGGGTGAAGACAGATCTAAAAATCATAAGTTTCTAGGTATAACTCATGTTATAAGAAAAATATTTGAAGGAGGATGGTTAGGAAAGTCTTAAATGATTAACCCATGATCACAGAGCTAGCAAGTATCTGAGGTTGGATTTAAATCTAGGTTTTCCTGATTCCACGCTCAACATTCTATATACTTTGCTCTTCTGCTTTCATTGTATTTGAATCTCAAATATAACCAGTCTACTCCCACTTTAGTTCACTGGTTCACGATGTTTCTCATGTCTAGAATTTCCTCCCTTCCCCATAACCTTTTGACTGAAATTCTACTCTATGACCCTTTTCCTTTATGTCATAATAAAGTTCTTGCTTCCTTATTCCTCATACAGCATCTTGCTTTGCCTTTCTGTAATTCCCTTGTAATGTAATATTGGATCATCTACTTACCTTTTTGCATCTTATGCTTCTATTAGACTATGATCTCCATGAAGATAGCAACTATGGCTCATCTGAAGTGCTGTTACTTGAATGGGGGCTTGAAATTCAATGTACAAGTTAATAATTTTTTATAGCCATCATTTCAATTATTCAAATCTGAATGATAATATAACTCATAATTATAACCTATTATTTTTACTGGAATCATCAAAACATGTCTTCTTGAGAAAATAGAAAAGAAGACTCATTTGTATATGTTATAGCATAAAGATACTTGCCTGTCTCCTAATTGTCCTTGCTCTACCCCCCCAAAAGAATGTAAGCTCCTACAAGGTAAGGACTGATCTTTGTTAGGTCTCAGGTACTTTTTCTTTCATGGAGTCTTTCTTGACACACTCTTTTACCAGTACTTAGTGCAATGGCTTACACATGGCACTGTGCTCCATCCACCAAAAGCGTTTCTTAGATGCCAACCATGTGCCAAGCAGGGCGATAAATGCTGTTCATACAAAGAAAGGCAAAAGACAGTCCCTGTTTGTAAGGAGCTCACAGTAATGAAGGATTCAATAAGAAAATACCTATATACAAACTATATA
>CM053591.1:17759657-17793138 GCA_028646515.1 Pseudochirops corinnae
TTAACATGAATATCTCAATATATAGAAAGACAATGAAAGATCTTATTATGGCTACTGTTTCATGTGGTTATACTTCTTTAAGAAATTATGACAATTAGAGTCAAAGTCTTTACTTTTATTCATTTCACACTTTCAATTTAAACAAGAAGTATCTTAATTAAACAAGATGTACACTAATTGAAGAAGCGGTATCTAGTGTAGATTTTTTTAAGGGCAAGATTCAAATATCTGTCACTGGGCAGTGGTAGAAGGACTGGCTTAAGGTGGAGAGTGGCATCAGAATCTATCAAGCAAAAGAAATTGTAGATAATTAGTGTCAACTTAAAATCAAATAAAATGTCCAGACCTGTGATATCAGTACAGGGAGTTCTACCAGTGCAAGTAAGCAGCTATTCTGCAACTTATAGTCTTGCAATATTATCCCGAGGACTCTGAGAGGTTAAGGAACTTGTCCAGTGCCACATAATTAGTATGTGTCAGAGGTAGGAGTTGATGCAGCCATCTCTTAATCCAGCCAGTGAAGGGATTTGTTTAGCTTGACTGGTCATATTTACTACAGAGATTTCATTTTTCTTTACAATTAGGTATGGAGCGGGAATGAGAAAATATATATCTAATAAAGATTAATTAAAAAGGAAACATAATTTGTTCTGAATTATTTAAAAATACGGTGATATAAACATAACACCAGTACTAAAGATCATCTAGAACTGAGAACTTGTATCTTTTGAGTTAAAATATACGTTCAAAGACTATTTTAACAATGACCAAAAATTTAAGTTTAAATTTACAGTTTACAGATAGAGGCAAAATGTTATAGTGAGATTCTGAACAATGTGACAATAGTTTTCAATTAATCACATGTAGTATTGTCTTCTACTAGAAAATAATAATGAGATATTTTATACTCATAATTCCCTATATCTGCAAAGAAGGAAAAGGTACATTTTCTCAATTCATTTCCTGCTTGTTTTGAAGAATTATCACAATGTTTTTAAGCAAATAGGGTATAGAGGTAATCCCAAGAGATTAAATTGATTTTTAAAAATAACATGCATTTGATGTATTTCATGAAATTGAAGTTCTTTTTTTCATGAATAGAATCAATGCAGCTAAGATAAAAAACATATGGCATCAATTGGGAAAACAATTTTTGTATCAGATCCTTTTTTGCTAAGGATCTGAAATCCAGGGTATGAAGATAGCTATTATAAAAATTAAAGGCAAAGGGACATTTCCCAATAGAAAAGTAAACAAAAGGCATTAATAAGTATTTCTGAAAAGAATAATAAAATATCAATGATCATGTCCAAAGATTGTTACACATCACTAATTGTAAGAGAAATGCAAATGACTCTGAACTTTCACTTTATACTAAGCAAATTGGCATAGATCAGTCTTAATCAATCAATTAACATTTATTAAACTCCCAGGTAAGTATCAGGCACTATGCTAAGCACTAGAGATACAAAGAAAGAGAAAATATGATATAGATTTTCATATTAATTAATATAATCAAAATTGATATGACATCACGGTCAAATAGAGAGTGAATGTCTAAAGCCAGATTTGAATTCAGGTCTTCCTGACTGCAGGTACAGCTCTCTATCCACTGTTACCCCTTAGCTTCTTGCTGAATTTAGTCAATGATCTGACTGCACATAAACAGCTGATGATTGCTACTCTGAAATCTATGTCAGTAGGTCTGGTCATTTCCATCTGTTAAGACATCTTAAAAAGCTCCAGTTAGCAGGGAACCCATTACATTCTCGCATCCCTTTTGTATTGCTTAAATAGCTCTAATTGTCTTCACATTTGCCTATCATCAACTTCCATTCCCTTCATCATTCTGGATATCATACACACCAAATCTAATATGTTCTTCACATGGCATTCCTTCAAATACTTTAAAGACAGCTATTTTGAGTCTCCTAAGTCTTCCCTTCAGAGGAAAAATGCCCAGTTCCTTCAGCTGATGTCATATGGCATAGCCTCCCCTGGACTTATATTCTACTATCAAAGGCTTACATTGAACTGGTTTAGTGGCTCTTCTTAACTATTTATAGCATTTTTGTACCATCTGTGACTTCTGCTAAGGTTGATTGCTAATGTCACATTGTAGTTGGGAGGTGATCATGGTTTTTTGTTGTTGTTTGTTTTTTTTACAACCTGTGCTATCTGCACCCAATTCTAACAAAATGAAAAAAGAAACCATGAGGATGGGTTATCTGTCATCTGAGGAGCAGGCTCTTTACATTGGGTGATACTCAATACTAAATTGACTGCAAGGTTAATTCTTTACCAAGCCACAGAAAGGATGCAAATCTCACTGGTGGAGGATATATTCACATGAAAGAAAGAATAAAGCCTTGATGTGTTTAAATATCATCTTCTGCAGCAGCTAGAAGGCTGTTAGGTAAGCACATAGTGGGTATTTAGCTGATTGAACTTTTTTGGAGTTTATGTTATAGAATCTTAAATATTTACTCTATCTCAGTCAGAAAACCTTACTGGCCATAACAGGCGAGCAATTGAAAAACAGAGCGCATGGAAAGCAGAGGACCTGATCCAAACATTTGTCTTTAAAAAGAAAATTAACATTTTTATTGAAATTTTTGAGTTCCAAATTGTTTCTCTCCCTCCCCTTCCTCCTCCCTGAGGCAGAAAGCATATATAGGCTATACATGTGCATTTATGGAAAACATTTCCGTATTAGCCATTTTATCCAAGAAAACACGAATAAAAGAAAAAAATGAAAGAAAGTGAAAATAGGATGCTTTAGGGGTGGCTAGGTGGCACAGTGAATAGAGAGCACAAGCCCTGGAGTCAGGAGGACCTGAGTTCAAATCTGACCTCAGACACTTAACACTTATTAGCCGTGTGACCTTGGGCAAGTCACTTAACCCCAACTGCCCTTCCCCCCCACAAAAAAGCAAAAAAAAAAAAAAAAAAGAAAATAGCATGCTTCAGTCTGTATTCAATCAATATCAGTTCTTTCTCTGGAGGTGGATGGCATACTTCAATCATTAGTCCTTTGGGATTATCTTGGGTTGGTATTGTTGAGAATAGCTAAGTCATTCACAGTTTTCTAAAGCAGGAAATGTGGACTAAAACAATAGAGTATTAATTATTCCTTTTTGGAGGCTGGGAATGGGAAGGGTGGAATTGGACTTTTCTACTTTACCTGCCCTTGAAGTACAACAGTCACTCCTGGGCTTGATCCCAACACTAGTAATCATGACATATTTAATCTGCTCTGTTTTTGTGACCTAAACCGATTTCCTCTTCCATGTGTAGTCTGGTGGTCCTCCACTCCTAGGAGTTTACCACTTTGGTGCCAAACAAATCAGATGCCTGATTGACTTATGTTATTATAGATCAAAATCCCTGAACTCCAGCTATCTATCAGTCTCACTATGCTCAGTATTAGGGACTACAAGCAAACACAGTATGGAATATCAATTATTCCTAAGAAAGAGAACTTAGACACCATCTAGTGCTCTTCATTTTAAAAACTAGGAAACTGATCTTAGAAAGGTTTGATGACTTGACCAAGCCAACACCTGCCATTTGTGGGAAAGCCCGTTTGTGGATTCTATATCCCAGAGATCTTGTTTCCTGTTCTATTGACCTTTAAACTATGCCACATTGCATATAGTATATTAAAATGCATATATGGCAGTGATGCTATGGACGGTAAAATATATGCGTACCATTTGGAAATTTGTAAAGCACCTAAATTTTAGTTTATAAATCCCATTTGAAGTAAAACAAACAAAAAATAATAATAATCACTTTTGCCATATCTTCACCAAAAATGAGAACGTAAAGCATAAAGGTCATTCTTATCTCAACATAAAGAAATCTGATTTATATCTTCAGCCTTGAATTCCTAGAATTCTAATGTAAATCCAGTCAGGGTAGCAAAAACACAACTGATAAGTTTTTTAAAAAATCTTATTCCCTCCCCACCCCCAAGATAAATAAAACCTTAGAGCAATAGAGGGAGCTGTTGCCCTATGGAAAAATAAAATCAGACTGCCTTGAAAAAAATCTCTTCCTTCTTCACATGCAAAATAAATAAACAAAAATAAAAACCATGACAGTTAGAAAAGAAGAAATACGATTATACTCAGTGACTTGATTAACATGTCCTGTAATGCTGAACTTGGGGATAGCACAGCAGGGCTGCTGGGCTGTAGACAGAATCTGCTGTAAAATGTCAGGAAAGCAGGCACTCCATAGCCAAACTACCCGAGTCCTCAGCCTAATGAATTTCACATGGCTCTGCAGGGCACCCGTCTGGTTCATTCATTAGCTGTAAGGGTAAGTTAGAAGCATCCTTTCATTCTGAGGAGAGAAAGTACAAAAGAAGGAGAGAGAGAGAATTGGTGAGAGGTGTGTGTGTGTGTGTGTGTGTGTGTGTGTGACAGACAAACAGAGACAGAGATAGACAGAGACAGACAGACGGAGAGACTGAGACTGTTTTGGGAATTCCTCATTTACAATTGTTGACCAAAAGCAGTCTCACCTGGAAGAAATCATTTATCTTCTTCAATTCAATATTTTCATGTCTCTTTCTTCTGTACACTCTGGCTTCCTGTGGGTGGTAGAACTGATTTTAAAAATGTGCACCTGTTTGACAGAGAGGCACAAGTCCACTCCTATGTGAACTGATGTCTCTTTGCCCATTTGTTATACTCTGTTATAGCTTATTTGTTTTGGCCAAGGGTATAGGGTGGAAATAAATATGAATTTCTTATTTCTATTTATTCCTTTTGTTTTTATAGAGGACTTAGACACTTAAAACCGGTGGGAAATGCCTTCCTGAAACCCTTAATAAATTATTGAGCTTACCAGAAACCTTCCAAGCATTAATACTGTAAAATGAAAATATCAGTTGACAGGTTTTAAAATAAGACAAAAGATTCATAGGGTCATCAAAACTACAAGTGGAAGCTTAGCATAGTATAATAAATATTTCAACAATTTAAAAATGTAAAAAATAAAGCATTTTCTCATACTCTTTTTTTCCCAGTTGGTATATACAGTTTCTCTGATTTCCATCTTAGGAATCCTCAGGGAGTAGGAGATTATTTCTTCATGATTTCCCTTTGACATCCCAGCTGTGTAGATTTAAAAATCAAAAGGCTTTTCTTTTCTTTTGTTTTTTTTCAAGGCATTTCAATTCTTTAGTAAAACTTCTTGACACATCGAAATCTGGAGGACTGCTGAACACATCAGTGGATTCTGTCACTTCAAACACTGTTGCATTCAATTTTGTTGAATGCTAGAGGCCTGGGTGGTGTTAAATTGTGTCATGCAGTATTAAAGAAACATGGTGAGACATCCAAAGCTCTAACGTATGAGTCAGTTCTTTCCTTCAGAAAAACAAGGGTGCTCTAAAATATTACCCATTTGAAGAAGCTCGTAGTAAAGATCAGAGTAATTCCAGATAATCAAGGGATATGGATTCCTGTGAATTTAATGGACTTTTGTATTTAGCATCAAAGTTTGCAGACTTTTCAGAAACAAGATTGTAAAACAATGGATTAATACTTATGAAATTAATCGAAGTAAGGACAAGTGAGAGAAATAATTTCCTGAGGAAACTCTTCATATCAAACTCTCTTGCCTAATAAAGAGTGACAACACTTTTAACAAAGATACATAAGAATTAGAGATGACATCAACACTGGCATCCTATATTCAAATAAACTTTTCTGATTAAAACATAGCCAACACCTTTTAATTTGTCCTTCTGTTCCACCTCTAGGATAGTGGTGATAAATGCACCCACTGAGAGAAGGGTTTTAAGAAAGGTCGACTTCACTTTTCTTTTGGAATGAACATTACAGGTATTTTACCAAAGATCTAGAGACATACTTGGTTTATGGTTTCAGGACATGAACCTATTATAACTTCCATGCTTCACTCCTACCAGCACTGAGTAATTGATGAGCATTACTTGACATTATTGCTCTGGATTTTCAAGAAAGATATGTTTTGAAAAAACAGTTTCAGACAGGAAAATTTGAACTTGAATGTTTGATTTCTATTAGTACAAGTGTGGACAACGCCTCTGACTCTGCTTAGTTACACATTCCCAGGAAGTGCCTCTTATGTGCTCTGTTCTCAGCTCAATTTTGAAGTTAAAGTGGAATATGAAAACTAGCTTATATTTAGAATATAAAATCCTTTAAGCATAAACTGTGTAAACCTAATTTTTTCGGTGACTTGCTGTGCTATATAGAGGCACTCAAACATTTGTTGATGGTCACAGAAAACTCAGATCAGGAAAAAAAGTGAGAAAAATTATCTGGTCTAATCAATCATCAAGACAATCAACTTTTTTATTATTATTTATTATTAAATTTATTTATATTTTTATTTTTTATATATTTTAAAATAAATTTTTATAAATTTTTAATATTTATTTATAAATAAAATAAATTTATTATTAAATGTGACTCTGCTAGGGGCTTGGGATTAAAAATACAAAATGAAATAATCCATTTCCATAAGATGCTTACATTCTAACCAGAGAGATATCTTTTACATACATAACTATGTACAAAATATACACAAAATAAATATGAATACAAGGTAATTTTGGGGCTGCTTGTTTAGTTGTTTTTCAGTCATATCCAACTCTTCATGACCCTTTTTGGGGTTTTCTTGGTAAAGACACTACAGTGGTTTGCCATTTCCTTCTCCAACTCATTTTACAGAGAGGGAAACTGAGGCAAACTGGGTACAATGACTTGTCCAGGGTCACACAGCTAGTATGTGTTTGAGGCTGTATTTGAACTCAGGTCTTTCTGATCCCAGGCCCAGCACTCTATCTACAATACCATCTAACTGCCCCACTCCAATTTTTTGGGGAATTTACTAATTCAGGGTAAAAATAAATCTTCATGTAGTATCATGATAGAGCCTGAGTTGAGTTTTAAGGAAACAAGGAATTCTAAGAAGACAATGTAAAGAAGAAGTCTATTTCAGACATAGGGCCAGAAAAAAATACCTAAAGTTATAAACTATCAGATAACAAGATAAGCCTGGCTGACCTTACCCACATTATGGGGCCAGTTCTCTGCTACCCTTATCAATCCAAGAGATGTGACCCTTTTGTCCAGTGCAGAGGCCATGGAGGAGTGAGTATAATCCTCTTATTTCATAAGGGCAAGCATGGATCAATATAATGAGTTTTACTTACCAATCACATTTTTAGCCATGAATGAAAGTACTGAGCATTGAAATCACAGACTCCTAGAAATAGAAGAACAATTAGAGATCAGTTAGTCCAAAACACTGATTTTATACATGAGAAAAGTGAGACCCTAAAAAGCTGAAGAGATTTGTTTAACATCCCAGAATTAGTCAGTGACTTTCATATAAACTGGAGACCTGGCTGTCATACTAACTAGCAGCAGAATAAATCCCTTAATGTTTCTGAATTACACTTTCTTCCTCTATAAAATTAAATGGTTGGACTAGGTCTGGGGTGGGGAGCCTGTGTTCTTGAGACTACATGTTGCCCTCTAGTTCCTCAACCACAGTCCTTCGACTGAATCCAAACTTCAGGAAGTTCCAGGTTCCCTGCCCCTGGACTAGGTTAACTTTCAGGTGATTTTCACAGTTTATCCTTAGAACTCCAAATCTGTCTGTTCCCAGAAGCTGTCTAAGACCTTCTTCATGTTAGGAACTGTCAGGGGATTACACTGCTTCTACCAGAAGCTTGACCTATTACTGCTTCTGCAAGTCTCAAACCAACACCCCAGATTTCAACTGCCCTGAGACCTGCCATCTAGTATGAATCATAGCCTTTGATTTTAACAAACTCCAAATTCATTATCTTTTTTGATCAACGTACTGACCAAATTCAATGAAACTATAAGATAGCTGCCTTCCTTGAACCATAACAAGCTAGACAATAATTGTCATCTATTACTTCTGGAGACACGAGACATATCCAGGATTGACGATGTAGTTCATCTAAGTCACACAGGTTTCCAAAGTGGGCAATACTGCCCCGTGGGGTGGTGCAGGAAGGATGGGGGGGAGGTGAAGGAGAGTGGTAGTAACCTCAAGTGCAATTGTGGGCCATTGAGTGAAAAAAAGGTGGCAGTGGAAGCATAAAGAAAGAAGAGAAGATAGTCCATACATATTTCATCTGTTGTATAATAGAGTTAAAGTTGTAGAGATTACATTATTTTCCAAAAAAACCCACAAAATGAAGGCCGTAACTGACCAGTTGTGAAGTCCGCTAACAGGTCTTAACAAACAAATTTTGGCAGGTGAGCAATGTCATTCATTGTTGGGAAGTCCAGCGGGCATGGGGAGGAATATGTGTGTATAATGACTTGTTTACAATGTGATAATATATGGTTATGTGACACAATATTGTGTCATCAAAATTTCAATGCAGGAAAAGCCCCACAAATTTATAATATATTTAAAAATTTAAGATGCATCATTTAAAAACATCTATTTTAGATATATATATATATGTGTATATATATGTACATATATATATATATATATATATATATATATACATATTTTGAAATGACACAATTTAAAAAAAAAAACATCAAAAGGTTAAAGAAAGTAGATTTCCAGGGCAGGGCAGGGGGTCACCGAATAATTTGTTTTTTGAAAAGGGAGTGGGAGGCCAAATAAGTTTGAGAACCTTTAATTAAGATCTCTAAAGAGTCTTCTAATTAGTATAGTGTTAGTAGTGATGATTGTGGGATACAGGGATTGCTTTTCTACCCTTGTATAACAATGCTTTGTGCCATAAAAGTAAAGCTAATTTAATTTGCTTAGAACCATTTGTCAGGTAAATGTTTCTCAGTTTTATCATTCTGAATTTCCACATATAATGGTTTTACCCAGAAATCCTCCCTTAATTCTCCTTCAGCATTTTTTCTAACATTCTCTGACTTTGCAACAGAAATGTGTTACCATTGAGATAAAAAGGCTAGGGACAATAGCTTTCTCATAGCAAGTGCTATTCTATTGAATGGATGAATGAATGAATCAAACCACTTTGAGTTTTTAAAAAATATCTTGTTTTAATGATTCAATATGTTCCTGGTGATCATGTCATAAAGCAAACTGAGAATAAAATGTTGACCATTTGTGTTTATCTATTTGGGCATGTTTAATATCAATAGTTAAAAAATGAATAATTGGGTGAAGGCAGTGGAGAAGTGAGGTGGAGGTGTTATATCTTCCTATTATATAATCCTATTATATCAGCTTGATTATACAATGTGTGAAAATCTGAAGTAGTGAAAACTGGATTTCTTGATTATAGAAAATGCTTGCTAGGTCATGAGCTTTTCCTATGTTTTTCTATCATCTGTGAGTACATGAAGGGTCTCTATTTTCTTGTTATTCACAGAACACTTCTGATATGGGAAGTCCCTCCACCAAATATAGATCTATATTCATCTATTTATTAGTATAGAAGCCCTAATGTATTTCCTAATGCAAATTGAAGTTAAATGACTCTCCCAGATTCATATAGCTAGTAAACAAAAAGGGTAGGATTTCATCCTAAGGTTTTTGACTCCAAACTCAATGCTATTCACTATACCATCCTGCTTTAGTTTTTTTTGCTATATAAAGATCTGCATATAGTTACATCAATGATGACAATGGAATTTAGGTCAAAGGAAGTTATCTTGGCTCTTTGGATTTATTTCTTGAAATGCCAAAAGGAAATCATCATAAATTTGTCCCATATTTTTATGGCAGAATCTTAGGGTAGAATTCAAAGGATGGAGTAACAATGAAGAAGTAATACATAAAACACTCAAAAAGACATGTAAGAATATATATTTTTAGAAAAAGAGAGTGTTTATTAAGTGCTTACTAGGTTTGAGAACCTCTTCTTTTGACTGGGAATAAAATATAAAAAAAGAAAATATCACATTCTCTCTAGGAGCATATATTCTGCTGAGAGCTGGGATATACCATATACCTATTCAAAATATAATTTAATAAGGGGAAGAGTTCTAACAAATGGAAGGATCAGGAAAGGTTTAACAGATGATACAGTACCTGAGCTGAACATTGAAGAAGGAAAAGGATTCCGAGAGACAGAGATAAGGAGCTAGGAATGGGAGATGGCCTGTGAGAAGATTCAAGGCATGTTGAGTTTACGGAATAGCCAGTAATCTAGTTTGTCAAGAATATATAGTCTGTGAAAAGACACGACTACGTAAGAAAGAAAGAATCAGGAAAAGCATAAAATATTAAACAAGAAAAGAGTTTATTTAACCCACTATGGACAGTTGTTTTACTAGCAACTCATTTCTTATCTCTTTCCACCTTTAGGATTTTAGATTTCTCATCTAAAAAGAAAATATAAATTGGCTTCCAGACAGGTAAGTCAGTTTCTTCAGTTGTAGAATGAGGAGTTGGATGAGAGACAGGAGGAGTGGTGCCATCTGGCTTGGGAGTTCAGAAACATGAGTTTGAGTTCAGGCTTTAGTACTTGTTGAATGTGTGACCTTAGGCAGCTTACTTTAATTTTCTACGCCTCCATGTCCCCATCTGTCAAGTGAAGAGGTTGGACTACATGAACTCTAAACACCCTTTTAGCTTTCAGAGACTATGGTTCCATAGATGATTTCTAAGGCAATTTTTAGCTCTAAAGTGATGTATTAAGTAATTGCAATTTTAGGGTCATGCCCCTGGGAAAGCCACTTGGCTTAAGTTTTCCTATGGAGTAAAATTTATGATATTGCTTCCCTGAAAACCTTACTTAATGCTTGTTGACCACAGAACCCTATATTTAGAGTTAAATTCCTTCCCATTTGCTATAATACTTCCTTACTTAATAGAAGGTCATAGAAAATTTAATTAAAAATAAATGGCTTCATATGTGGAGAGAATATTACTTTGATCAGCTTACCTTTCTAGTTCTAAAACATTTATCTCTCAAGAGCAATGATAATTCTTCAGTGTTTTATTTTCTTCTGTTCATTAATCACAACATTAAAAAGGCTCTCAGAAATTCTAAACTATACAGAACAAAACTTTCTAAATTTATAAGAGAGTAAGTCATCTAAATATATGGGTTGAAGGTAATTTCTTCAAATCTGAGTGGAAAGATGCAGCTCAGCTTATTCATTCCTGAGGGTACCCTTTGCTTACCTCCTAGCAAAATCTATCATCAGTCCCCATTCTTTGCATATTTCTGAGCATTATTCTGTTTGCATTACATTTCCAGATTGAAAGAAAAAGAATGAATGAATTATTTATGAAATAGTATGTTTTAAACACTATTCTAGGTGCTAAAAATACAAATACAAAAATGACATATTCTTTTCACTTAAGGAGCTTATATTCTAATAGGGAGACTGTGTATGTATGAACATATATCCACAGATGTCTATATATACTAATATGTGCATATATTTTATCTCTATGCATATATATATATATACATAAATATATCAAATATAAATATGGAAATATCTGAATATAGAGATCTATATGCAACATATATGTAAATATATATACATACTGATATATCTATATTTATATCTACATAAATTTATAACTATATAATGCTATATGTCTGCATATAGAACAGGTGGTCAAGGAAGGGATTATGATCTGAGAAATTACAAATATTGTGAGTGGGAAAATAGGATAATCAACTGAAATGCCCTTTTCAGAGCTAATGGTTGTCTTGATTTGAATATAGTTCTTAGAACAAGGAGTAGGAAGGTACAGGTTTGAGGGGACAGGTGGACGTGCAATATAGTGCAAAATTGCCAAGATCAAGATAAGGTTGCAGAGTAAGTGAACTTTTCAAAAGAACTTCAGAGCTGACATACTAGTTAAGACCTCTAGTTAGTTCAGCCTAGTATTCTTTCTATGTGGTATTACTGATATGCTCCCAATATTCAAGTTTCTATAAGTAACTAATAGATCTTTCATCTATGACTAAATTTCAAAAAACTAAAATTTGTATTTTCAATATGTAGCTACTCTTGGGTCCATGAGATCTTTAGATTTACTATACAAAGCAGTATTTCCTTTTATTCAGTTTTAAAGATAGTTCTCCCAAGTTTAATTTTATAACATTTGTATTTCAGAAAAAAGGAGACACTAACAAGTCATTCAACAGTGAAAAGTTTTACGGAGCCATAGACGAAGAAAGATACTAAATGGGGATTGCCAACCCCATTGGTTGATTCATCTGAGTCAAGCTCCCATCACATTCCATAAGCACGTATCCCAGAGCCTCTCTGACTCCTCATAGCTGCTTCGTTGCTGTTCATCCTTTGTCTTTGAAGAGGACCAATGGCACCATAATGAGATAGTTTGACTTGCCTGTGGATTCGACTTAAGTGATGCAGAATTGTGCAAAGTCATCAGCTTCACTCTCTTCCCCAGTCATTTAAGTCCAGAGGCAAGACAAGAGTCAAGATGACTGGGGATGACCTGGGATGCAGTGGGTGACCTCGGTGTCTTCCATGACTGACCAAGTTCTAAGTTCTCCACAGTGGCTGCTTCAGCTGCCTTCATGGCTGTTAGAACAAATTGTTCTCATCAGCCCATTCTGCCCAGGGAAGTCTTTAGGTGCTTGGGATAGACATCCCCCTAACTTACTGATGCATTTCGGGGAGGACTAGCACCTCTGGTAAACCTTTTTCAGCATCTACCTTTAGTGTTCACCTGTCCCCCAATTCTCACCTGTGACTCCAAGAAGCTGTAGCATAGGCAGTAGCTATGCCCTGGTAAAACCATCTCAGCAGCTGCACTAAATCAGGTTGAGGGTAACAGATAGCTGCTTTGTATTTATACAATGATTTATACAAATGAAATGATATACAATTTACATACCTATAAATCTATTTAGCCATATATCTACATATATCTATGTATACATATACATTAGTCCCCTGAATCAACTGGGTCTTGAGGAATTTTTCAATACCTTATAAAGAAAAACTAGCCCAATCTATATGGGAGAGGGTTTTAGATATTATTTCAACAAAATAGTAAATGCAGGGCATAAGTAGTTTTCCTTATGGGATTTTCCTTTTAACTGTTGCAGTAACCTCCTAATTGTTCTGCCTGCCCCAAGTTTCTCCAGAATTCAATTGATTCTCCAATCAGATTCCAAAGTGATGTCTCTAATGTGTATGTCTGACCCTGTGAGCCGCCCCTCTTGCCTCTATTAAGCTCCAGTGACTCCCTTTATTTTCAGCATTAAATATAAGCTCCTTTGTTTGGCACTTACAGCTCTTTATAACTTGTCCCCTCCCTACCTTTCTAGTCTCATATTTTACTGCCCTTCACATGCTCTGCAATGCAGCCACATTGTTCCTCCCACACAATATTTCAGTTCCCATTCCCACACCTGTGTATTGCCTATGATCCATTCCTGGAATATGGTCTCTGCTTTTGCTTTTTTGTTTGTCTGGTTCCTTTGAGAGTCAATTGAAGTCCTACCTTCCGCAGGAACCCTTTCTGGGTCCTCCCAGTTGCTAGGACCTTCTCTTGTCAGATTACATTTCATCTACTCAGCATATATCTTATAAGTACTTTGTTATTATTATGCTATCTCTTTAATATAATGTAATTTTCTTGGAAGCAAGGACTATTTTGGTCTTTCTTTGCATCTCAGTGCTTAGTATAACGACTGGAACATAGTAGGCACTTATTAAATGTTTGTTGCCAGAGCAAGCGAAGGTAGTAGAGTGTAACAAGTTACACAATTTTAGAAACATATTGTGTGACTGAAAGGACAGCCTTGTTTTTATCTCTGAGAGGATTTTCCAGCCACTTCAATTCAAGAAACATTTTTTTTAAAGCATCTACTGTGTTCCAGGCTCTGCACTAAGTGCTAATATACAAATAAGAAAAAAAGTATGGTTCCTGTCCTTGAGGAGCTTACAATCTAATAGGGGAAGATTATATATAAAAGGAAGCAGGAAAGGGAGGAGGGGCTCTACCTGGGATATGGGCCTCTAGTTCCATGGAGATGCAACCAAGCAGAACTGCAGATGGAAAGTCGAATGAGTTAGAAGTCCAATTTCTGCCTTGTGTAAAGGAGAGCTTTGGGATGTATTTACTGCTTCACCCTCCAGCCCTTCAAACTGAGAGAAGAGGAGGTCCAAGGACCGGCAAAGATGTTGAATATCCAGGGCTTGAGCTAGCAGCATGGGGATGAGATTAGGAGTGATCAGCTTATTCTGAGAGAGACTGCAGATAGAAACTAAAAAAAATTAACCACCTGATAGAACCGCAAACCAGGATACAAGCACTAGCAGCCTGGCTGAGTAAGCAAGTGAGGTAAATTGTTGAGCCTTTCATTACAGGAACCTAAGTAATCAGATTTCCCTGTTGGTCCAGTTAAATGTTGCAGAATGCTGCTGATTGGCTGTATACTCTAAGTGGACCTAAAAAGCTATATAAAGCAAGGCTAAATAAAGTCTTTTAAGAAAAAGCTGCTGCCCTCAGACTGTCTTCCTTATTGCTCTAATAAATTTCTTTTCCTTTCAGGTTATTCATTTTATTTGACCTCCAGTCTTTGGATCCACTGGTGAGAGAGATTCTCCCTGGGCTCTCCAGGAACTCAGGCTTAAGAAATTTCCCAACAAAGTCATTATCGGTAATAGGATGAGGTCCACTTTAACCCACTGGGCATCTCTGCAGTGCCTCTGTATTACCTGCAATTTTGCTTCTTTTGAGAGTGTCGTGTTCTGTGGCTTATGGCTATATAGCATCATTGGAAGAATATTATTGTTTCAATGATGGATTTTGGGTAAGGGAGAAGCTTGGGATCACTGAAAGCACTACACCATTTTCTGAATATGCTGCTCCTCCCTTTTTTTCTCCTATTTGGTTCTGGGCCTAGAACATTATCCATCTGCACTGAATGTATATGTATATGAATATAACCAAGTTATATGTACTGAAATACTTAGGATATTGCACATTCATTTGCATGGGGTCAATAGGCATTTTTCAAGTATTTGACTTTCCCTGTGTGGATTCTGAGGTTAAGCTCTTTGAGGTGGCCCTAGTTCTAATTTGGAGGGATCTGTACTGTTCTATGACTTGAATAGCATACAGGAGCCCCAAGAAAGTTCTCATCATTTATATATCATATGTATGATATATGAACACATATGAATATTATTTAATTAATTAAATGGTTTGATTAATGCAATAATATAACAATATATTAATATACGATAACACAACACATATTCATGTGTCATATATATGGATTTCTCCTTGTATAGAGTTCAAATTTTAAAGAATCTGCGTGGTGAAACAAACGCTACCACCTCCTCATGTGCTTCCTCAAGAACGCCACACATCTAAAGGTGCCAACGTATTGACTGTTCCTTGTATTTCTTTGTATTCTACGTTCATTATCTTCCTTAATATTTATCTTATTTCCCTAATTCTCTGAGGGTCTCGGTATTGTTTCCTATGCTGTTTGTGTCCTTCACAATTTAGCACGTAGCACTCAGTAAAATTTTTATTGAATTGATTGGATTGATGAGGTTGACAGTAACAAGGTCTACTTTGGCTGTTCTCTGGGAAACTGGGGTCTTGTTATTCTATCAGGGACATGGCTTTACCATCCCCACTTTGTTGTTTTTAGCAAACATGGAATTTCTTTTCAAAGATCCTGTGAATTTCTGCCTTCATTTTATCACTATGTGTCTGATTTATCTCTCTACATTAAGGTAAGAGATATTTTTGCATGACTCAGTTAGCCAGCTCGCCTAATATGTAAGGACAGAATGATGCTTAAGAAATGGTGACATTGAGGAACTAGGTGGCACAATGAATAGAGATTCTGCCCTGGAGTCAGGAGGATCTGAGTTCAAATGTGGCCTCAGACACTTGACACTTAACTGGCTGTGTGACCTTGGGCAAGTCACTTAACCCCAATTGCCTTGCCTTCCCCCACCTCCGCAAAAAAAAAAAAAAGAAAGAAATGAGGACATTTTTGTGCAAGTGGTCCTCATTCCTGGAGTGCACTTCCTCCATTCTTGTGACTCCTAGAATCTCTAGCTTCCTTCAGTTCAGGTGGTATTTCCTAAATGAGGCCCTTCCTGAACCCGTCAATCACTGGTATTCCCTTTTGAAGTTAACTTTGTATTACTTTGGAAGCCTGCCATAGTAGATAAAGAGTCAGTATTGGAGCCAGAAGATCAAAGTTTAAGTTCTGCCTTTGTCAAATTGGAGAGTAGGGAAGTCACTTAAACATTCAGTGATTAGAGGCGAAGCCCAGTGATGGGAGGTGAGTCTCCAGCTCTAAATTTCCATGAAATTGTTTTTGCTGAAGGGAATTTCATTGTCTTGGAGTTTCTTATGGAATAAAACCACAGATACAGTTTTAACCCTAATTTTTTCTTTTACTCCTTTGCTATTTCTTATTAATATATATATATATTTACATTGTGTCTCCTCAGTAGAAAATGAGTTTCTAAGAGACAAAGGATATTTCATTTTTGTCTTTTGTCTCTCTAGGACTTAGCGTGGTGATTTGCATATGACAGTCACTTGACTGCTTTTGAATTGAATCAAGCCCTTGATTGTTCCTATGAAAGCTCAATAAATTCATTCACTAAAAGTCAATTGGGGTCTAAGAAACATTTTAGTCGCTTTTCATGAATTTGTCCAGAAATTGTTTACCCAAAAGCATTAAACAAGCTTTTCCAAAATGCATTAGAAAAACATAGGGACAACAAGAAGTTGGAAGCTAAAATGGATATGTATTTTTCAAAGCAAGTTCTTCTATCCCCATTACAGCTTTTGAATAATTGTTATGTCTTCTCATGAAGATAATTGAATTTGCGTACCTAGTATTAATTTTTTCTTTCAAATACAAACTGTAAGAACCATACGGATAACCAGGAAAAATCTTCAAATCAGATGACTTCTAGAGTTCAGTTAGTAGAAGCTTTTGAAATGTAGGTTGAAAGTAATTCTTATGGTATATAACTGATATTTTAAATGAGTGCAAAACCATTGCAAAATAACACATTTAAGAAATAATATTTATAGATTTTGTTGTGGAAAAAATGAGATGTATAGAGTTCCATGGAGATTGAACTTGTGATTTAATCAGTGTAAACACCTCACCATATGAAAACCATCTCCCCTCATTCGGATAAGCAGCTTGTGGATAATCACAGTCTTTTAAAAAAATTTTTAAAAATTTTTTTATTTTTTTGCTTTTTTTTGGAGGGCACTTGGGGTTAAATGACTTGCCCAAAGTCACATATCTAGTAAGTGTGTCAAGTGTCTGAAGCCGAATTTGAACTCAGGTCCTCCTGAGTCCAGGGCCTCCTGAGTCCATGGCACCACCTAGCTGCCCTAGTAATCGCAGTCTTACAGCATTTACCTTGTGGTGGTGTTGTTCAATCTTTTCAGATTGTTCTTGAGCCCATGTGGGGTTCTCTTGGCAAAGATACTAGAGTGGTGTGCTTTCTTCTTCTCCACCTTAACAGAGGAAACTGAGGCAAGAAGAGTTAGGTGGCTTGCCCTGATTCACATACCTAATAAGTCTGAGGCTGGATTTGAAGTCAGGTCTTTCTGACTCCAGGTCTAGACCTCTATCCACTGCATCAACTAGCTGCTGCTTAGATATGAGCTCAAGTGCCTTGCCCATGGTTAGACAGCTAGTTGCATCAGAAATAGGACTTGAATCCAGGTCTTTCGGCCTTCAAGCATGGCCACTGATTTATTTTATTATGATATTGCTCAAACTGTTTAAAAATTATGAAAAAAATATGCATAGACACCATAATATTTGTCTACCTGCTTCTCCTAATCTTTTCCTTGTGGGAAGTTCAGGCAATATCAGAACTAAAAAAAATGCTCAGTGTAGAAAGTGCATGCTTCAAATCTAAGGTTTAAGACAATTGTGATTTAAGATAACCATACATCAAGATTAATATAAAATCTTGGAATCTTAATGGTGATAAAAAACCCCTGAGGTCACCTAGTTCTACTTATTTTCCAGTTCAGGAATCTGCTCTAAGAATAACCTGAAGTCAGATCTTTATGCTCAGTGGCATTGCCCTCTCCCTTTTATTTGGGGGGGGGGAGAGGGCACAAAATTGCCTTCTTTAATTTCTATCAACACTTTCATTTCCCCCATTTCTAGGACATACTTCTAGCTTGCTATTCTTTCTTCTTTTTTTTTTTTTTAAGTATTGGAAATGACCAGTGAAGATCCTGATTAATTTGATGCATCCCCTAATCAATTTAATAAGATTATAGGGCACTGACCTTTGTATAAAGGACATTTCTGGTGGAGGTTAATATGTGCCCTAATTCCCTGTCAAGAGGGCATAGAAAACTCCTAATACTGGTTTCCATTGTCTGTGAAGGTTTCCCAGATCCTGGATGACGGTCCTCAGGAATAGACTCTTTCCAGCAGAGTAGCTTATATGTTATCTATAACAGTGAGTTGTAATACTACTCAGGCCTTATTTTTGAATGTTTTCTCTGTCTTGAATCTCCAGATCCTTGAGTTCAGCAAGAGGTATCAAGGGATTTTCTTCATCCTGATCTCCACTTGTAGCATAAGATGGAATCTTGATAGCAGAAACACATGGATAAGCTGTCTATGTTGTGCCTAGATCAGGCCTGCATACATACAACATATTGCCCGTGGGCCTCTTATGGCTCACCAAAGAATTTCAGGCAGTCAGCAAAGATGTAGAGGATGTCAAAGAAGGTAAAGATGTCATGCACGCTATGTCCATGCCCAGCCTTCCACTAGTCACTATTGTGCCCGTCATGTACTTTGGAGGGTGGGTTGCCATTGCGCACTCTCTTCTGTTTGTCACGTGAAATGCAGCAACTGACCATCATCAGTTTGTCTCTAGTCTGAGAGGAGTGAGAGAGGTATTGTGTTTTTGGTTATTATTGGTGTTGGACAGGGACAAAGTGGGTGCCAACGCAGCTGACTCCTACTATGCCACAAGCTGCAACAACCCTTCCTTGGGGCAGGCTGTCCTCCAAGTTACATGAGTGTCTGGTGCTTTCTCCAAGGTCAGACGCTCTGTTCAGTATTTCTTTGTATGTGAGCCGTTGTTGTGAAGATTTTTTGATTATAACATTAAAGTTTTGGATCTGACTTTGTAAAATGGATGATACAAAGAAATGGAAGATTGAATCAGAACAGAGTATTTAATCTAGAGTGGACAAATAGACACTGGTTTACTTACACAAGACACAAAATATTGTACCTTGTTTGCAGAGAAGTGATAACTTCCGAAGGAATACGATCTTTGTCACCATTTCAAATCAGAACATTCGGATTGAAGCAAATTGGAGGCCAATGAAAAACAAATTAAAGTGGCCAAATTGTTGAAAAAAATATCAATGGGGAACAATGGTTTTTCAAGAAAGTAGACTCAGAAAATGAGGTGGCTACTAAGGTTAGTTTTAGATTTCTAAAGAAATTGCTGCTTGTGGGAGTCTTTTCCTGAAGGTGACTTTATAAAGAAGTGTTTTCTGATTGCAGTTTCTGGATTAGGTTTCAATAAAAAAAATGTTTTTGAGAAATAGTTTAATCAATAATTATACCTTTACTTGGAAACTCAGCCATTAAAAACCTATCTGTGGTTTGAAGAAATTTAGCCTATATTGGCATCTACCTGCTGACACGATGTGTAGGTCTATTCTAGTAGGATGCGCTTGGTTTTTTAAACTTCTGTGAGTCTTTTCATCTACTACATTTTCTGTGGTAGGTTAAGTAAAGATCATACCTTAATATCTTTAATACATTGAATGACTGTGCAAGAGATAGGGATTGTATCACTCATTTGGGAAAATCTAGACACAAGCCACACTAAGTTTTACTCTATTGTATGTCTCATAGGACACATAGACCTGAGTTCCAATCCCATATCAGGCACTTAAGCTGTGTGACCCTGGACAAATCTGAACTTTTCTCAGCTTCTTTGTAAATCTTTGTAAATCTTAAAGCACTGTATAAATGCTAACTTCGTGTTGTCATTGTTATGATTGTTGCTCTTGGGATTTCTCTGCAGTCAAATTCGGGGGATGAAGAGCAAAAGAAGGAAACAGCCTTTTGGGTCAGGTTTCTTAAGATCAAATCTGGTCCTCATGAAATGTGCCCCAGGTTTCCCTCATATTCATTCCAGAACCTCTCAACTGGTTAATTAAAAGTTTTGGTGAATTTTCTTGCCTTCCTCAAAGTGGAAAAAAAAAAAAACCCAAACATATGGAAGTAAAAGCAAACATAATTATGTATATCAGTGGTCTGGATCAGAACTATTAAAAAATACTCAAATAGAGGGTACCATATTTTCTGTTATTTTTCTCCTGTCTCTATCAAGCATTGCTGATGGACAGATTAAATAACCAAAAATCTCCTTCAGGTATGTGACTTCCATTAAATCTTGCAATCTTCATGTGTGGGATATGTAAGAAATTGTAGGAATTTCTTTCAGAAATTGTTAGAACATATTCTAATAGTGAAAAAGATAAATTGTCAAATTATATTACCTGTATAGACTTTCTTCTTATTATTAATAGCAAAAAAACCAATAAAATAATAATTGCACTGATAATATGCTTTCTTTTAGGAAATGAAGACACTTAGAGTGTTCCTCCTTAGTTCCCTTTGGTCACCAACTCCTGGCGCCTTGCATGATGATGGAATTACTCTGCCTTTGCCAGACCAGATATCTCATCATGAAATTACAGTTCACTTCACTCTGTGGTCTGCTGGCCTGTTATGACCACCTTTCATTTCCAGCTTGTAAAATTTGATGTTTGTAAATGACAAGGCCATCATTTCTTATCAAAGCATGTCCAGTAAAACTGCCATTAATTATACAATTCTTGATCATCCTGTGATATTGGACTGAAATATCCAAGAGGAAAAATTGCAGCCCAGCTTCTTGCTGTTCCTCTAGAAACAGATTTGCAGTGTGTACTTGAAAAATGGTGTGGATGATGGCTCTGCTTGTGACTTGGCAACTTTTATTTTAATAATGGATGATGACTATTACCTACCCCTCAAGTAATCTCTAAAGGTGGGAATAGAAAGTGGTACCCAGAGATGAGAGGCCAGGGAAGTAATTGCTCTTTATTTATGACTGCACAACACAACTGTCCTCACACATGGCTGCTTTTAGTGATAATGCTGTTACATTTTGGAAGGAACAAATCACACGCATTTAATCTGTGGCAAATCTGGCATGACAAAAATCATTGTTTAATAAAGGTATTTTTGTGGTTTAAGAGGACTCTGGATCTTTTAAATCCTAGAATAGTTTGATGCACCCTTTCAAAGTTCCCCTCTTTCATTTCAGCATTTCACAGAGAGAGGACTGCTAGTTTTCTTTTTCTTTTTTCTTTTTCCAGAACCCTTGTGGATTTTAATCTGGGAGTGGAGAGTAACGGGGTAGGCAGGAAGGGCAACTGGGGGCTAGGCATCCTCTTCCTTCCCGGGTATTTCCTGGTCTCCTCAGCTCGGGGTGACTGCCATGGAGCAGAACATTCACACCATCTCTGCACGACTGCAAGGTCAGCTCCCCAGCTCACAGATTCCAGCGCTTTCACGATAGCTTCATTGGCTTCTACCCGCATCTGAACCTCAGGCCGGGTTGCCTCATCTGATGCCCCCGACAAGTCTGAGTGCGCCTCTTCCAGGTTGGATCTGGCGGCCGCCAAGTCCAGCATGCCCAGAGCCACGGCTTCCTCTGCCAGCAGCGGCACTGAGGAATCGGCACTCACTGTGACAAAGCCACTGCTCACAAAATACTTGGTGGTGGTGCCATCCTCCGTGTGCACGGTCACCACGCCGGGCTTCAGCCCCTGCAGGGTGGGGACGTGGGCAGCCAGGATCCCAAAGGCCCCACTCCGGGTCGGGACATCCACCTGCTTCACCTTGGCCTCATCGAAATACACCTGAGTCGGGGAGGCGAAGGTGAAGGACATCTGGCCGGGGGCGGCCGCGGCGTAGGCGCGGGCCGGAGGGGCCGCCGGGGCCGGGACCCGGGCTTGGCCAGCAGGCGTTGGCCACAGCTGCGGAGCAGGGCGGTGGGCAGCATGGTGGCGGCGGCGAGCGGGCCGGGTAGCGGGAGTAGGGGAACAGGCTGCCGCGCCAAGGACGGAGAGGTGGGCCCCACCAGTTTTCTTCTATATTGTTACTGAAATGGTTAAATTGTGTGTATATGTGTTTAAAGTCCTATTAAACACTGTTCTGAGCGCTGTGATAAGAGCTGGAAATACAGATACAAGCAGAAAAAAAGATGATCCTTGCCCTCGAGGACTTCCCATTCTAGCGAAAGAAGACAGCACTTCAGGCTGGAAAGGGTGGAGGACGGAAGAACGACCTTACCTTCGCAGAGAAAATCTAGCATGAAAATGTCCCGTACAGTCTGGAGAGAAATGAAGACGCAGATGACCTGGGTATGCTCTCTAAAGAGGAGGTTTGGGGAGAAACCAGCCAATCAAAGGCAGAGGCAGAAGGGCTGGAGGGCACTCAACTGCAAGTCGTGTCATCATGTCCCTGACACCATGGTCCTCTTGGAAAACAAAGAACACAACAATGTGTGAAGTCCAGGGCTGTATAGTCAGAAGTGCCTGTGGCTTGTTTTGTTGTTGCATTTCTCCTCACCCAAAAACATTTTCAGGATCTCCATCAACATCCAAAAAAGTTAAAGAAAAAAGTTAAAAAAAAAATATCAAAAGGGAGAATATTTAATTTGAATATGGTCCTCTTGTTATATTTGAAATATGGAACTGCAGCACGGGTACTGTATTTCTGTCAGAATTATTGTTAATTTCTCATTCCCTTTAGTTCCACTGTTCAAAGCTTATGGCCGCCATTTCTCCTTTAATGAACTCATCAAAATTACATCCAAACTGTTTCACTGCTGCAGTAAATAAGCCAAGTCTTGTTTAATGGCATCTGCTCTGATTACATATCTGAACAAATAGTTGGATAAAGAGGATCCACAGCAGGAGGGCTATTTAGATACTGAACAGAGTAATACAGGTAATTTAACATCAATTTAAGGCAGCAACCAGATTACTACTAGTCTTGGATATTTAATGTGATTATATGATTTTAAATTATTTTCCTCAAATTTGTAGGTCCTCACCTTTTTGAATACATTTCAAGGTCTAAAAGGTGTTTTTCCCAATATAGTCACTTCTCCATTATCAATGCCAATGGAGCTGTGCTTTGTATGATCACAGAGTTTTGAGAGATTAAAAAGTTTCTTAAACATTCCATTCAGGGTGATATGATGGTTTCCTTCTAGCAAATTTTGTCATCCTTTTATTAATAGTATTCAAATACACAGATGATCTCTTGTTGAAACTTCCAGTAATTCATATTGTAACCTATTTATGACTTAGCAGATATGTCCTAGGGAATAAACTCAAGCAGATAGATGTCAATTTATTTGTTCTATAAAAGGCTTTTCTCTAAGTTACCCTGTATCTATCTGTAATGCAGATAGTAAAAGTATCATTACCACCTCCATTTTATAGAAAACATAGAAATATCTCCATTTTATAAGAAAACTGAGAGATAGAAAATTTAAGATTATACAGCTTGCAAATGTTGATTTTGAAATTACAAAAAATATACCTTCTGTCCATTGGAATGAACAAGAGAGTTGTCTTTATTGAAAAATACATTTTAGATCATGAAATCTGAAAAGGGTGGATACTTATTCATTTAGCAAAAATAATTTAAAATCACTCAATCCCGTTAAATATGCAAGACTGCTTGTAATTTGGTTGTTACCAAACATTCATCTTAAATATAGGTATCAAAGGCAAGGTTTGAATGCAAGTTCTTTTGGAATAAATCCAGTGCTGTTACCACTATGACATGATAACCTCAATTAGATATCTTTATGGTTGTTACAAAGATGTTTTTATTTCTTAAATACAGAAGAACTCTCACCAAATTTTGAAAGCTTAGAATCCAGCTTGTTGATAAGAGAGATATTTGGGGATTAAAAATTACTTGTGCAAAATTGTGCACCAAGGATCCAGAGTTTGACTATATGCAAATCTAACTTGGCAGAGGGATGGAATGGTAGAAAAACAAGAGGGTTTCAGGGTGAACTTAGTCATTTCCAGAAGGAGAGTAAATCTTTGAATTCCTGTTGAACCCTCAGAGAGTGTAACCTGGGATTTTCTTCAGTTTCATTTTGGTTCCAGTTAATAGGAATATGAATAGGCCCAGAGGACGTTAAGATCACTGGATCCACCTGCCAGTATTAGATACCTATGAGGTGTTGCTCCAAAGTATCACACCTGATATTCAGGAGTGCCATATGGAAATCAGTATCATTTTTCTACAATAATACTGTCTAGTGGGAGCTGAATAAATGCTTGGCTTGACTCAGCAGGACTTTAGCTGGGAAGTCTTTCCATCAATCTCTGACTGCCAAAAGGCACGGGGACAAGTGGCTTCCCCCAGGTGGCCTTCTTCATCCTCTCATTATCAAATCAATCCATCAATCAACAAGTACTGATTGAACACATAGTATGTGTAAGACACTGTGCTAGGTGATATAAAGCAAACTAAATTCAATGCAACAGAGTCATAATTTGCAATTAAGGACGGGAGTACCTCCCACTGACCCAAGGGAAATCAAGCATTCATCCTTCTCATTCTGACCCAAGGGAAAGAATGGAAACTTCATTCCTAATCAGTAAGTGTCATAGGGGGCAGGATGATTTGGGAGTCAATGCATACCAACTACTTTAAATGGTGAAAGAATTTGAAAATAATGCAAAAGGATGGGACTTTTAGAAAGGCAGCCTATAGAGAACCATAGCTTTTAAAGTCTGCCTACCGTAGTAGAACAAACACTACTCTTGAAGTTAGAAGACCTGAACCTTATAAGAGGGTCTTGGACTCAAAAAGTATTAGCTATGTGACCTTAGATTGGTAATTTCACCTCTCCAATCTTCAAGTACCTTTTCATGGGACAAATGTGGCTAATGCTTGCCTTAACTACCTTATTGAGCTAGTAAGAGCAAAGTTATTTAAAGCACTATGGATGTGTGAATTATCATTCACACATCCCTGTGGCAATTTCCCTTACACTAGTTATGTCATTTGGAGGGAAAGTTTTTCTTTGTTCTTGACATGGAAAGACATTTTCAGGTTTTTCTGGTTAGGCAGGATGACTGCATCCACAAAATCAAAATGGCAAGAATTTGAAAAATGGACTATTTAATTAACCAACAACTTTTTGGTCTGCATAATTTCTTTATTGATTCAGGAATGGTGCTGAGCTTGAGAGAAGAGAGGACTCAAAAGGGACATGGAATTTATTTTCTAATATACAGAGGAAAGGCATGTGGATGACTTGTTCTGTTTGTCTCCAGAAGGGAGAACAATAAGCCATGGGAATAAGTTGTAAAGAAACAAATTTAGACTTGATATGAAGGAGAAATTTTTAGTTCTTAGAGCTGTAAGAAAGTGTAATGGGTTGCCTTTGGAAGAAACAAGGCTCTCTCACCATCAAAGTCATCAAGAAAGGCTGGATGACCATTTGATAAGGATTTTATAAAGGGATTTCTGCTTCTATTAGACTCAATGGCCTTTAAGATCCTCTACAACTATACCAATTATAAGGTTGTTCATTAATTTTAGCATTAAGTATAGCACATATAGCCTTAAAATTGTTAAATTATTTATGTTCCACATGCACCTTGAGATTTGGATCTTTTTCTCAGATCTACTCCACCCCCAGCCCCAACCAAATTATATTGCAATTAGCAGCAGACATAGCCTGGGTTATGGGACTAAGTGATAGATAGTCCTTCACTGATGGGAATGGTGTAATTGCATAGTCAGTCAGAGAATAATAGAAATGATATCTGGGAACAGAAAGTAAAAGTTTTCCCATCCTTATTAAAGTGTTTGGAGTGGGTTTGGAAGTTAGCAAATCCCTTACATTCCATACTTTGACTCAAGAAATTGTAGTATTACTCTCATGCTTTGACAGATAGTATATTGGGGAATAATCTCTACTCAATAAAGACATTGATTGTAGAGGTTATAGTTTTGTTCAAAGTTATAAGTGAGGTTATATGGAATTGCCATCTGTTAGCTGTACTCTTCAGTTAACTAAATGAGAACTTAATTATTGGTTTCATTCAGCATGCATATTAGGCACCTCCTACATGCAAGGCACTTGAGGATGACTCTTAGCTCATAAGGTGACCAAGTTGTGCTCATTTTATGGGAAGAAATGCTCAAGATTGTTATGAGAATCTGAAGATCTTCCCTGCCCCTAGGCCCTTTGCTAAAGTGGCTACATGACCCTGAGAACCTTCCCCTATTTGAACGTATACTCTGCCCCTTAATAGGCTAAATGTGGTCATGTGGAGCCTGTGGTGGGAGGCTTGTTTTTCAGAAATGCCCTTGCCTTGTAGCTTTGTGATTGGGCAGTGGGTCAAGACGGCTGTGACATTCTCCGAGCCAGGAGAAGGCTATATATGCCTGATGTGCGGTTTTGGTTTGGGGCTCACTTTGAGAAGAGTTGTGTGATTTGGCCAGACGAGACTCTGGGAAGCCGTTGAGCCCCCGGACTTTGAAAAACCCACATGTTGATGCTTCCCTCTCTGGTAACTGAATAGGTAACTGATGTAATGGTCAGGTGCTGGAAGCCATCTGCTGATCTGTTTTTGTGTTTGTTTGTAACTTCTGTTTGTATTCTCTAAAGTTCAGGGGGCTGACTTTTTCCACTGAACTAGGTAAATGATATATGTTTGATTAAAGTGAGACTATTAACCCATTTTGAGTTGCTTTCCTTTAGAAAAGCAGATCTAAGAACCTGGGGTAGCAGCCGCCCTAGGTATGCTAGGGTGCTTGCTAATACAAAGACTCACATAGGATGGGCAGGCATAGATGGATTGTCTTTTGGAAAGCTGAATCTTTGGCAAGAGTATTGACTTTGATAAAGTCTTAATTATCCTTCAGAGTACCAACTCATGTGCAAGACTTGGTGCAATGTATTGAAAGGAAATGGCAAAAAAGAAAATCGTGGCCTCAAAGAGTTTATCTTCTTGCAGGGGAGAGAACATGAATGCAATAATTGTAATGGAGATGTGTGTGGTATGTAAGGACAGAAATGGGAAAATTTGAAAGGGGAGATTTTGCAGGGCAAAATAGTAAGATCAGTTTTGGAGATGTTGATTAAGAAGTCTCTAGGATAACTAGTTCAAAATATCTGATAAACAATTGCTGATGTGGGACTAAAGCTCAGGGGAAACTTTTGGCAAAGATATTTCTGTGACTCACTTTCAGAGAGATGGTAATTAAATCCTTTAGAGCTGATGAGTTTACTGAGAGAGTATAGCATAGAAGGAGAAGAAAAAAAACTGATAACAAAGTTATGGGGACCCCTCAGTGTTAGAAACTGTGATATGGATGATGATCCAGCTAAGAAGACTGAGATCATTCAGACAGAAGAGAACCAGAAAGAGTAGTGTGTCACAAAAACCTAAAATTGAGAGAATATATAAGAGTAAGGGATCGTCAACAGTGTGAAATGAAGCAACTAGGTTGAATTTGAAAGCAAAGGGCCCTGTAGAGGTGTTGCCTTCGCTAAGCCACTTAACTTGTTCTATCCTCAGTTGACTCAATAGCAAATTGGTAATAATAACATTTTACATTTCTGAAAATAAGCTTGTGTAGATAATCTCTTGAAAACCTTTTATAACTTTGTAATTCTATAAAATGACTAAATGCACTTCAGGCTAAAATAAAAGTTTGTTGGCCAATCTTGGTGTTTTGTCTTTTTGATTCCTTTGAGACCTGGATTTTTAGAAATATTTCAACTGAAGGTAGGCAGGCAATAAGCATTTATTTAAGCACTTACTACATGTCAGACCTCTGTGCTCAGTATAAAAAAATGCAAATATGAGCAAAAAGAAAGACAATATTTGTCTTTGAGAAATTTATATGGCAGAAGATAACAGATAAAAGGGAAATCTGAGGTGTGTGTATGTGTGTGTGAGTGTGTGTGTGCATGTGTGTGTGTGCATGTGTGTGTGTATGTGTGAGTGTGTGTGTGTGTGTGTGTGTGTGTGTGTGTGTGTGTGTACTGAAGGAGGAAGAGTTGGAATGTGCACGTAAATGACCTTGGTGCCAGCTATTATGTGGGAGCAATTCAGATGCGGAGGAAACAGAGGAATCAAGATTAGTCAGTCTGTGCCCTTCTCTGAAATGGATATTAGAGGAGGAATTTGTCAAGGAGAGAACAGGACTGGCATGCTGAAAGGATGTTCCAAGATGAGAAGGCTGCAGGTTTTCTACTAAAAATGACCCCAACCACTGAGGAAAATTCTAGGGTGAAACTGCAACTGTAGCATAGTGGCAAAGTCCATAAAGTCAAGGCTCGGGAGAAGAATTTAATTCAATTAATTTCAATTAAACAAATATTTGAATGCCTAACATGAGACAGAGAGAACACTGTGCAATAAATAGAAGACTGGCCATAGAATAAGGAAGACCTGAGTTTGAGTCCTGCTTCTTATATATACTAATTGTTCAATCATTGGCAAGTCCACATGAGTTGTCAGTCTGTACAGGTAGAAATGAGGAGATCACTGATCTGTTTTCAACCAAAATAATACATCTGGCATGTATTTGTTTTTGTATGCTATGTTTTAACGGGAGCATTTTTGCTCACTTTTTTTCCTTTTTGACTCGATCTGCCAACCACATTCTATTAAATAAAGAGGTATTTTCTGAGGTGAAGCAAATGGCATGTTGTAGGTCCAGTCTTCACTTACAAATTGAACTTCATTTAATTATTCTTATTGATCCTGTCCTCTATTTCACCTCATGGATAAAGCTGCATTGCTCCTTTCATTTCTCTCTCCTTAATCAGACATTGTTTGAATATGAACAGAATATACTTCGATTGTATTAGTTCTGCTTCATTTGAGTACAGCTTAATTGAAAACAGGTTCCATCCAAAATTCAGATTTTAGCTCAGGGAAAATATTTTGTATATGAAGACAGATTTCTGTAGTTTTTATGATAAAAATAATTAACAGAGAGACAATAAGGAAGATAAATAGTTCTGGTGAATACTACTTATGGAAATGCCTCTAAAATTCATTCTAAGTAAGTTAAGGACTCTGCTGGCCTGCAGGATGACCATGATTATATCAGTCAGTTTTCATCACTTCAGGGCCTTCAGTGGTGGAATTTCTCTTTTTTTTCCTCCTAGTTCCTACTAGTTTTTTTAAAATAGGTTTTATTGATGCTATTCACTTTTATGTTATTTTCCCACCCCATCTCCTCCATCCAGAATAGAACACTTCTTTTAGAACAGGAGAAAAAAAAGAATTAAAAAAGAAACAAAAAATGAGGTGGCTACACTTGAAAATGTTGGCCGTAGTACCCAACCTCTCTATCAAGAAGCTGAAATCATATTTGGTTATATGTTCTCTAGAAGCAATAGCCAATTTTATAATTACTTGGGATTTAGTTTATTTTTAGTGTTCCTTGTTTTTAATGTTATTGTAATCATTGCATATATGTTTTTCAGGTTCTACTTATTTCATGCTGCATCAATTTATTCATATTCCCCATATTTATCTGTATTCTTCATATTCATAATTTCTTACTACACAATAATATCCTATTAGATTGATAAGCATGATTTGTTTTGCCATTTACTAATCAAAGGGCCACTACTTTCTTTCCAGTTTTGTGCTATCATGAAAAAAAAAATCATACTCTGATTATTTTGAGCCCTTCTTAGAAATTTTGGTAATTTTGACTCAGTAGTGGTATTGCTTAGTTGAATGGAACGAACGCTTTAATGATCCCCACTTATTTTCAATCTCTTCCTGTATATTGGCTCCTTCTCTAACATCCAGAAATATGCCCATTTCTTTCCCATCCTAGAAAAACAAAACCTAACCTCCAAATACACAAAAAGATACCCCTCCAACTTGATCTTTCCATACCTGCTTTTTTCCTATATTTCTTTGGCCTTTGTTGCTAAACTCCTTGAAAAAGATGTCTAAAATAATTGCTTCCACTTTCTCTCACTTTATTCTCTTATCTCTTTACAATCCAGCTTCCAATTTTATCATTCTTTATCATTTTATTCACTTTACCATTCCAACTTTATCATGATCACACAGCTAGCTAGTAAGTGTATGATGGTGGATTTGAAATCAGGTCTTCCTGACCCTACACCCGACATTGTATCCATAATTGCCTCTCTATTGACTCAATTTAATTTATTGTGTGTCTAAAATATGTAAGAATTCATTACACTTACAGAGATGATAAAGAAAAAAAAATGAACTCTAAATGACAGATATAGTACTTTCTTGAATGTGTTTGCAACAGTATGGTGCTGTCTTATCAAAGTAAGGCGGCAGATAACAAAGCATATTGGTAGTGTCATAGAAGAGATAAATTGCAGAAATTGGCAGAGATATCAGATGTTACCTAATCAAACTTAGACCTAAAACATTAATTTCATCTAAAATGTACCAATTGTTCATCTAACTTCTACTTCAGTGACAGGGATCTCACCATCCTTCAAGTGGTCCATTTGTGAGTAGACCTACTTGTTGGAGATTTTTTCCTTAGAATGGACTCAAATCTGCTTCCTGGAACTTTTCAAGGAAAGGATGTTTTACATTTTGGTATTGCAATGAAAATTCTTTTCTTCCATGATTAAAACATTGATTTATTTTTGTATTTTCTTCATTATGTCCTTTAGGGCCAAGCAGAATACCTCAAGTCTTGCATTCATTTCACAACCTTTAGAATCTATTTATATAATGTTATTCATTATTTAATGATCATTTAATAATATTTAATAACATATAAAGACAGCTGTCACAATAGAATCTGATTAAAAAATAGAATGATGGGGAAAATTTACTAAGATGAAATTTAATAGGAATAAATGTGAAATCTTTAACTTGAGTCAAAGAAATACATTTCACAAATATGAGACTGCTAAGATGTGACAAAATAGGGATTTTCAAGTGGAAAATAATTTTTAAAAGATCTGTGAACTTTAAAGAACTTTAAGATCAATATAGCTCAACAATATGATGTCAAAAAAGATTATAGATATTATGATAGATTAAAATAAAATAATATCTAGAACTAAGAAGTTGATAGTCTCTTTGTACTTTCGTTGCCCTTATCAGATCACATTTGCAGGATCATGGAAACCACATTTCAGTGCGGATATTTGCAAACTAAAATGCACAAAGGAAAAGAGTCAAAACCAAAATATATAAGGATTGAGTGAAGAATACGGAGATTCTTCACCAGAAGTGAAGATTTAGGGAAATAGAGCTCCCCTTAAGTATTTGAAGAATTTTCATGAAGGGGAAGAATACGACTTATTTTGCTTTACCTCAGAGCACAAAACTAGAAGAAATGGATGGGAATTGCAGAGAGACAGATTTTGCCTTGATATAGAGAAAACTAATTGGTTAAAAAAGTACAAAACTGTATTTGGCATATTCAGAAAGCAGAGAATCCTCTGCCTTCACATCTATTCAAAGACAGGATACTATGGTTACAATTTGAGGATGATACAGTAGAGGTTTCTGATCAGGTATGGGCAGGATGACCTCTGAGGCATCTTCCAACTCTGAGATCTCTTCCATTTAAAAATAAAGTCTTTTCTTAATATCAATCATCCCCATTGACTTCAACCTATTTTCATATGACATGGTGATGAATCTCTTCATAGAAGATATACTCACCTGGAGGCACTCTTGCTTCTAAAATGTGGTGTGCAGTAAATAGAGCACCAGCGCTGGAGTCAGGAGGACCTGAGTTCAAATCCTACCTCAGATACTTAACACAAAAACTTGCCCGGTGACCTTGGGCAAGTCACTTAACCTCAACTGCCCTCCAAAAAAGCAAAAACAAAAAAAAACTATAAAATAAAATGTTGTGTGCAAAATTATATATTACATTCTAGGTGTGGTATGACCAGTCTAGATGAAATAATGAAAATATCCGTGGTACTAGGACTATTTTAATTCTGGAAGAAATAAATGCTTTCAAAATAAGGCTATCACAATTGTACTAAAGTATATATATTCCTTCTCTAGGATATATGTCTCAAATCTACCATTATAAAGTACAAAAAATTTCCATTTTTAGATATTTAAAGAGAATTTCAACTCTATCCTATGGCCCCAAAAGATTAAGAGAGCATCAGAAATATTTTCATTCTTTCTGATAGAAACAATTTCATGATCTTCTCCCAAACTTGACTAGAAAAGAAAAAAAAAAAGAGACAATATAAAGGGACACAGACCTAATAGATTTACCTACTGTCCTGCCCTAGGCTTAGCTAGAGCCCAAGAGTCTTTTGTAGTGCTTAAGGACCCTTGAAATGGCAAATCCTGAAACTTTTAAGGGCACAAAATATAAACTATGATTCTGTGGGAGTGTTTGGCTAGAGTGTCTACAAATGGAGCTTAAACTCTGATCTGTGATAGTTTTCATTCACGTGAATGATCAGATGACTGATTTCTATGGGTAACATCCTGAAAATTAGCTGCTGTTGTATTATGATGTCATTTGCACCCTTTGTGAATTCATTTTTAGTTACTAGGTGGTTGCCACGTTAAGCATAAACTCTGGCCATATCTGGAATTGCTCTCATATAGACTAGCTATATATACTTTTTTCCCTCTTCAGAATAATTATGTTTATAGTAAACTAATTTGGGATAAAGGGACAAGCCATGTTTTTCTGGGTCAGATGTTTCCTGAAAAGCTTGACTTTTGTATCAGTATTACTTAGTTTTCCTATCAACCTCCTTAAAGTACAGATTTTTGTATATGTATGTTTGATATGTAATCAATAAAGCATAGACCACAATTTATGAAAAAAAAGTAATCTAAGAAAAAACAACAAGACATTTCTCTAAGTAGTATGATAAGGTTAAGAAGACTTAATAATTTATTGATGTGTTAATTCAAGGACTTGGCCAATAAAAGTCTAGTCAATGAGAACACAGACATTCCTTGCCTAGTTCCAATCCAGTATGTAGAATTTGAGGGAGCTGTGCTTTGGCTGTGATGACCAAGTGCTATGCAATGCTATGAAAGCCCGATAATTGGCTTCAAAGCCAAAGGACTGATGGCTGGTGTTGCTAAGTTATTACTCAGTGAGCATATTAGTCTCAAGCAGCTGATCTTTCCATTTCAAGTGAAAAAGATTTCTATGAGCTGCAAGTGGGGAAGGAGGACCTGGCCACAATGTCTTTGAGTACATATCACTTCTATTCCTTTTGTGCTTATTCATTCTTGATTTAAGGTGAATGCACATCTTGAACTAGATTTTTAGAAAGACATCCATCCATTATACATGGAACATATCTCATAATAGTATAAGTAGATTTGATATAATTGTGTCCCACAGAGGATAAGTAAATGGCCCAGT
>CM053591.1:17793638-17826716 GCA_028646515.1 Pseudochirops corinnae
CCCCCCCCCCCCCCCCCAGCTTTAAAAAACCCAGATGTTGTTGCTTCTCTCTCTGGTAACTGACTAGGTATGGATAGAATGATAAGACAGCTGGAAGCCCCATCTACTGATCTTTTTCTTTGTCTGCTTGTAACTTCTGTTTGTATTCTCTGAAGGTCAGGGTGCTGACGTTTTTCCCTGAGCTAGGTAAATGATATGTTTGATTAAAGTAAGATTGTTAACCCATTTTGAGTTGCTTTCCTTTAGAAAAACAGATCTAAGAACCTGTACTGGCAGCCATCCCGGGTATGCTAGGGTGCTTGCTGCTACAAGCACAGCTCAGGTATTACCTACAACATGAGTCCTTTGTAGATTTTTATTCTTCAGATTACTTTCTAAAGTTTGTTTTTGTTCTTCAGTAGCTCTATAAATTAAGAATTTACCATGGATTAAATTAACTTAGGGGAAAATGAATAAATACTATTGTAAAAATCGAAATATAGTTTTAAAAATGGATGTTTCTTTGCCATTCATTGGAGAATGATTTATTCACACTATCTTGAGATATGAATGATTGATTTTCTATTGGGTCAATCAACAAACATTTATTAAGCACCTACTATGTGTCAGGCAGCATGCTAAGTGATAGGTATACAAAAAGAGGGAAAAAATAATCCCTGCCCTCAAGCAAATTATAATCTAATGGAGGAGACAACGGGCAAACACATGCAAAGCAAGCTGTATGTGGGATAAATAGATAATAATTAGTAGACGGAAGGCACTAGAATTGAGAAGAATTGGGAAAAATTTCCTGTAAGATGGGAGTTTATTTAGGACTTAAAGAAAGCAGGAGAGTTAGTAGATAGCATTGAGGAAGGAGAGGTTTCCAGGCAGGGAAGACAGCCAGAGAAAATGCTTGGAGCTAAGAAATGAAATGTCTTGTTCATGGAACATCTAGGACTCCAGTGTCAATGGATTAAAGAGTGTGTGGTAGGAAGTAAGATATAAAAAACCTGGAAAAGTAAGGAAGGGTCTAGGTTATGAAGGATTTGGAATGTCAAACAGCATTTTGCATTTGATCTTGGAGGTGATAAGGAGCCAGGAGAATTTATTGACTGGGGAGGGGGACAAAATTATTGGACCTGCACTTCAGGGAATCACTTCTGCGGACAAATGGAGAATGGATTGTAGTGGGGAGACACTTGAGGTAGTCAGAATCATCAGCAGGCTATTGCAATAATCCAGGTATATGATAAAGAAGGTATGCATAGAGTAAGAGAATGGGGCATATTAGAGAGACCTTACTAAAGGGAAAATGGACTGGCCTTGGCAATAGATTGGATGGAAGGGGAGGGTTGTTGAGAGATACTGAGTTGGGGACAGATCCTAGCAAGCCTGAGGGCCTGAAATAATGGTGTTAACCTCTACAATAATAGTGAGGGAGGGTTTAGGAGGAAAGATAGTGAGTTCTATTTTGGACACGTGGAGTTTAAGGTCTACTGGACATCCTATCTGTGATGTCTGAAAGGCAGATGGAGATACAAGGTCAGAGGTCAGCAGATAAGACTGGGGAGGATACATAAATTTGAGAATTGTCAGCACAGCAATGGTAATTAAATCCACAGGAACTGATAAGATCACCAATTAAAGTAGTTTGGAGAGAGAAGAGAAGAGGGCTCAGGTCAGGACCTTGAGGAACACCTATGGCTAGAGGGCATGATCTGGATGAGGATCCAGCTAGGGTTCTTCATGTGATAGAATTTAAAAATAGACTTTAGAATGTGATCACAGATATTTAACCTTCACCAGTTTCAGATTATAATGAAATATCTTAAAGTAGTTATTTCCATCTGTTTCATCATATTACTAGAAACTGTTAAGAAATTATTCATCTTCTTTACCAGAGACAGCTTTTTTTCCCCTTCACCTTCTTGCTGCCCTCAACAAATTCAGTGTGATATACATGCCAGGGAGCTTCAAATTACAGTGGCCTTTCTGAATCCAAGGCCATGGAACAATTGAAAGAGGGGAAGGAAGCACTGTGATTTCTTAAAGGCTTAGTTTGTTTCAACATGGTTTTACTGCTGACTGCTCTTTACATGACTCTAGGGGAATGTGTGAACAATTCCAAAGAGAATAAGTAAAAGTCAAGAGTTCATAAGATAAAGTCAAGCTCTAAGAGAACACCCTGGATCCCAGTTAAGTCCTTAAAAGGGCTGGAAACAAGAAAGTTTGGACATTTTTGAAAGATACGTTAGTAGCATTTCCTGAAAGCAAACGAGATGACGCATAAACAATGTCTTTGTACTAGAGTTCAGACTTTTGAATTATCTAAATGACAATGAAGCCTAGGAAACATTAGAAGATTAAAGGGAAATCCATTACATGGATCTCCTTGCCTAAAGGAGAATCGATGGCAAATATAATTCCTTTATGACACATATATTTATTTAGGAAAGGTCCTTAATAATGCTCCAATAGTTTTATATTCTAAGTATCCGCTCTTCTGGGAATTAACTATATAACAAAGGCATGAACTCTCAGATTAATCTCACATCCAATATTTAGTGAAAGATAGAACAATTCCAGAGTGGAACAAATTAAACCAAATGACCTTATTCGCTTTGTCTAAAAAAAAATGCACAGAAATAATAGGGAAAAATGTAGGCTAAGAGGATACTATGAAATACATAGAATTGCAAGGTAATAAAAAATACATTGCTTCTTTTAGTCATTCATATTACTAAAGTACAATATATTCAGAAAATCTCAGGAACAAAGGCTTCCATGACATGAGTCTGGGTAGGTATGTAAAGGAAATACCTTCATGTGGATTCAGATATTTTGATCTGGTGCCTGCATCACCACTTGTTCATGATAACCTGGATCTCACTGTAAAGATGACTTCTAAGTTCAGGACTGTCCAGTGATTTGAAAATTCCAATTCTATTCTGTTTTCCTTCTTGTAGTAAATTTAAGAGCTATGCTCTCTATGTACTACTGACTCGAACTCCCAAACTGGAGAGCTTTTATTAAACCATAGCCTTCGCGTAGAAGAGCTCAGAGAGCTATGAAAAATTCTGCCATAGTCAGAACAAGGTCAAAATGTAGAAAAAATTATGAAGAAGGTAAAAACGACCCAAAGTTAGGAGCTATACTTAATATAGTGACAGAAAAGGGACTTAGAAAAAAGCTTTACAGGCAAGATTCTTCAACTGTTCCTAACACCATGACTTTGTGTCCTCTTATCTTCTTAGCTTCTCCCTTTGTAATATTATTTTATTTATTCTGCCTTAATAGAGAGGAAAGTATGGCATAGTAGTTCAAAGTGTGCCTTTGGAGTCAGAGAGACCTGGCTTCTTACAACCACGGGCAAATTATTTAACCTCACACTGACCTTCTTGGCTATTGCCAATAACTTTATTTCCCACACTGATAAAATCACGAGTGTGTACCACAATAAAAAGGGGGAAAAAAGAATATTAACAAACTGGAGGATATTCAGAAAAGATCCAAGTTTGGAAAATATGTCACATGAGAGAAGGAAGAAGATGATATAAACATTTATATAATGTGCCTTATGTGTCAGGGGCAGCTAGGTGGTAGAGTCCAAGCAGTAGGCCTGGAGTCAAGAAGCCCTGAGTTCAAATCCATCCTCAGACATTTACTAGCTGTGTGACCCTGAGCAAGTCACTTCATCCTGTTTGCCTCAATTTCCTCATCTGTAAAATGAGCTGGAAAAGGAAATGGCAAATCCCTCCAGTATCTTGACCAGGAAAACCCCAAATGGTGTCACAAAGAGTCAGACACAACAACAACTATGTGTCAGGCACTATGTGCTAATCTCTTTTTACAAATATCTCCTTAGATGCTCACAATAATCCTGCTGGGTGGCTGCTATTATTATCCCCGTTTTATTCTGAGGAACCTGAGGCAGAGGTTATGTGACTTGCCTAAGGCCACTCAGCTAGGAAGCATCTGAGTATTTTGAATTTAGGATTTTTTGACTTAAGTCTGATCACTGTATTCATTGTGCCACCAGCTCCCTCCCTGACACATGGTTGAGTCTTCCTTCATTGTATCAGTCCGCAGGAGGAAGGGAACTGAATGTAGAAACCAAAATGGCCACTGTTGGTTAAATAAGATTTTCGTGACTTCATTAATTCCCCATGTTTTGTTGTTCCAGTTACCACATTTTTTAAAATAAAGAAGCAGGGAGTAGTTTCTATTCTATTGATCATCATTGTTATTCCTCATTCTATGCTTTTCTCCATGGAAGTATTTGTCTTTGAATTTTATTCCCCATTATCCATACCATTCACTCTTTTATTGATGGTAACTAAGCCCATTAGGCACAAATGACATCTATCGGTGACTGCCATATACATTTGGCTGATTTTTCTGCTTCACTTGTTCTTTAAGGCACTTCTCACTAGATTAATGGATTCCCACCCTCATTTCAATTATTTTTATTACGCCTGGCTACTGCTTTCTCCCATTAAAAATGAGAGTGTACAGTTCATTTAAGGATTCAATATTCCTGTTAAACAGTAATTCATGTCAGTTCCCCCATTACCATTCTACCAACTCATGGGGTTCGGTTGATTTATAGAAGTCCTTGCAGCTGGAACTCTGCCCCTGTCCACTGAATACTGCTCTCTAGGATGAGTCCTTTACCTAGTAGCACAGAGCAGTTAGTATTGGAAGCTTTTCTAGTTTGTAGTTTACTTCATGATTGAACTTGAGAATGCCCTCAAAACAAATACTTCTCATTTATATATTTACCATTGAATACTACATTTCTCATAGAAATACAAGGGAATAGCGATGGTTTCTTTAGAATAATGAACTATACTGAATGAAGGAACGCCCTCCACCAATTCAGGTTGGCACCTTCTCTGCAATTTATATTCTTAGAGTTGCCTAGAACACTCAGAAATTAAAAGACTTGTTGAAAATCACAAAGTTGATATATGTCAGAAACAAGAGTTGAACCCATGCTTTGAACCCTAGCTTTGACGTTGACCTTCTATCCATTATTTTATTCTACCTCTCATAGAAAAATTAAAAACATGTTAAAATTCATCTAAATACATATGCTCATAAACTAGTTTCCTGTGATTTCTGTAGTCTGAAAATTTTGGCCTTCTGAAGAAATTGGTAATGTTTTGGTGTGCTACATTTCCTAGTAATAAGAGATTTAACTAGCACATTTCTGGCCATTCTTCCTCTGAATAATTTACACCTCTTAATTTTGAGAATAATACCTATAAAAGAATTTTTCTTATGTCAGATGGAATGTATCTTTCTGAAGATGTGATGCACAAAGAATGATATTTAAAGAACAGGAAGGAACATTGGCTGCTTACTTCAAGTCAGGGGAAGGTGGCTATTCATTCTTCTATCCTGCCTTTCTCTTATCCCTTTATTTTTTTTATCTTTGTCTCCCCTCACATCCATTTGGATATTGGGAAAAGCTTTCTTAGCAGTGACCTGTGGTTTCTACAACTAAATGGACCAAGCCAGTAGACAAAGGTTATTTTCGACTTATTTGGAAATTTGTATGAGTTGAAGTACATGTGCAACCTTCAGGGATGGTACTGTTGCAGTGAACAGTGGTGGCATCATTCTGCTTAAATCTGCTCTGATGAAATGTGATTAAAGTCTCAAATGCAAACTTTGGAAGTAGAGAGGATTTTAAATATGAATGTCATTTTTCAAGAACTTTATGAATGATCAGACTATCCTCTCTTTTTCTTCCTCTCTCAGACACATTGATCTTCAGACACTGATACATCCAATATGTTGTTTCCACTCTAATTCCTCCCCTAAACCATATATTAGAAATCTTACAGGATGTTTTGTGGGGTTTTTTGGAATTGAAGGAAGAATTGTCTCTCCTAATTACATGGCTATATTGATTCATAAATTCATTCATTCAGCAAATATGTATATTAAATAAGTACTATGCTAGGAATAGGCAGAGGTGTTTTATTGTTTGTTTTTTTTTTGTTTGTTTTTAGAAAAGCCACATTCCTGAAGGGCTTAAAAATTTAGGAGAGATGAATGTCATTCTGGATTGTATTTAACTTTGCTCCTAATTGCTATGTCCCTTAGTATGTGTAATTTTCATAAAAAAATAAACAGAATATTAAAAATTCATTGAAGGCGCTAAGGGTGATAGCTGACCATCTTCTAGATGCACCATACAAGAACGATCACCTCATTTTAGGGTGAAAACCTAAATTTTTTTATTTTGGGATTTATTTATTTGGGATATTATTTAAAATAATAAAAAATTATTTTATTTTGGGATCTTCTTTCCCAAATATTCTGTTGATAACTTTTGCCCAAATTCAAAAACATAAAATACCACATGCTTTACAATTATAGTTTCAATTAACAGAATCACAGGATTTAGTTATTAGAGGGGCATCAATAGTCATTCTTTCTAACCCATACCTTAATGGAATCCTTACAAAAATATGCCTGACAAGTGGTCATTCTGCTTTATTTGAAGATCTCCAATTTAGAAGAACTTACTCTCTAGTGAGGCATCATGCCATTCTACTACTGGAAAATTCTAATTGTTAGGGAATTTCCCTACTATTTAGGAAAATTTGCTTCCCAGGTACAGCATTGGGGAGCCATGGCAAGATAGAGGTTTGTCTCAAAAAGATTTGGGGGATGTTAGTGGATTTTAGGTTTAGTGAGTTGATAGTGAGATCCAGCCTATATTTAAGTTGTCTTTTTGAAAATTCTTCTTCTTCCTGGTTCTGACACCTGGTACCAACTTAATTCTTGCTTAATTCTTGAACATGATAGCTCTTCCTTTACTTGAAGGCAGATTTCATATTTTTCTTGAAATTTGTTTTTTATTTTTATTTTTTTTCTTCTCCTGGCTACAGTTTTTTCTACCTATCCTCATGTAACAATGGACTGTATTCAGTATCTTGCTTGCTCTTCTTTGGATACTCCTAACATATCACAATATCCTTCTTAAACTGTGGCACCCAGAACAGAACATCATCTTCTATATTTTGTTTGAGGAGAGTAGAACACAACTCTGCTCTCACCTGTATATTTCTGAAATCTATGTCTCTCTTAATGTAGCCCACAATTACACTAGCTTTTTGGATTGCCAGATCACACTGCTAAATCATATTTAGACTGCAGATCATTAAACTCTCCAGATCTTTTTTTAGAAAAAAATTCTATCTAACCATACTTACAGAGTTTGTCTTTGCAAAGTTGATTTTTTAAATCCAAATGCAAGACTTGATATTGTATTAGCAAGCACCCTAGCATACCCAGGGTGGCTGCTAGCACAGGTTCTTAGATCTGCTTTTCTAAAGGAAAGCAACTCAAAATGGGTTAACAATCTTAATTTAATCATTCAATCATTCAAACATATATCATTTACCTAGTTTAGGGGAAAAAGTCAACACCCTGAACTTCAGAGAATACAAACACAAGTTACAAGCACAAGTTACAAGCAGACAAACAGATCAGCAGACAGGCTTCCAACTATCTGACCATTACATTCACACCTATTCAGTTACCAGAGGGGGAAGCACCAACATCTGGGTTTTACAAAGCCAGGAGGGGGGCAGGAGGGTTGAGGGCAAGGGGACTCAATGTCTTCCCCAGAGTCTCATCTGGCCAAATCACACAACTCTTCTCAAAGTGAGACCCAAAGCAAAACCTCACATCAGGGCGTGTATATAACCCTCTGCTGGATCAGAGAATGTCATAGCCCTCTTGACCGACTGCCCAATCACAAAGCAACAAGGCATGGACATTCCCGAAAAACAAACCTCCTGCCACAGGCTCCACATGACCACATTCAGCCTATTAGGGGACAGAGTATACTTTCAAATCTGGGAATGTTCTCAGAGCTACATAAGCCACTTAAGCAAAGGGCCTCTGGGCAGGGAAGATCTTCCGGTTCCCATAACAGATATTTATCCCCAAATTTAGTTCAATATTTTACACTACAAAGATGTTTTTAGATCCTCACTGTAATTCAGTATTCTAACTAGTCCACCTGGCTTCCTGTTTCTCTACAAATCTGGTGAGCACAGTACCATCTATGTCTTTATGGAAGTTATTGACAAAAATGCTAAATAGCCTATGTTCATTCACAAATCCCTTTTGCACCTAGATGGACACCTCTTGCAGAGTTGATATTGAAATATTAATTCAATAAAGCATCAATTTAGTTCCTAGTTTTTCTATTTGTATTAGTTTCTAGTTCAAATTTCCCCATTTTTTCTATGTTTGTAATATTTTTATTTTATCTGATTTTGTTGCTATATATGTGATAGTTGATGAAAACTAAGATAAACTCTATTGATTTTCCAGACCTAACAGGTTAGTAACCCTGTCAAAATAAGATACAAAATTATATTGAAATGATCTGTTTTTGAAAAAAAGCCATGCTGGCTCATTTAATCAAAAGGTCCCCTCCCCTGTCCCCCAATATTTACCAACCCTTACCTTATCGATCTATTCTAGAATTTTCCCAGGAATTGAGGTCAAGCTCTCTGACCTACAATTTGCCAATCCTGCTGCTTGTTTCCTCCACCTTTTATTTCTATTTTCATAATCAGGATATTTGTTTTTCTCTAGTCTTGAGGTACGGATCACAAGCCCCACAAACCTTCGGATATTTCTAATAATGGCACAGCAATCATATCCCTGAGTTCTTTCCATACCTGAGGATATAGATTATCTGGGCCAGATTACTTGGATTCTTCAAGGGCAATTAGATACTCTTTTACTTTGTTATCAGCTCCCCATTAGCTACCTTTGTGTGTCATTTCCAGTGCACGTAATTAAGTTGCTACTTTTGATAGCTCCACATCTTTCTTAAAATGTGAAGTGTACACCATGGAGTTATAAATTGTAATGGCCTGTGCTGTTATATGCTACTGATTCATACAATGCTATTGATGATCAGAGTCCTACTTTTTGGTTTTTTTCCAGTCCCATGAATTCTGAAACTGAATTTTGGGAACCAGAGAATGTCCTTCCTGTCCAATATAGAATTTTGCAAGTTGTTATTAAATATTATTAAATAGAAGATCAACTAATGTTCTGAATTATTGTGTCACAGAAGAACACATGAAATATTTCTTCATGGTCTCTCATGTGGGTACTGAGTGGATTACAACAGATCTGTGACTAGAGAACTTCCAGAGGCATATAAAATGTTTAGTGACTTGTCTAGGGTCTCATAGCTAATAAATGTCAGAAGTACAATTTAAACCTAAGACTTCCTCATATGAAGTCTATCCAATCGACCTGGCTGCCTGTATTGTATAATATGTAGCCTGGTATATGTGAATTTGAGTTTTATTGGTGACTTTTCTTTGTTGTAAATAATTATTTACTTCTGGAATGACTTAGTCCCAGTTGCTGCCCCTTTACTTTTTGCATCTGTTACAAAGACACACTGCGCCTCTGTCTTTAGAATTAAATATGGTTGTTTGATCCTATTCCAAACCTAAATTAGAACCCAGAGGGGCTCCTTTTCATTCTTCAGCATGAGCACAAACAGATTTGGATGAACTTACAATACAGGTGAAGCATATTTCAAAAATCTGACCAAAGGAAACAGCCGAATCCTACCATGCATAAAGCTAATTAACCACTTGGAAGTTTGAATGCCAAAATCCCTTCTTCCAACTTTGCTGAAACCTCTGATCTCACAAGTCTGTCAAGCCATAATGACTCTTGACAAAGAAAAACCTCCACAAATCCAGCATTTTAAAAGGTGACTGTTAACAGTAAGTATATCTCTGCCTCTAACTATTCTTCCCCATTGGCACTTGATTTTCAGATCTGCTTTACAGACCGAAAGGAAATATAGGAGTCCTGGAAAAAGTATACATAAAATTTGAGCCCTAGATTGATTTCTTTTTATGGAGAATATTATTAGTACCCTATAAACAAATCAGGTCTCCTAGTTCTCCAGTTTTTTCTCCAGGATGGCCAATTTTCTCCCATAAGTCACAGATGCTACTTACAATAAATGCCATATGTCTTATTAGGACTCTACATTGAAGACTGATTCACATTAAAGACTGATCTCCATAGTTCAAGGAATCATGAGAGGCTGACTTTTATGGTTATTTTATACTTGTAAGCCAATCCTACTATAAAATTTCCACCAATCCATTTCCTCTTTCAAATAATAATGCATAGGGACATCCTAAAGGGTAGAGACTTCACACATCTAGCCATGACTCTAGTGCCTCTTTTTGGACATTGCAACTCTTATGATATTATGGGTTCAAGAAAACCACATCTTGAATTTTTCATTCAACTTCCAGAATTTTGTTTTTAGTCACTGGCACATGACTCCTGTGAAAATATAATAGGAAAGGCTTCAAAATACTGTTTAGCTTGAATATTAAGAAAACATCAATGATGGTTAGACATAATCATGGCCAGAAATGAGACTCTGGCAAGTAAAAAGTGATATTCCCTAAAATATAAGTTCTGAAGACCGTATGTTCAATTATTTTTGTCTCCCCAACTAGATAGATCATAAGCTCTTTGGGCTATAAATTGAGTTGTAGGCATTAGGTTAGGCATTTTTATATTCTTGTGAATAATAATCTGTCTGTTTGATACTTTTTGCAGTTTTATCTTTTGTATTTCTACCTATAACTTGTTTATGTAAGTAGGTAACTGATATTCTTTTAAAAACTAGAATACTTCAAAGATCAGGGTTTGAGCAGAGTGGCTTCTTCCACCTATACAGATTACAATTCCCTTCAGTCTCATTAGATCTTGTTTGCAAGAAAGAAAAACCAAAACCTTTCCATTTATTAGAGTACCCACTCATACTGATAGCTATGCTTGGTTTTGATTCCATGGAATATCACATATCTCCAGGAGAAAAAGATCACCTGAAATCTCATTCTTATGGAGACTTACTCAGCTTTTGATATTCAACACTTGAAAGTTCCCTTAGTTGCCTCCCTTCTTGAAAGACAGAGCACAAAAGTCCTCCCAAAACCTTCCTTTATAGCAAGCTCTGAACTTTCCAGGTAACTCTTAATTTTCCATTAGCAGTTCTGCTTGGTTTCAGCTCCACAGAACATCATGTCACCACTGTGAGTACCCTCTGCAGACCCTTGCCCCTCTCAGCTTCCCTTGGTGTATTGTCTTACTCCATTAGATTGTAAGCTCCTTGAGGGCAGGAATTTTCTTTTCCTTATTTATATTGCCAATGCTTAGCAAACTGTCTGGCACATAGGAGGTGTTTAATAAATATTGAATAGATAGGGAGCCAATTATAGAGACAGAAAGATACAGGTTCAAGTCCCACTTTTGACACATTCTGCTTGTATGACCCTGGACAAATCACCTTATCCATTCAGTAACCCAAGAAACTCTTTAAATTGAAGAGGTGAACAGTGTTAAACTAACTTGGCAGAGGTGAAAGTTACCAACCCAATGAAACAATTGATCTAGTTCCTATTCATATTCCTATCTCTCTCTACCCAGAGAGGCATCTCTTAGAATAAAAAAGAGAAAAAATAAAAAGCTCAATAAAATTATCCAACACATGCACCCAGTCTGAAATTATATGCAAAGTTCCATGTCCAGAGTTTTCCACTTCTGAAATGGAATTAACATAGTTGCCTTTTCATATCACTTCTTCACTACAAAACTTTGTTATACTATTCACACAGCATTCAGTTTCAGTTTTGATGTTTTTCCTTTTACATTGGTGTTGAACTTGGTTATGCTGGGCCTTGGGTGAATGTGGGCTTTTGGGGAACATGAAGTAAAAGATGGGCTATACTTGAGTCCTTTCCATTTTGGTAGGACGTGATGGGGTATTTCTTCATAAGCACCACTTGTGAGAAGCCAGGTAGACTCCTTACCATATTGAATCACTTTAACTGAGTTTTAGCAGAGAGTTTTTATAAACCCACCACTTACATACAGAAACATTTTTATTGCATCAATTGAAATGCAAAGGCCATTGTGATGAATAATCAATTATAATGAAACTATGAAGCAGCTGGAGTACTGGAATGAAAATGAAAGAACTATTTATCTTTGAATTTCATATTTGTATTCCTGGCTGTTTATAAAATACCTTCCAAATATGAGTACACACATTTTGATACTGTTAAAGCATTGCAAGATAACAGAAATCTGCAGGGTTTTGATGGGTTTTGTTTGTTTTCAACTAATCTAATTTTCATCTGCTGCAATCTTTTTTTTTTTTTTTTTACCAGATTGGAAGATTGAGAACCCATTTTACTTTCATGTTGCCACTAAAGTTTTGTTTTTTTTATAAAACCATAATAAAAGAAGAGGTTAATATTACATTGAGTAGTTATTGTCTCAATTCCTTTAGGTATCTGCCAGTGAAAAAAAATTGGCGTTTCCATGGCATCGCTTGTTACTACCATGGTGACAAGAATTAAGGCTAGATTGATGGGAAACTTAAGAGGAACAACACACTCAGGTTTATGGCATTCTTCTACCTTCTAGGTAGGTGTTTTGTTACTTGGATTTTTTTTTTCTTAAACTATCACCCACAGGTTTTCTTAACCTGTGGTAAGTGAACTTAAAAAAATACACACACACAAACACAGACAAACATAATCATATATAGATACATGCATTACGCATATATGTATATGTAGAAATGTAGATATACTGTGTTGTAACATAATTGGTTTCATTTCTAATTTTAATTATTTTATTTTATTCATTTAAAATGTTCTGAGGAAGGGTTCACAGGCTTCACCTGCTTTACAAAATTATTTAGAACACATTAAAAATGAAAAAAAAAACAATAAGAACTCCTTTCATAGGAAGAAACAGGCTGAAACTAGGAGGACTGGGCCAATGATGAAGAATATGTAACTTTGCTTTGGGTTCTTTTGCTTAGGGCAACCAATGCACAGTAACCTGCCTAGTGAGAGCAATAGGGGATTTAAAACTTTACAATTAACTTCTGTGAATCACTGAGAACCCTCTCCTTTTTCCCACAATGAGGAACAAATTAGATTATGAGGAGGCATTGACAGGCTAGCTTCTCCTTCCCTTTTCCTGTAGAAGCAGCAGGAGAGAGGTAAAGAAGTTGAACCTTTTGTCATGTAAAATTGGGAGAAGACAAAGGGGCTTGCTTGTAAGACAGGTGATAGGAAAATTTGCTATTGTTGTACTCCCAGATCTAATCAAGGCTATAACACAAACTTTTGGAAGGGAGTACTTGTCTAGCTTTTTATGTATTTATCTCTCACATCTAGCGTGTTGTAGAACCATGGTACAAGCCAATAAGTCTTTGTTGATTGATTATTCTTCAAGAAGATCTTTCCAGGGAATACTTTTTAAGTTTCTATTTGTTTTTTTTCATGTAGAATAAAAGCAAAATGAAAAATGTAGTAGAAAACAGGGCACTCTAAAGAACATGAAGTGATTTAGACATAAAGGGTGATACCATAAGCAAATTAGAAGAGCAAGAAATAGTTTACCTGTCAGATCTATGAGGAAGGGAAGAATTTATGACCAAATAAGATATAGAGAACATTATGAAATACAAAATGAATAATGATTGTTACATTAAATTAAAAAGATTTTGCACAAACAAAGTCAATGCACAAAATATTAGAAGGGAAGCAGAAAGCTGGGAAACAATTTTTACAGCTGATATCTCTAATAAAGGCCTCATTTCTAAAATATACAGAGAACTGAATCAAATTTATAAAAATACAAGTCATTCCCCCATTGATAAATGGTCAAAGGATATGAACAGGCAGTTTTTAGATGAAGAAATTAAAGCTAGGTAAAGTCATATGAAAAAGTGCTCTAAATCACTATTAATTAGAGAAATGAAAAAAGGGAAAATGATAAATATTGGAGAAAATGTGGGAAAATTGGAACACTAATGCATTATTGTAGTTGTGAACTGATCCATCTGGAAAACAATTTGGAACTATGCCCAAAGGATTAGAAAACTGTTCTTACCCTTTGATCCAGTAATAGCACTACTAAGTCTGTGTCCCAAAGATATCATAAAAGAGGGAAAAGGGCTCATATATGTTCAAAGATATTAATAGCAGCTGTTTTCTGATGGCAAAGAATTGGAAATTGAAGAGAAACCCATCAATTGGGAAATGACTGAAAAAATTGTGGTCTAGGAATGTAATGGAATACTATTGTTCCATGAGAAATGATGAGCAAGTGGACCTCAGAAAAACCTGGAATAACTAAAATGAACTGATGCTGAATGAAGTGAGCAAAATCAGGAGGACATTGTACGCAGTAACAGTATCACTGTGTGATGATTAACTTTGTTAGATTTAAGTCTTCCCAGAAATGCAATGATCTAAGACAATTCCAAGGGACTCATGATGGAAATGCTATCTGCATCCAGAGAAAGAACTATGGAGTCTGAAGTCAGATTAAAGCATAATATTTTCTCTCTCCCCTGCCTTTTTTTCCTTTCTCATTTTTTCCCCCTCTAATTCTGATTCTTCTTTTACAATATGACTAATTTGGAAATATGTTTAACATGATTGTACAAGTATAGCCTATATCAGATTGCATACCATCTTGGAGAGGGCGAAAGAAAATTTGAAACTCAAAATCTTGTAAAAGTGAATGTTGAAAACTAAAAATAAATTTTAAAAAATTTAAAAGGACGTGAAGGGGTCATCATTTGAATTTTAATCATTTCAATGTCTTTTTAGGGACCCAGCGTTCTGAACATAACCAGTAGGATTTTAAAATCTGAAAGTAATTCTGAATGCACTGTTGAAGGATAGTATCCACTGACAGAAAAGCATTAAAATTGGAAATACTATAAATATTCACAATATGCTTTGGGAATAAGAAATAATTTGATTCAATTAAATACATGTTTATTAAACATCTTCTATGTGTTAGTTACTAGGGGTTATAAAATCTGATTAAGATAAAATTCATCCTCCCCTTGGGTGATTATAATATAGTAGGGGAAGTATCATGTGCATAAATAATTACCTTCTGTAGACATCACTAATTTATGATCAGTTCTGTCAGACAAAAAAATAGCAAAAATAATCAGTCCAAATAAAATTCAATCTGAAGAAAGCTTGGGATGAGATTTAATTAAACCTTAGATTATTGATAGATAAAACTATGAGGATACATGCATTAGAAATAGAACATATTTCCAACATTTCTAGAACAATCTAATCTTATGATCCATAACAGTAAAACCTGCATATGTAGGCTACTTTTTCATGTGCTAAATGAAGAAGAAAAAATGTCACTTACAAAAGTGAGTGTGACTTGACCTAATTTATAAATCAGTTGGTCAAACAACGAGAACATCTTAAGCACCTCCTACATTTTAGATACTATTCTAGATGACTAATTTTCAAGCGGTTTGTGACTTGAGTACGGTTGAACACTTTCTGTTCCAAGATATTTAGATTCCTTCGAATTCTTACTCCAGAGACTTTTTTCTCATTTTTATCTTCACCTTCATATCTTCTAGGTATTCATGTAGTTATCGCAGAAAATCATTTTACCCCATTTAATACTTTAAAAGGGCCTCAATTAAATTTTATTAATGGGAATAATAATATATATTTTAATCCTATTCAGATTGTTTGCACCACAAAACTGTGTGCAACAGAGATCCTTACCCAAATAATACTCAGAGATTTCTCAAGGTAGGAAGCAGAAAAGAATGGTTTATTATGACGTTGAGAAAGGGCTACCTTCCTGACAAGTGGTCAGGGAGGAGAAGCAGTTTACAAAAGGAAATGGCAAAGTTATAAAGCCCTAAATAATGTGGAATTCTCCCCCACGCCCTTCTGACCCTTTTCTTCCACTGGCTGGAAGTCAGGTGCACAATCTAAGCACAGCAATCTACCTCAAGTACCAGAACAAGGAAACAGTAGACCACCCAATGTACATTTGAGAAAGCACTTCTGTCCTTATTTGGCATATCTTATGCTAAGGGGTCACTGAGGAGAGGGGGGACTCCCTATCGCTCTGAGTTTTGAGTCCTTGTAAATCATGTGATCTCCAGTGAAGGGGAACTCGGTCCTGTTTCCCATGAAAAGCCTGACTAGATTTTAGAGTCTGGTCTGAGAAGTTTTCACTTCTCTCACTCCGTATATTATGATGAAAGATGCATTCATACATAGTTTATTCATTGTAAATGATCTCAGAAGTAATACCTTTCAGAGGGTGTCTTTTCAAACCTATCTTATAGACTTTGTAGGTAAAAGCCAGTAAGGATTTTTGCAAGAAAGTTGCTGAAATCTGGGCCTCATTTTTCTTCTGATGAAATCATTGCTATAGCTAGTGGTGATTTTTCTGGAGTCAGAAAAAAGATCTTTTTAATACATCCTGTTTTAGCTGTGGTATGTGTAAGTAATCTGATCTTCACCTATCAGCCCTTTACAAAATGATTTGTTTTCTAAACCTCAAAGTTCTCTTTGATAAAAACTATTTGCTAACTCCCATTGCTAAGTATATTTGATGAGACTGTTTTCTTTTTACCATTATAATTAAGATCATGGAAAAGCAGAAACATTATTTTAATGCATCATTTACTGTGCAAATTGTTTTTCACAGAGGACTATTTGCTTTCACCTTTTTTGGGGCTATAGCATTGAGTTCTTGGTTATATTCCCCCTTCACCTTTTGGGAAATCATTACCAGACGGAGACTAGGATGATGTTATTATACTTGAGATACACAATTTAAAATGGGAAAAAAGTGAAATGTCACTCATGAAAGTGAAAATATCATATGTATAGTTACGTTATTAAAGAAGAGTGAAACTAAGAAGTTAAGAACTAAGGAGCTAAGCTAGTAAAGAGAGAAGGGTGAGAATATTCTCTGTCTTTCATGAAAAACAGAATACTGTGGCCAGTATTTTCCTTCTCAGTTGCTGGGCCTACCTGTATGATTCAGGGAAGACACTTTTACTTTTTATTCTAACACTAAAAATAAAGTTTGTACATGCTTAGGTGTTTGGCCTTATTTATATCAACTAATTCCTTTTTTCATCTACATTCTCTAAATCAGTGGTTCTCAATCTTCCTAATGCTGCGACCCTTTAATACAGTTCCTCATGTTGTGGTGACCCCCAACCATAAAATTATTTTCATTGCTACTTCATAACTGTAATTTTGCTATTGATATGAATCATAATGTAAATATTGGATATGCAGGATGTATTTAAATTGAACATAACCCACAGGTTGAGAACCGCTGTTCTAAATAAACCAAAGTCACTTCATATGCAAACACTACTTTAGTGATGTAAGTCACTCACAATCAGAAGAATAAACTTGAAATCTGCTTGATAATGGAGGGCAGGAATAGAAGCAAAGGGGTGTAAGTTACAGGGACAAAAATTTCAATTCAAAACACTAAATAATTAAAAATAATTATTGCTATTAAAAAATAAAACAAATTGACATGTGGGGATAAGGAGTCCCTCATCATTGGTAGTCTCCAAATAGTGAATAATGAATACTTGTGCATGTATTAGTTAAGATTCATAATTTGAGTGGTGTGGATAAGATAACTTCTGAAATCTGTTCCTAATGTAGATTTATGATGTTTTGATATTTTTTTCTGAGAAAAATTTTGAGTACTTTTAAATGTTAATACTTATGGTTAGGTTAAATTACTAACTCATTTTTTTCAGGCAGGTCCAACTCTGTGACCCTATTTGGTGTTTTCTTGGCAAAGATGATGGAGTAGGTTGCCCTTTCTTTCTCTAGTTCATTTTATAGATGAGGAAATTGAGGCAAACAGGGTTAAGTGACTTGCCTAGGGTCACATAGCTAGTAAGTCTCTGAGGTTGGATTTGAATTTAGAAAGATGAGCTTTCCTGACTTGAGACCCAGAACTCTATCCACTCTGCCACCTAGTTGCCACTTAGTTTGAATTGGGCATTTCCTATTAGAATATAGTTTGCTAAGTTTTTCCTTACAACAAGATTGTGAAGTAGTAAGAGAGAAAAACATTTCTGTTTCAGATAATAATTGTATTTTACTTTGAGAATCCTAGAGAGTTAGTGAAAAAAAATAACCAAAAACAATGAATAACTTCAGTGAAGTAGCAGGAGGTGAAATCAATCCACACAAATCATTAGCCTTTCTGTATGTTACTATTAATTCCCAGGAGTAGGAGGAAGGAAAAAGAAATACTATCTGAAATAACTATGAAATGAATAAAATATCTGAGAGCTAACATAAGACAACACATTCAGGACTTACCTGGCTATACCTATAAGCCATTCTTTACAGAGAAGCCTTGTTTGTGGCTGAACCACACCAGCACCACAAAAAAGTATGACAATACTAAAATAATTCATAGATTTGATGCCATAACAACCAACATATCAGTGAGTAATTTTACAGAACTTGGTAAAAGAATAACAAAATTCATTTGGAGAAATAACAAGACAATAATCTTTTAAGAAATAACCAATTAAAGTGAATGAATGAAGGTGCTTAAGATTAATAGATTTTAAACTCTACTATGAAACAATAATCGTTAAAATTATTTGGTATGATTAAAAAAAAAAGAATGGTTAATCAATGAGAAAGAGTAGCTAAGCAAGACCAATAGGAAATCAAATACAGAAGCCTAGTGTTATACAGACTAAAGAACACTGATTAGTGGGGTAAGGATTCTTTATTTCTGTGATGAAAAAAATCTGTTGGGAAAACTGAAAAGTACTTTGTTAAAGATTAAGTTAAATGTGCATGTTATTAGTGACATTAAACACAAATAGAAATGGATCCCTGTGAACGGCATATTGATTTAGAAAACCACAAATCAACATTATGTTCTATTGTAATTTTATTTGTTTTGTTAAACATTTCTCAATTACATTTTAATCTGGTTCAGGTCCAGTTGGTACTTTGTTGATTGACATCTCTGTCTTACACATGTAATACAATAGACCATAGATAAACACTGGACTTAAATATAAAAGACCTCATAATCAAAACCAATGGAGGTAAATGGAAGCACTGCCTTGTATAACTTCATAGTTCATTAAGAGAATAATTTTTAACCTAAACAAGGGATAGAGTTAATTACCAAATACATTACATGATTTTGTTACTTAAAATGTAAAATGAATTTTTGCACAAACCAAATCAATGTAATCGGAAATAAAAATAAATGCAGTTAACTGTAGGAAAAACCTCCACTGAGAATATTTCTAGTAAATATCTGATATCCAAGATATATAGGGAATTGAGACAACTCTAAGTAAAAGAGCCATTCTCTATTTGATAAATGGTTCGAGCACATGAACAGTTTCAAAAAAAGAAAGAAAGAAAGAAAGAAAGAAAGAAAGAAAGAAAGAACATCATTAACCCTAGGAAATTATGTTCCATATAACTCATCAAGAGAAATGCCAACTAGAATAAATCTGAACATTCAATTCCCACCTATCAGAATGGAAAAGATGAAAATATTAACTGTTAGAGAGACTATTAGAAGATAGGAATATGAATGGACCTTGGGTTGAGGTTGAATTTGTCCCACCATTCTATAAAATAGCTTAAAATTGGCACTAAAGTTATGAACTAGTTCAACCATTCTGAAGTTCTACTAGGTTTATACCCCCAAAAAGATCAGAGAAAAAAGGAAAATAATCCATATGTACAAACATTATAGCAGTTCTTTTTGTGGTGGCAAAGCAATGGAAACCGAGTGGTTGTCCATCAATTCGGAGAATGTCTGAACAAGTTACAGTAGGTAAATGAATGTGATGGAATATTATTGTGTTGTAAGAAATGATGAATGGAATGTTTTCAGAAAAAAACAAGGAAGACTTATGTGAACTGATAAAAGGCGAAATGAAAAGAGCCCAGAAAACAATATACACAGTAAGAACAATGTTTTAATGATTATCAATTGTAAAAGACTTAGTAACTGATCAATACAGTGATCTACCACAATTCCAAGACTCATGATGAAAAATGCCATCAACCTTCAGAGAGAAAATGGATGAATTCAAGTGTGCAGATTGAAGCATAGTTTTTCTGTCTTTATTTTTCTTGCTTACCCCCCAACAATATGTCTAATGCAGAAATGTATTTTGCTTGACTTCATATGTTTAAAGGATATTGTAGTTCTTGTCTTCACAGTGGGATAGGGTTGAGGAGAGAGAGAGTTTGGAACTAAAAATAAAAATTAAATTAAAAAAAATTAAAATTAAATTGTCATTAAAAAGTAACTAAAGCATACATAATATTTTACTCAGTGATACCACTACTGGGTATCTATTCCAAGGAAGTGTATAGATAGAGAAAGAGATTCCATATGCAAAACACCCCCCCCCCCCACATATACATGCACACACACACACACACACACACACACACACACACACACACACACATACAACATCACTGTTTAGAGTAGCAAATAACTGTAAGGAAATTGTGTATATGCATGTTCATTAGTTGCTGGAATGGTTTAACACAAATGTAATCAGAAATATGAAGAATTCAGAGAAACTTGAGGAAACTTCCATCAATTGATTTATACATATCAGATGGATAGGTGGATAGATAGTTATCTAGAGTTACAGTCAATTCTACAAAGGCAACTAAGAACACATTTGCCCAGATTCTTTTGTATCTACTCAGGCAGACCCAGAAGAACCATTTACACAATGACCATAAAAATGTAAAGGAAAACAATATTGGAAGAAATATGAAGTCTGAGTAATGGAGTGATGAATCAAGACTTCAGAGTATGAACAGTGAATCATGCCTCCCACTTCTCAATAAATAGATGGTGAGTGATCTACTGGTAGGAAATGAGACAAATGTTCAAATATGACCAATGTGTTGATTTCTTTTGATCAACTGTTCATTTATGGACATTACACATTTAAAAGAGCAGTTGATATCTAAAAACATTAAACTGATATATTAAAGTATTAAGGAACTGTATTATATGAGGAATTTCTGAGAGGACTGGCAATATTTGGTCTCAACAGAAAAAAAAATTAGGAGGATTATACGTTTTTTTTTTTTCTTTAAGACTTTGTTTTCCTGTTTTTACCTAGCTGGAAACACAGTGGCCACTTGCAGGCCTAACCCCATTCATGATCAGTGTGCAAAGTTTGACTTCCTCTATTTCTAGCCAGGATGAGCTCCCCACTTCTTAGGCAGCTTGCTGGCTCTCTGCTCCCCATATCAGTGAGAGGCAGCAGGAATACCCAACCAGTTTTAATCCTGTCATAGCACAGAACTCATGAATCCTAGGGATCCATTGGTCTCAACATCCCCAGTAGCAGAAACTACAGGGCTGCCACGCCCATTCATAGGAGCTTTTAAGTATTCAACTGACTGATATCAGAGATACCATTGACTCAATTCAGCTTTACTCCAGAGGGAAGAACCAAGTATAAAGTTTTGAGTTTAGAGAGTAAATCCTGTGAACAATTTGGTTTGGGCAAGCCCAGTGAGAAAGGATTTGCTTATTCAACATGCTTAAAATGTGATTACCTATTAAGAAGAGTCTAAACCAGTAGTATCAAATTCAAATAGAAATGGATCCCTGTGACCAAACATTTAGAAAACCACAAATTAACCTTATCCACACTGTACTGTATTCTTATTTCTTTTATTAGACACTTCCTATTATATTTTACTCTGGTTCCTGTTCACTCAGTAATTTTGTGGGCAGAGAGTTAGACATCTCTGGAAGCTACAGGTTGAGGATACAAGTCTTGGGGATACTGTGGAAGATTCTGTGGTGACACTCGTTTTTCAAAAAAGACCTATATATAAACATAATTTTGGGTCCATGAAGCTATAGAATTTGAGTTATAAGACATTTCAAAGGTTATCTAATCTAACTGCTCTTCCTCAAGACATGATCCTTTATATGCCAATCCTAAAAGGTGGTCATGCAATGATTTCTAATGACAGATTATGTTTCTTTTCTAATATTTCTTTTCTTGCCTTTTGGGTGTTGTCATAGAGTAGTGTCTGACTCTTCTTGGGGTTTTCTTGCCAAAAATAGAAGAGTGGTTTATCGTTTCCTTCTCCAGCTCATTTTAGAGATGAGGAAAATGAGGCAAATGGGGTTAAATGACTTACCCAGGGTCACACAGCTAGCTTCAGAACGATGGAGGATTGCTCTGACAGCATCCTCAAGTTCTATTATCATTGGTTGGGGTTTTTATATGCTTTATGTTTCCATGTTTATCTACTGGTTCATGTGAGTTCTTAAACTCTTATATAGTTCCTATGGGATTATATAATCACTGACACATCCCAAATAACTGTGTTGTATGCTAGGCGCTTGCACAGGATTTGTGGACTCTTCCACCCATATTTGGGGAAACCTTAAACATGAATTATGAATACATTTAGTTTTGGAGATTTTCATAGTTTAATACACTTGGGGGCAATGAGAAAAAGAGAAAAAGAAAAAGTGATTGGTTCCACAGGTTACCCCCTAGGATTAGATCCAGGCCTTGGGAGCCCAGAGTCTTTTAGCGGTCCATACATTTGCACAAGGAAAAAAAAAAATTATTGCTGCCCTACAATGCAATGGGATGTATTCAAGGGTGATGAGTTGTCTGTCATTAGAAATCATTGGATGATCACATATGTATGCTAGGTGCTTGTGCAGGATTTGTGGACTCTTGTCAAGTGTCTGAGGCCATATTTGAACTCAGGTCCTCCTGACTCCACAGCTGGTGCTCTATTCATTGCACCACCTAGCTGCCCCCAAATTATTGCCTATTTATCCTTTATATGGCTTCCTTTGTATATACATATTTACATATTATCTCTTCCATTAAATGAGGCTAGGGACTGTCTTTTACATCTTCTTGTATCCTGTCTTTAAGACAGTGCTTAGCACAAAATAGGTTCTTAATAACTGCTAATTGATTGATTCCAATTCTAATCTTCATTTAAGGTTTCTGACTAGAGGTTTATAGGATAAAATACTTTGATATAGTTGCTATCTTTCTTATTCTAAATTAGAGAAAAATATTCTGTAGTCCTTATATTTTTCAAAAAGGTTGAGCTTGATTTTAGAAAGGCATACTGAACTCTCACTTCCCCCTCTGGGCTCTTGAAACAAAGTGCTATTTCCTCTGTTCCATTTTTGTGGCAATGTGTTCATTTTTCATTCTCTACCCATTATCTTCATTAAGGATTTCACACACAAAATCTTAAAACCCCAATTCTTTTCTTGTTAGCTCCAGGCTGCCTAGCAGATAATAGTCCAAATGTTCAGGGTCAAGGATCAGAAAGGAGTCTTATTATCAGCTATGATGTCCTTAATAATGGTCAAAATGGCAAGAGGTGGCTGTGGGAAAGGAAAATTCAAGTATGGAGTAATAATGGGGTATGATATGAATGGCCCCTCAGCTTAATAAGAATTTGATCTGACTGTAACCATCTTTTTCATGCTCCATTTCTCTTATCAGTAGATTGCCTGGAAGCAAATACCACATTTTCTTCCATATGAGGAAAGTAGTGATCATGTAAGAGTGGGAGGAAGGCAAGGGGGAACAAGAGTGTCTGGAGCAAAGTGTGATTGATATATAGAGAGAGCCACTATTATTTCAGTCTGTTAGAGAGTCACCATTTACCTTGCCTTAGGGGTGTGGAGGTTTGCATAGAGTTTGGGAAGGAAGCCTCATTTCCATGGGGTTGTGTTGTCAAGAAACAATATGACTTTGAGGGCACCACTTTGGAGAATAAACAGTAATACATTTCCTCTTCTCCAGGATTACTTTGAAAGAGGAGTAAATTATAATCTACACACGTTTGCTTTTCTGAAAGACAGTCAGAGCATGTGTTTGAGTTTGACTTGCTGACAGAAATTTCTGTGCCTTTTGCCTTACGTAGCTGGAAGACAGGCATAATCAAGAATTAGAATTGTTGCATCCTTATTGGAATGGTATGAAAGGAATAGTACTTTACCTCAGTAGCATGTCTTATCTAAGTACGCATTTCCCAGCTGTGGTAAGATGCTCAAAATTCTGAAACACAGCCCTTTGTATAGCAGTTGGTAAGTGGAGCCATCATAATTAGGGAAATGATAAAGAAGAAAGTATGTGAACTCTTTTTAAAAACTTAGCAATTGTCCTGCTTGCCACTGACAAACTCAGCAGGGTGAAAGGCTTTTGAATAGAGAACAATTGATGAAAATTTCAATTATGGAATTAAAATTTTATTTTGGTGATATTTTGGTGATTGGCTTTGGAATCGGGAAGACCTTGCATTCAAGTCTTTTTTTTTTTTTTTTGCCTTTTTGTTTTGGAGGGCAATTAGGGTTAAGTGACTTGTCCGAAGTCACACAGTTAGTTAGTCAAGTGTCTGAGGTGGGATTTGAACTCAGGTCCTCCTGACTCCAGGGCTGGTGCTCTACTCACTGTGCCACCTAGCCGCCTCCAAATAGATTTTACTTTATTTTATTTTTTTGGAAGGCAATTGGGGTTAAGTCACTTGCCCAAAGTCACACAGCTAGTAAATGTGTTAAGTGTCTGAGGCTGGATTTCAACTCAGGTCCTTCTGACTCCAGGGCCGGTGCTCTACTCACTGTACCACCTAGCAGCCCCCTACATTCAAGTCTTACCTCTGACATAAGAGTTGCAGGACATTGGATAAGTCATTAATTTCCCAGTGCCCTTGGCTGCTCTCTAAGATTCTAAATTGAAGAGCATTTAGTTCATCTGCATTGGCAGAGGGATTTTCTTCACAGAGGACTCCTCATACCAATGAAATCACAGGTCTCAAATACTAATGTAATTATGATAACTGATATTTATACAATCCTTTAACACTTGAAAAGTGCTTTAATACAATATCTCATTTAAACCTCACAATAACCCTGTGAGACAGATGCAGTTACCATATTATCCTTCTTTTATTGTTCAGTCATGACAGTCATAGCTGATCCCATTAGGGGTTTTCTTGGCAAAGATACTGGAATGCTTTACCATTTCCTTCTCTAGTTTATCTGGCTGATGTAGAAACTGAGGCAAACAAGGTTAAGTGACTTGCCTAAGGTCACATAGCTAGTAAATGCCTGAAGCTAAATTTGGACTCAGGAGTATGAGCCTGACTCCCCACCCAGCACTCTATCCACTGCACCACTTAGTTGCCCTTTATCCCTCTTTTACAGACAAGTATCCCCGTAGTTCAGATAGAACAAATGACTTGCCAGGATCACATTGCTAATGTGACTAAAGTCAGATGATCTGAATCCAAATCTTGACTCAAATTGTAGCACTCTTCATTATCTTAACTCTAGGAAATTCAGTAGTGTCCCTCTACCCTTAAATTCTTTTCTTTTCCCAGTCCTTGCCACAGTCAAGATGGAGTTTGAATCAATTCCAACAGCTACTTGTCTACTCTGTTCTCTTAAAAATTCCCAGACAAGGATGTCATTTCATTTTATAGTGATGCATAGAACTACAATGGCTTATCAGTGAGAGCACAACAAACATAGATTGCAGTTGTGAAATCAATAGAACAAACTTTTGACATGTCATAAGAGGTCACTGAGAGAAAACATTTTTTCTTAGAAGAGCATTTAAAATTATGTGTAATAAAGAAAAAGCAACAACAACTGACCTAATGTCTTCAGAGTTAAAGGATAATGTCTATCAGTGCTTTTGAATAGATATCGCTCCTCTATAGGAGTAATAATTTTAAGATATTTACAAATGCTTGGCATCAGGCAGAAAAAGTCACATAGAAAGAAGAAAGGTCATATTAAAGACAATTCTATAATGATTTTTATATATATAAAGTGCTTTAATCAACCTTACTTGATATTTGTCTGTTTGTAGCATCATTAATTATCTCATCAGATGCCCATGAAATAATTGGGATAGGAACAGGACATTAATTATCTCATCAGATGCCCATGAAATAATTGGGATAGGAACGGGACAAAAATCTGTGATTTCATCGGTATAGGGAACTCTCTGGTATGAGAACTCTACCAATGCAGGCAGCCAATTTCTCTGCAACTTATAGTGTTAGGAAATTGGCCAGAACACAGAGAGGTTTAGGAATTTGACCAGGGTTACACAGCTACTTTGTATACAAGGTGGGATTTGAACCCAGGCATCCTGGTTCTGAGACTAGATTCTATCCATAATGCCACACTGCCTCAAAACCATTGAATCATTAAGTGTTTTTAGCAGATTTTTAAAAAGAAAGAATTAGTTTTTGGCCTTTTCTTCATTTCTCTTAATATTAACTTATTATCCATTAGGTACTTTTAATGACTCAGTCAAAAAGTATTTATTAAGTACCTACTACTTATTAGGTATTGTTCTAGGCATTGTAGATAGAATTACACACAATGAAATGATTTCTATTAGGGAGCTTACATTCTGAGTGGAGAGACAATAAAATCATATAAATGTATAACATAAACACATTTATTTAATGGAAATATACACAAAAAAGTTAAATATGTAGTATTGGGGGGCAAGGACACTAACAGTTGGAGAATAAAGAAAGGTTTCATGCCAGTGTCTCCAATGTCACACAATCAATTCGAAAGTTCTTAAGAGAGACATTTCAGTGTCCTTGTATTGCTTCTTCTGACCACCATGAGAAGATTTGCCCTATGTGAGTTCTCCATAAAACAGTCTTTTTGGCAAGCTTATGTTTTGCATTCAGATTGTTAGGGTAATCAATTAATGAGGAATAAAAAGACTGCCTAGCTGCAGTGAAGGCCAGTTGAGGTTTGATAACATGAATTTGCAATGTACCAAATTAGTACGTTGAGATTGTCTCTAGCTACATTCACCTAATGAGTACAGATGGAGGGGTCTGATGATGACGGGAATCCAGGGCTAAGGTTTGGCAAAGGAAAACAATGTTAATAATACAAAATGACAAGGGATTAAAGTGTAGAAGACAGTGTAGAGTTGGGATGACTAACTATTGTATTGAGGCTGGAGGGGGAGGAAAGTAGTCAGAGCAGGGATAATGGACAGAGAAAGTACTGAAGAGGGAAGGGATAGGAAATGTCAATGAGGGCAAAGAACAGGTTGAGGGGAGATAAGAAATGCCAGTGACCAGCTATCCTGCACAATTTCACCCAATACTTCCCTCCTTTCCAAGTAATTCTAATACCAATCTCTCCTGCTTGGGGGTAAGAGGAAAATGGAGGCGATTCAACAAAGTGAAATGAAAAGCAAGACTTAGTCCTCATTTCTGCTCCTTAGTACTGGTTTTAAATGACACACTGAAAAGTCAAAACTAAATTCTTTAGTCTGTTTTTTTTTAAACATTGGAATTAGAAAGGCACATTGCTAAATTTTATTAGATACTTATATTTTACATTGCCTGCAGGAGATCTTTATGAAATATTACAATAAAAATGTGTTTCCTCAAGAAGCAGTAATGTAATAAAATGCATCACTAGTTTTGATTGCGTTGATAGCTTGTAGGGAGAATAGTTCCTTTAGGGAGATGCTCTTTGTGTTCTTAAGCAATAGAAAAGAATCTGTTTTGTGGGGCAAAAGAGGCATTAAAATGGTGGAAGCTATTAGGTTTATATCATAAAATCTTGTAAACACTGATAGTTTTATGCCTAAACTTCTCAACAGCTGTTTTGAATAAGATACTATGACTGCCCCAAGCTATAATACTCTTTAAAGAGCCATATTAGCTGTTTATTAACTCAACTTAGGATCTTAGAACTTTTTTGGTCTTACTACTTAGGCCACCATCAATAAAGTGTTCCAATTTAAATAAGTTGCAATAAAAAAAAGTTATTTTCAATTTTTTGGTAATAAGAAGCGATTCTGGAAGGGTCATTGACTTCAGAGTACAGATATTGTTTCGTAACTAGGATCTAGAAGCAAAGAGCTTGCTGAAAAGCAACACATGATAGGCAAGCCTAAATGATGTTTGGGAAATTTATGTCCTTCAACTGTTCAGTAACTCAATTATATTCTGAGTATTAGGAATGACTATTGGAAAGTTCAGTATTCATTTAGAGCCTCCTATAGACTTCTTTCAGTTGGAAAGACCCTACAGAATTGGTCTTTATTGCTTACAAAGAGAGGTCTTATTTCATTATTAACCTTTTTGAGAGGATGATGGTTTGAATATAGATGATATAAAAAAGACAAAGCCATAAATGATAGATAGCATTAAAACAGAAGTGTTCACTTTATCCGTTTTCCCCTCTTTCTGTAAGTGAAAAGAAGAATCCATTCAATCTATCTTAACATTGTAAAGATTTTCAAACATTCTCATTCAAATACCATTTGCAAAGGTATTGTTTTTTCAGTCACTAAGACGACACAAAATAAAATTCAGTTCACCAAACATTAAGTATCTACTATGTGTAAAGTACGGTGCTGGGTATAAAAGAAACAAGGTGATAGTTCTTACCTTCAAGGAGCTTATATTCTGCTTTAGTACTGAAATTAACAAATACAAAAGTGATCACAGTTATCTGTTTAAAAATACAGAATATATACACAATAACAACAGATCCTTTCAAGAAAGACAGCAATGCATTATAGAAAAGTAACTTCGGAGTCAGGAAGAATTGGTTCGGGTCTTGTCTCTCTCACTCACTGACTGTGATCGTGGGCAACTTACTTATCCTCCAAGGTGTCTAGAAAACTCACTTACCTAAGGGGGCTGTTATGAGGAGCAAATGAGATAATATTTATGAAGCACTTAGGCATTGTGCCTGGCACATAGTAGCTGCTACATAATGTATTCCTTCCTTCCCTTCTTCTCTCTCTACACCTTTCTTTTCCTTCTCTTTCTCTTCTTTCCTCTTTTTTCCCCCTCTTTCCTTTTTTCTCTTCCTGTCTCCCTCCTTCCAGTTTTCCCTCCTCTCCCCTCTTTCACTCTTACTTTCTCTTTTTCTTTCTTTCTTTTTTTCTTTCTTTCTTTCTTTCTGTCTATTTCTTCTTCTTCTTCTTCTTCTTCTTCTTCTTCTTCTTCTTCTTCTTCTTCTTCTTCTTCCTCTCCTTCTTCTCCTTCTTCTCCTCCTTCTCCTTCATCTCTCTCTCTTTCTTCTCTCTCCAAAAAGGTATCATGCCCTTACCTTCAGGTGCTCTGCCCAAAGGGAATGTAAACTTTTATCTCTGAATTTTTTCTTTTAAAAACCATCTTTGACTCCAAATCACTCTGGTACCACACCAAATCCTACTTGGTTTTTGTTTGGGCACTGAATATAAATAACAATTGTTTCTGTTTTGGACAGAAGCCCTGAGAGTCTTCCCTTCCCAGATCTGTTTTTTTAAAAAGAGGTCATTCTTTGCCTCTTTTTTTTTTCAGCCTTCATCACTGAATGTTTGCTGTCTCATTCAAACAGATACCTGTTAAAAATCTTATCTTGAAAAGGTTGAGGTCCCCCCACTGCATCCTGTGCCATCTCCAGTTGTCACAATCCATATCTGGCCACTGGATCTAGATGGCTCTAGAGGAAAAAGCAAGGCTGGTGTCTTTTCATGGTCCTCTTTCACTTAAATCCGATTCACTTCCATGTCATGGCATTACCTCCCTGATATCACGGTCCTCTTCAAGAACAAAGGACAAACAGCACAAGTTGCAAAGAAAATGCCAATTTACATCAGTAGAGAGTGTTTTCTCATGAGAAGTTTGCTATGCCCCTAAAATCACAATTTTCCAAAGAGAAATAAAGCAATTAAGAAAAAAAGTATTAATAACTGGAAGGATCAGGAGGAATAAGGGATGTTTAGAGGAAGTGTGTTATTTCAATACGTATTCATTGTACTAGACGGCCTCTTGCTGATCTCACTCATAATGTGGGGTGTGGGTGAGTGTGCATGTGTGGTGAGTGAGTGAATATGTTTGTGTAAGACATGGACTTAGCCCAATAATCTTGAGAGTTTAGCATTTAGATTTGCAGTTGCAGAATCCAAGATTGCATTGTAGTCAGAAAAACCTTGGTATAAAGCAGTCTTTTTACAATGAAAGCAACCAAATAGAGCACATTTGAAAAAAAGCCTTCTAAATAGCCAAGGTGATAAAAGAAGACCTTCCTTGGATTTAGACATTTTGGTCTTTTAAGTGAGAATCACAGAAAATAGGGGCACATTATGATTTATAAAAATAAAATTCTTCTTTTATTTGAATTTTAAAAGTTCAAGCTTTCTCAATTCACCCCATTAAAGGATACGCTGCAGCATTTGTTTTATTATTTTTTTAAATGAAGTTTCTGTTTATAGCTTGCCTTAAAAACATTTCTATCAAATGGATACTTTAGAAAGCTAGGCTTGAAATAATACCTTCACTCTATTTGCTGGCATTTCAAGCATTAAATTAATATTCTTCGAGTAGATTCATCAAGTCCCTAACCTGTAATTGAGATTCAGGCCATGCAGACGATTAGAGAGGGGAAAGGAATCAGCCCATGGAGAAAGACAACTTTTCATTTTGAATCCAATCAGGGAGAGCAAACACAATCCAAACAGGTTTCTGTGGCAGATTGATACCGTAATTCTAATGGCATAGGGAATAAGAAGTCAGGACTTTAGCAAATGCAGAATAGAATGTTTTAGCCTCAGGAATCCCCTTCCCCCCATCTCAAGCCTTCCATATCCCAAAGGGGCTTTTCTCAATTTCCATCATACTAACCAAACTCTTACACAACAACAACAACAATAACAACAACACACATTTATTTATTTCTTTTTAAATTTTGAATGCTTCATTATGTATCTAGTTGAAACGAGCAGAGTTTTCTGGTTGCACATAATAAATGCATAGCCATGAAGGGCAAGGTGATGTTTGTTTTCAGAATGCATGCATCCAAGAGATTACAGCAGGCATATTAGAAGCTTGACATTTCAGATTACTATTGAGCTATAGGCTGTTATTATCTTGGAGACCACTAGCGCCCCTCTCGTTAAGGTTGTGTCAACATTTTTATTATATAATGTAGGCTATTGAACAGCATGGGGGCCAGGAAGAGGAGATGTCAAGGAAAGCCGCATGCCAATATTTATTCCAGAGCAAAAGAGTATCCCTAGCCCAGCAGAGTTTTTTTTATCAAAAAATACACTTGACAATATAAAACAGGCTATTATTCTACCTGAAATGTTTGCCCAAGGCTAGAGGATGGACTATTAGTTGCTGCTCCTCACACTATCTTTCCTTGTAACTTAAAAATAAAAATGAAAACTGGAAACCCAAACTAAATAGAAATAGGCACATTTTTAGAAAACAAATGACTAGTCAGGGATGATTAACTTTTGTCAAAACACTGCTTAATATTTTGAGAGAATCCATCTTACCTTTCTTCATATCCCCAGAACTTAGTGACATGTCCAGGACAGAGTAGGCTTTTAATAAGGACATATTGAGTGACTGATAACCAGTTTTCTGGTTCAGCAAACCGTAAGTTAAATAAAGACATACCCTTTTGGCAATAATCTAGGCTAATTTACTGCCTTGTTGGGGGCACCAAGAAAAAAGATTGCTCCTGGATTCAGGGGAAAATCATTGCATAATGCAAAGACATACATAATTTTTACAGAATCTGAGAATGGTAGCATGAGGAGAATTAAAGAACAGAAACTTTGAACTCTGTACTAATGACCTTTGGCAGTAAATAGCAAGCTATTGACCAATAAATAGTTTTAGGGCAAGGCTAAGCTTGTCTAGGATGTGGATGTGAATGGATCTCCAGGTTAATGGCAATTATTCAATGTTGGAATCGGTATGCTTTTCAGGGGCTTTCACTTATACAGCAATTTGAATCTAGTCTCTTGGTTTGCTTGGCTAGTTCTAGTATCAAGAATCAACTTAAAATTTTCCCTAAAGTATATTTGGATTATATTTTTCTGATATTCTTTCTATTCATAAATAATATGATCTGAAACAGAAAAATAGATCTAGATATTACGAACCATTTAAGAACAATTATCCTTAAGGTGTATGGGTGATTATTAACTGATATGATGAAGATAGTTATCTTCATCTGAGCGAAAACTGAACTATTGGCCTCTTTTCAAAAGTGTTTGCTTCTGACTATGCCCTCCTCCAATCTGCCCTCTCTTCGGTCATCTCCCTTCCCCCCTACTTTCCTGTAGGGTAAAACACCCAACTGAGTGTGTATGTTATTCCCTCCTTAAGTCATATCCAAAGAGAGTAAGGTGAACTCATTCTCTTTTACCTCCCTGCTCTTCCCTTCCTTTGTAACAACTTTCTCTTGCCTCTTTTATGAGAGATAATTTTCCCTATTCTATCTCTCCCTTTCTCCTTCTCCCAATATATTCATTGCTCACCCCTTAATTTTATTTTTAGATATAATCCCTTCATATTGAATTTGCCCTGTTTCCTCTGTCTTTATATACATATATATTCATATATGTGTATGTATATATGAATATATATGTATATACATGCACATCTATATATATGTATGTATATATTCCTTTCAACTACCTAAAACTGAGAAAAGTCTCATGAGTTATAAATATCATCTTTTCATGTAGGAATGTCAATAGTTCAACTTTAGCAAGTTCCTTATGATTTCTCTCTCCTGTTTACCTTTTCATGCTTCTCTTGATTCTGATATTTGAAAGTAAAATTTTCTATTCACCTGTGGTCTTTTCATCAAGAATGCTTGAAAGTCCTCTATTTCATTGAATTCCCATATTTCCCCCTGAAGTATTATGCTCAGTTTTGCTGGGTAGGTGACTCTTGGTTTTAATCCTAGCATTTTTGACCTCTGGAATACCATATTCCAAGCCCTCCAATCCCTTAATGTAGAAGCTGATAGATCCTGTGTTATCCTGATTGTGTTTCCATAATACTCAAATTGTTTCTTCCTCACTGCTTGTAATATTTTCTCCATAACCTGGGAACTCTGGAATTTGGCTAAAATATTCATAAGAGTTTTCTTTTTGGGATCTTTTTCAAGAGGTGATTAGTAGATTCTTTTAATTTATATTTTCCCTTCTGATTCTAGAATATCACAGCAGTTTTCCTTCATAATTTCATGAAAGTTGATATCTAGGCTCTTTTTTTTGATCATGGATTTCAGGTAGTCCAGTAATTTTTAAATTATCCCTCCCATATTTGTTTT
>CM053591.1:17827216-17845487 GCA_028646515.1 Pseudochirops corinnae
GAAGGAAGGAAGGAAGGAAGGAAGGAAGGAAGGAACAAAGGAAGGAAGGAAGGAAGAAAGGAAGGTAACAACAAAGAAACTGTTATAAATACACTATGGGTCCAACGTTAGGTTAACTATTGTGGGGAATTTAAGAGAAATTTAAGAACTAATCTTCTTCCCTGGGAAATTATGCTCTGATACTGACCAAGGAAATATAATTAAATATTTAATATAAAGGATAAAAATATTAATAGGGCCTCCTATCCTCCAAAGGTGGAGGTTTGGACAAAAGCAAGTGGAAAATAGATGCTAATCTGTTGTGGTTTAAGAAGACCAAAGAATAAAATTTTCCCCCTAAATGTTTTTAACCGTGTAGGCTGTCACAGGTGCCAAAATTCTGGCATTAGAGAATTATTCTTTCAAACCAAGAACAACATGTATTTTTAGGAGTTTCTTGAAGTTTCTGCAAAGCATTTGATAAAATCTCATAGATTATAGTATCATTAGGTGAATTCAAAACTCACTAGATGACTATACCCATATAATCATTTGTGGTTTTATGTCAGTTTTTAAAGTCTTTAGTGGAGTACCAGTTCTTTCCTTTGCCTCATTCTAAATGGAAGATATAGATAACTATGAAAATTTCTAACAGAAGTTTAATAAAAATCAATTGCTAAATGAAGAGACAAAAAGAACATAAAAACCTTGAGCAACAGATACAACATATTTGGCAAATGGAGAGGTAGGACAACCAAGAGCAACACTGCTTTAGAGTATAATTGTGTTTGTAAACTCTTACGGGTAACGGTAATGGTTGATTACTAGAGTACCACTTCATAAAACAGGGGGAAGCAGTAGAGGGTAAAACCAGTTTAATAAATGCTTGGCAAAAGACACAACAAATCCATGTCAGACCAAGGGCATGGAATAACATAGACTTTGAAAAATTAGAAACAAATGTCACTCGGTGAGCTAAAAATGGGGCCATGATAGGCAGGAAGGGAGAGTACCATATCACAAATAAAGAACTTCAAAGAAAAAACAGTCGAACATAAGTGTGAGCCAGTTACAGCACAAGATCAATAAACTAGCCAATCATTTAATAAACATTTGGTAAGTGCCAGCTTGGTGCCAGGCACCAGATTAAGTGTTGAAGAAAATGCAAAAAAAGTTAAAGGACAGTCCCTACTCTCTAGGAACTCAGAATCTAGTGGGAGAGAGAGAACATGCACACAACTTTAAAAACCACATATACAGAGAATAAATAGATAATCAACAGAGGAAAGTCCCTAACATGGAGTGTGTGTCAGGGATTAGGGGGAAAGGATTAGGAAAGAAATCTAGTAGAAGGTTGGATTTTACCTGGGTTTAGAAGGAAGGCAGAGAAGTGAGAAGGTGGAGATCTGGAGAGAGAGAATTCCAGGCATGGGACACAGACAATGAAAATTCATGAAAGTTGGAGACAGGAGTGTCTGGGGTCAAGAACAATAAGGAGGAGAGTATCACTGGATTGCAGAATACTTGGGGGAAGTCAAGATTAAGAAGATTGGAAAGGATGGAAATGTTCACTTTACAAAAGGCTTTGAAAGTGAAACAGAGAACTTTACATTTAATCCTGAAACTAAGAGGGAGACACTAGTTTATTGAGTAGGAGAGTGAGATGGTAGGACCTGCCTTTTGATAAAAATCAATTTGACAGCAAAGTGAAAGATAGACTGGAGTGGGTAGAGGCTTGAGGCAGAGAGATAAACCAAATGGGTGTTGTAATAGTCACAGTGTGGGGTAATGAAGACTTGTCACAAGGTATTGACAGTGTGAAAAAAAAAGAGACAGAGGTGTATACAGAGACATTAGAAAGGCAGAATAAACAAAACTTAACTGATCAGGTACAGAGAGTAAAAGAATGAAGAGATGAGTATTACACAAATTTTGTGATGCTCGGTGTTTGGGAGGATGCTAGACCCCTCAACAGTGAAAAGAAAGTTTAGAAGAGGGAAAGGCATAGGGGGAAAGAGGTTGAGCTCAGTTTTGGACATACTGAGTTTAAGATGAACTTCTAAGAAAAATCACACATGGAAGACATCATCAAGAAATGGCGATAATTAGAGAAGACCGACTGGTTATGCGACAGAGAAAATTGAAATGCTCCATTACCACCCTGGCAATATCAAGAGAAAGGAAGACCTTCCAACAAGAGTAGTCAACTCAGGAAAAGCCAAGGGCAAAACTTTCACAGGATGGGAAAGTATAGATTGGTTGTGATCGATATCATAAGACTTCCCATCAAGATTGATGAGATAATTCTGCCTGAGTATGCTGAGAGGGTGCTAGTGGAGGAATAGGAGAGGAGGTAAGGATGGTATGAAGTGATTCCTGTCCACATTCCATTGTGATTCCATTCTGGGTTGGGGAAATGCCCAGCAGATACCATAATAGGCTAAAGTACTTTGAAAATCTGTTTAGAAAACTCTTTGAGTCAGCTCTCTGAGCTAGAGCTAAGGAGGACAGCCTTAACTTGCACCTCCCCCACCAAGTGCTCTGGGAAACCATAATGCTTAGTGTTGTGGAGAAAAATCAGGAAGACTGACAATATTTTTTATTCTAATTGGGCTTTTCATTTTGTTGTGAAAGGGAATTTTGCAGGGTTGTGATTTGTTCAAATAAGTTCCTTGGTTATCTGAGTCTACTTAATTATTCTCAACTCTCAGTCCCCTGCTAGGCCCTTTGTACTCCAAGAAATCTCTTGATGGTGACAAATGAAAATCAATAGGAGTCTGGGGCCTTTTGTCTGCAGGCTCTGAAGTTGTTGGAATTTATTTCCTGGACACATAGGGAAATGCTCTACTGTAAAGACTCAAAAAAAAAAAAAAAACCCACAGTGAAAATCTTGCTTTTTGTTGGGCTGTTTGATATTTAATCACACTTGATCTATGTGGCTTTGTTGCTAGAATGTTGACTGCCTCAGGATGGGAGTACAGAAAAGCTGCTCTAAAATATCATTATTGGATTAGATTGCAATAAATAACAACAAAGCTCCAAATGTTTGTTCTTGCTTCTAGTCCAGCCAGGCCTGGGGAACTCAGCAGGGCCCATTAGCCAATGAAAATAGAAAAGAACATTACCTTATTTGATCCTTCATTTACCCAGATCTCCTTTTCTAAAGGGGACAAAAGAGAAAGGAACTGGGAACCTAGTTATTTTAAATTCAATTACATGATATTATATTACAAGCTCTCATTTTGGTGACAAATTTTTCTCCGAGAATCCCTGACAAATCCCTTGGGGAACCATAATTTGTGAGCCTACTGTCTAAAAAGTCCTGACTGTCCTTGAAGACAAACTTTCTCATATCTTCCTCTGCCTCCACACCTCCTCCCTTCCCAGGAAGCAGCCAGAAACTTTCTCATCAACTTGTCATCCTACAAAGTCAGGAAACAAAATCTCCATACGGGAGACAAGGTAAACTGTTGTCTTGTCATCCAGGGTAATCTTCTGATAATTTGATGTCCCAATCAGCTCTGATCTGGGTATTTTATGACCCATATGTGTCTGGTTCTGCTGTAACAATCCTGATTTAATACAGCAGTAACTGCTATGTAACACAAGAAAAATGGCATTAGGAAAAAGAAAAATAGAGTACAGTCAAAACAGATCCGCCAGTTTCAAGTTAAAGCAGTATTCAATGCAAATACTTTTTTGTTAAATTTGCAAATGTGAAAGCCTCTCAGTCAATTTCTGAATAGTGTCTTTAACTTTTCCCTAGTTTCTTTTTGCTAATATTCTAGCTTCAGTGCTTGAGGTCAATAGAAGAAAAGTTATACCAGTGGGCTTCCAGAAACAGTTATGACTTACATAAAAATTTATACTATAGGAAGAAGTTTGGCCAGGCTGCCAATCAAAGCCAGGCTTACTCAGCAAGTATTTTATTTGGTTGTTATAGTACTTGATGGGCCTGATGTTTATTGACAGTGAAGCCCTTCTTTGTTTCCCCAGAGAAAGAGCTACAATATAAACTCACTGTTAAGTCTAGGGAGATTGGTCCATGAATCTCTTTTTTTTTTCCTCTTTCCCATTGCATGGATCACTCCTTTTAAACAAACATTCACTAAGATAGTAAATCAGCTTTTCTTTATCTAGAAACAAAATTTACTTTATAAGTACAAAGAACAAACAAACAAAACAAAGAGAGAGGGAAAGTCCATAACTTAAATGAAGTTAGTTTTTTATAGTAGTAACAAAGGTGGAAGAAGAGAAGGGATAAATTCACCAGTTCCCAATTATCAAAACAGCAAAATTCTGTGTAGACAAGATAACTCTAAACAGGTCAGTGAGCCATATACAAGATTGCAATTATTAATAATTTATTCAGTTTGGGGTAGAAATGCTCTTCTGATATCATGATCATCTACCTAGTGGCCCTGACTTGTGTCCACAGCCTTGGGCTCTTCTCCTCTTCATAGAAATTAAAGAAGCAGCTGGTGGCACAGTGGATAGAGAGCTAGGTTTGGAACATGGAAGATCTGAATCCAAATATGGCCTCATATACTTACCAGCCGGGTGAACTTGAGAAAGTCACTTAACCTCTATTTGTCTCAATTTTCTAAATTGTAAAATGGAGATAATAATAGTGACTATTTATAGGAGTATGAAGTTCAAATAACATCATATTTATAAAATGCTAAGGACGATGCCTGGCACAGAGTAGGAAGGATATAAATGCTATTTATCATCATCATCATCCTCATCTCTAAAGCTCTCAGGCTTCCCCCTGTTCAGCATTTTTTCGGCCTCCCTCATCCTTCAGTCCCTCTTGCCAGCTAAGATACAGTACACTTCCCATTAGGCCCCTTGCTGATAATAGGCTAGAATAGAATATTTTAACTAGCCTGTGATGGATATGAAATGCAAGAATACTGGCAGATTTTCAATGAGTTTGACCCTTCCACCTTCTTGCCTCCACGGCCTCCACACAAAATTATAATCAGAGTACAAATAATCCAGAGCACAAATGGCCACTGTTAAATCCTTAACATTTCCTTAGACGTGAGGAATAATTAAGAGTTTCAGGTTCAAGCTGTAACGCCATGCACCAGCAGGCAAAAGAATGCTACTGTGAACAGCTTTTAGGGTTTGGATTACATAGTATAGTGAACACTCTGTTTATTTCATGACAAATCAAAGCAAAACATTCACAGAAAATCACAATATAATATTCATAACATTACATTAGGAGGGTATGGTATCTGCTAAACTGATTGCTATTACACAAGCAAACCCAAACAGGGAAAATGCCCTAGGAAACATCTAACTCTCAATGGGACATATAATTGTGCATGTTTATTTAAGGTAAAGAACTTATAATTTTAAGGACTTTTGAATCTTGACTTCATTAACTGAGACAAAAAAGATAGTTTAATTGGAAGAAGGACATTAGTTCTAAGTGAAGATAACCAGAATTTTAGTAGCTTATAGGTCTTTATTATGTCTAACTATGTACAATTTTATTATTCATTTGATAGTCAGATTCTAGGTATGTTATATTAAAGCTCCTGAATGATTCCAAAACCCAGAAGAACTCTTCCCCATCCTACCACACATTTGATCAGTTGTCAAATCGTATTGTTTCTGATTTCTCATATGTGTCCCCTTCTATCCTCTGACACTGCTGCCATCCTGGGGCAACCCCTCACCTCCTTAGGCCTAAACTATTACAGTAGCCTGCTGACTGTTCTCCCTGCTTCAAGTCTTTCTCCATGCCAGTCTAACTTGTACTCAGCTGTCAATTCAATCTTCCTAAAGCACAGGTCAGACCATGCCACACCCTCCTCCCCCCTTCAGTAAAGTCCAGTGGCTTCCTCTTGCCTCAAAGATCAAATATACAATCCTGTTTGTCGTTTAAAGCTCTTCATAATCTGATCTCTTCTGACCTTTCTAGTCTTCTTATTACTTTCTCCCTTCCACATACTCTGGACTCTTTGCTGTTCCTCGCACAAACTTCATCTCCAGCCTGTATGGATTTTTCACCGACCATGAACTCTGTCCTTTCTCATTTCTATCTCTTGGTTTCTCTGTCTCTATTTCTGACTCTAAGTCTCTTTCTATATATGTGCACATGCATATGAAGAGATACTGCCTGATGCCTTAGGAGATAAGAAGGACAGACCCTTTTACGAAGAGATGACCCACCTAGCTGTTTACTCCTAGATTTCTTTCAATTTATGGAATAAAACAAGCATTTCCATAACATAGTATAATAAAAACAAAGATGATTACAAATGAAAATGCAAATCTACTACTTACAACGTGCTATTCCTTTAAAATATATCATAAAGTTATCATGTAAATTTCTTCATTTTTATGTAAAATTATTCTATAGATACTTCTATTTATTTGTTTTTATTCTGTGTGCAGATAGCATTTTTTGTCATATGTCCTTTATAGTTAATTTGGGCATTTATAGTAGTCAAAATAACTTATTTGCTCAAGTTTATTCTTAAAACAATATTGGGGCAACTGTATACAGTGTTCTCTTAGTTCTGCTCATTTCACTCTACTTTGTTTCATGCAAGTTTTTCAATGTTTTTCTAAGATCATTGAGCTTATCATTTCTTGTAGCACAGTAGTAATCCGTCACAATCATATATCATAACTTGTTCAGCTACTACTCAATTGATGGGGCACCCCTGAAATGTCCAGTTCTTTGCCACCACAAAGAAAGCCACTATAAACATTTTAGATTCTGTAGGTTCTTTTCTTTTTTCACTAATCATCTTTATAAATAGATCTAGCAGAGGTATTGCTGAGTCAAAGGGTATACATAGTCAGTTTAATAACTCATTGGGCAAAATTCCTGTATTTCTTTGATGACATTATTTATTTTGCCTTTCCTTTGTAATTATTTATTTCTAATTTGCTACTGCCTATTCGCTCTTATCTTAGACCATTTGAAGGATTTGAAAATCCCAGATCTCCAAAGACGGTGGTATTCCATGTCCTGTAGCCATATGACAGCAGAAGGATGTGGATTGGGGGCAGAGCCAAGATGGCAGAGTAAAAGCAGGGACTTGCTTGAGCTCTCCTCCAAACCTCTCCAAATACCTGTAAAAAATGACTCTAAACAAATTCTAGAGCTGCAGAACCCACAAAATGACAGATTGAAACAAGTCTCCAGCCCAAGACAACCTAGAAGATCAACAGGAAAGGTCTATGGCACCAGGTTGGGAGCAGAGCACAGTCCTGTGCCAGCACAGACAGGGCCAGAGCAGGTCTCAGGTCACTGAATCACTGGCAGCTGTGGCATTTTCCAGACTTTTCAACCCACAAATGCCAAAGGCAATATTGAAAGTCAGTGGGAAAACTCCATGGGAACTGGAGGAGAGAGGAGCACAGCCCAGCTCCAGCCTCAGGGTGGTGGCAGTGGCAGCAGAAGCAATGGCAGCAGTGGCAGAGGCTACTTCCAGAGCTGGGCCCACAGATGGTGGGGGAATTAAGTGGTTAATCAGAGGAGTATTGCAGGGATCTCTTTGTTGGCACTGATGCAGGATTCTCTTGATTTTCCCTATGTGGAACTGGGTCACGGTCCTGAGTGACAGTTCTGGGACGAGAAGGCGCACTGGTGTGGTGGAGATTGTGGCAGTGGTATAAAGGGAATCCTCCTCACAGTTCCAAGGCAGAAAAGAGAAGTTGTGGTCACTCACAGACCAGAAGACAGTCCAGGGAAGAAATAAACACCTTTCTTTTGATCACACCACCTTGGAACAGCTGAAATTTATAGGTCCCAGAAGTACCTCTACAAACAGCTACACAAAACCCTAAAGTTTGGGACAGTACATCTACCCTGCCTCCCACCTTCACTGGAAGCAGTCTTATATTGAGAAAGAGTTAGAAAGTCAAGTATTTGACTGGGAAAATGAGCAGATATCAGGGGGAAAAAAAAAAAAAAACCTCAGACTATAGAATCTTACTTTGGTGGCAAAGAAGACCACAATATTCTCTTAGAAAAAGACAACAAGGTCAAAGCTCCTACATCAAAAGCTTCCAAGAAAAACATGAATTGGTCATAAACTATGTAAGAACTCTAAGATAATTTTAAAAATCAAGTAAGAGAAGAGGGGGAAAATTGGGAAGAGAAACAAGAACACTACAAGAAAATCATGAAAATGGTCAACATCTTGCCAAAAAAAAAAAACAGAAACCCCCCCAAAAAAATACTGAAAAAAATAACACTTTAAAAAATAGACTAACCAATTTTGCAAAAGAGGTTCAAAGAGGATAAGAATGCCTTAAAAAACAGAATTGGCCAAATAGAAAATTAGTTGGACCTCCAGTTCACTGAAGAAAATAATTCTTTCAAATTTAGAATTGAACAAATAGAAGCTAATGACCTTATGAGAAATATAGAAATTATAAAACAGAAAAAAAGAATGAAAAAAAAAATAGAAAGCAATGTGAAATATCTCATTGGAAAAACAACTAACCTGGAAAACAGATCCAGGAGAAATCATTTAAAAATTATTGGACTACCTGAAAGCCATGATCAAAAAGAGCCTAGACATCATTTTTCAAGAAATTATCAAGGAAAATTGCCCTGATATTCTATAACCAGAGGGCAAAATAGAAATTGAAAGAATCTAACAATCACCTCTTGAAAGAGATCCCAAAAGGAAAACTGTCAGGGTTCACAGCCCTGCCCTAAGGGGCAGTAGGTACTTACCTTTACAATGGAGAAGACACTGGTGTTTTCTCCTTAAAGAAAGTAACGCTGGAGGGTAGATCTTTTAAGAGGGTTTATTAATGTTACACCAGGGAAGCCTTACAACAGGACTCTAAGACCACCCCCCACCCCCCAAGGATAGGATCCTTTTATCTACCTCAGATCCACACACCACAGGTGACACAGCCCAGCTGAGTGGGATTAAGAGAGGGGAGGTAAATTGTGAAAGGGAATTGTAATCACAAGGGCATGAAGACCCCAGGGTGTGGAGACATCAGTCGGGAACCTCAGGTATGTTACATAAGAAAGTCTTGAGCAATGCAATATCCCCTGGCCAGGGACGGTGCAATATGCTCTGACTTCCACATGACCCAACTAATTCCTGGGCCTCAAACACATCCCTGTGCCTCGACATTACCACTTGCAATCTGGCACCTATTTGTGACCCTTACGGAAAACTTCAAGAAATAATGTAGCCAAATTCCAGAGATTGCAAGTCAAGGAGAAAATATTACAAGCAGTCAGAAACAATCTGATTACTATAGAGTAGTTTGCCAAAGACCTTAGGTGTTCTGGGACTCATTGTTTGTGTACATTGTAGAGGGGAAACTATTCAGGCACAGACTGAACTAGATGGGTGTCCCAACTCACAAACTCTAATTCCATTTTAAGAACAGTAAAACTTGGAACTAGAATGTAAAGGTCAGGACAGAGATTATATAATGGGTAAATCTGTGAGATCAATAAAGATACAGAATGATAACACAGATTGGGCTGCCACATTATGTTGACAGTTACTTCATACTTCTGCATTGAAGGTTTCTCAACTATAAAACAAGGGAATTTATCTAGATGAATGTTGAGGCTCTTTCCATTCTAGCCCTATGATCCTATGTATTCTAGCCCATGAATAACTCAGGCCAGGCCAGTGATTCCATGTCATTATTAAAATGAAATGAAACATCCATGGCTATAAAACACAATCCAAATCCCTATTTACTATGAAAAGGACTCACTTTGCTAAAATAAACACTGATCCCCTTCACCTCCTCATTAGCTAAAGTATCAAGCCTGAATCAAAAAGGCATTCCACAGAACCTTAGAAATCCTGCCAAACTTCCAGAACGCCAACACTTCATAGGATGGGCTTCTTGGGCCATTTATCCTCTGAACCAAGAAAATATAAGGACAAGCTACTTCAAAGGACACCACTTTAAAATACTCTCTGTATCTTGGCCACTTTGCCACAGGTATCAGGAATCTCTCTCTAGCTAAAGATCCCTAAATAAACTCCCCTTTGTCATCATCTATTGAAATTCATTTCTCTCCTTCCCTACAACTGTTAGAGATTATAAGCTTTTATCTCTCTCCTTCTCCCAACCTTTTAAAGTTCCTGTGGCCAGAAACTCATTTCTCATTTACATGCTGATTGAACATGCCCACAAGAGCCTCAGGTCTTTTCCTTAGCACTAGTTAGTGTCTCTGCTTTCTTTCCTGCTTGCAATGCCTGAGGCCAGAGTATTTTTTTGTTTGCAGTTATTTAGGGAAAGCTCCTCTCCTAAATAAACATAACAAGTACTAAGACACACTCCACTAACACAGGGGAAATGTCACTTGTCCCAGGGTGCCAACAACCAAAGAGTGTTTATTTCTTCCTATGATGATTGACATCCCTGTACATCAGCTTACACTCTTCACCAATGGGTTCTTCTATGTGACAAAACCACTCCTGGCTACTTCTCCCCCACAAACCCTGTTCCCTTGTTGCACCAGGCCCAGCACCTGCCTACTCTCCTGAACTCTCTCACATGTGAGAGGTAGATCATTCCTTTAACTAGTACAGCTTCACCTACTGCCAGATTGTCTCTAGTGCTGTGTCCCTGCCCTCCTCCTTCAAACTATTTTGCTCAAGGGAAAGGAAAAAAAAAAATACATCTCTAGACAGCCCTGAAGCACTTGAGAATAATGTAATAACCTCCACATTAGCACTAATAGAATGAATATAGATCACATTGTCATTGCATTGCCAGAAGACTATAAACTTCCTCAGTGAAATTTGTAGTCTTTTGAAAGAGGTCAAATTATCCACCCTGAATAAAATAAAATGTATGAAAATACACATTGCACACAATATGGCATACATAGTCAACCCATCAGTTTAGTCTAAATGCATCCATACACGCACGCAAACATGTGCACACACGTGCACTTACAATCACCATTTGGACAAACTTTGCAAATGGATAACGAGTAGGTCCAAAAATAATTAAAGAAAAGCAACTGGGTTTGTGAAAAATAGCTAAGGTTTAAGTTTCCACAGGCCGGGAACCCAAGTAACAAAACTTAAAGGAAACAACACTAGCCTTCTTCTCATTGGTTACTCCCCCAAATGCAGTGTGCAGATATGCATAAGTAAAGGATTGAAGCATGTTTCCTTCTGATTGGGTAAAAGGGTCAAATGAATAATTATGATAATAAAGGAATGTCAACTGTAACTCTCATTGGCTGTCTCCAAATTCAGTGCATAGTGAGGGAATGGAAAACACCATCTTCTGACAGGATACTAATTCCCAAATAATTATGGTAATGAAGGATTGAGATTGCTGTGCACTTATTAGCTTGAGATTGTGAGCCCATTTCACCAACCAATAGTGAGACCAGACAGGGCAGTGGGCCGGGTTAGGCTTAGGATAACAGAAGCCTGTGAGCTTCTGTAATTTGCACTCCCTGTCTGACACCCCTTGAGGGATGAGGGTTGCACCCTTTCTCATGGGAAAGAATAAAGGACTCTTTCTGCTTTCCAGCTCAGACTCTGATTTTAAAGATCTGGTAGTGGTCTCTATCCCACTTAGGTTCTATCACCTTTGGGAAACTGTTAAATTCTAACGATCACAAAGTATTCCCTGCTTCAGAAATATATCTTTTTAATTCCAACATCCTCCCATTTTGACCTCGTTATCCCATTGACATCTCAAACTTACCAAGTACAAAGCAGAACTTACCATTTCCCTCAAACTATCACCTGCTCAGATCTTTCCTATTTCTGTCAAGGATACCATGACTCCTTCAATCACATAGACGTACAACCTCAGTGTCAACCCTTATCTTCATGTTTACTCAATACACATATGCAGTGAGTAGGCAAGTCTGGCCTTTTTAATTTCCTCAATATTTCTTGCATCTGTCCCCTCCTCTCTACTCATGCAGCGTCAGCCCTCCAGCAGGCTTTTATCATGTCTTACCTGCAATGTCTTTAGATTAATGTGTCTCCCCTACTCATACCTCCCTTTCTGTCCTGCCCTCCCCAGAGATGCGCAAAATGATTTTCTTAAAGGAGAGGGATATTGGCGTAGGAAATTCCCAGAAAAGAATCTCTTTCCAACAGGATAGATTACCATTGTTTTGAAACTTGCCAACCAATCAAAAAGAATTTAATAAATCCCTACTATATGCAAGACATTATTCTGAGCACTGAGCCAAAAAGACAAAATATAAATAATCTCTTATCTCAAGAGCTCTTCAGTTTATAGGGGCACATAGACTGTACTTTAAAAATACATGGATGGTATATTTTAAAAATAAATAATTAGATTCCCCCCACCCCCTTTCTATGGGAGTTACTAGAAAGATAAAGAAAAGCCTCATGCAGAAGATGACATATCATCTGAGCTTTGAGGGAAACTAAGTATTCCAAATCAGAGTTAAGGAAATGATGCATGATGTCCGAAGTCTCTGGATCAGTTCAAAGCCCAGAGAAAAAAGATGGAATGCTTTGAGTGAGAACCAAGAGGAAGTCTGGCTCGCCTGGACAGTAGATTGGCAGATACAGAGGATGTCACACTGTTTGAAATCCCTAGTTTCCTTCAAAGTTCAGATAAAACATTGTCTTCTACATGAGGCTTTACCTTATCTCCTGTAAGGGATGATTGAATTTTGTTTCTGGAGAAATTATATGGAACATGATTTGAAGTCATACTGGTGGCTAATGTCAGAGATAAAACAGATTGTAGCTGAAGGGCAGTGGGACATGTAGGCCACCTGATAATCAACCTGTCTAAAGGCAAGCTCCTTTACTTTGTTCTGAGAAGGCCTTTTCCAGTATATCAAAAAAACTTCCCGGCCTGGTATCACTCACAAAGAATGAGGCCGGTAGCCCAGCAGCAGTCTTTTTATCATGGATATCCTGGGTTCAAATCTTCAAACTCACAGTTTTGGTCAATTCTCTTAAGCAACTGAGAATTCCTTTCTCATGCTATCTGATGCAGAAGAGATTAAAAGTAGTTTTGCTTTTTTTTTTTTTTTTGGTTTTGGCATTTCCTTCATTAAATAAAGAATAAAGTATATGAGGATGAAAATGGGGGTGGAAATAGAATATTGAAATTTGAAAATAAGGAATATAATCAGGGGGTGGGGTTAAAGTGTTGTCAGGCTGTGAGCTCTAGAACGCTGATCAATGGGATGTGGGGTGGAAAATTTGAATCAGGATTATAGAGGTCAGGGAACCATAAAATATTGAGATAAAGGTTCCATAAAATGATGAGGTATAAGGTTTAGGGGTGCTCAAGATCCCAAAATAACAACATGCTGGGTCCTGCCAAATGAATTCGACTCAAGCCTTCTCTTAGCCAAAGAAAAAGCCAAGTTATTAAAGATTCACCATAATGGGTAGACTCTTAAGGAGCCTCGGTATCTATGATGCTTGTATTAGACAAGCAGGCCAGAATAATCTGACACAGAGTAAGTCTGAGCTTGATAATTCTCAGCTCCTTCATGGAGGCAAGATGAAGCTTATATTCAGAAAGGTTGTGGGAGGAATCTAGGGGTGGACTAGAGGAGGAGTTTGGAGAGGGTCTTCAGGGGGAGTCAAATGAGGTCAGACTCCAGCCTGTAATGAGAGATTAAGGGTGGGAAGTAACTGGAGGCTACCTGGAGATGACAGACAATGGAGGGCTAGGCTAGTTTAAGGGTAACAGATTTGTGCATAGATATTTTGGGAGGCTCAAGGGTGGGGGCTAGCTGGACAATGGAGGGCTGGCTAGTAAGAGTAAGAGATTTGGGCCTAGCTATAAAGAAAGGCTTATGGCCACAGGCAAATGCCTCATGTGGAAAGATTCAAGGAGAGTTCAAAGGGGTTCCCAGAGCCTGTACTTCATTAAGGATGATTATAAAAAGGGCTTTTGCAACTATCTTAAGGTGTGCTTACACCTGGAAAATGACCCTTTTTCAGAAGGGTTAAAAGGGCAAGTCACTCGTCAAAAAGGGTATGAAATTAAAACAATTTTTTTTTTCTAAATTCACTCATGGTTAGGTGGAATTCTTGCTAAGATGATTATTTCTCACATCCCCCCAGCAGGTGACACCTTATTATCTGCTGTCCCACCAAAAGAAAACTTTTATTCATATATTTTAAAATAATTTGTCTGCATGTGTATATAAGTACAAAGTATCCCCTAATGAACTGAAAAGTCCTTGAGAGAAGGGACTTTCTATTTTGTCTTCTAAATGTCTTGAATATAGCAAATAGATAACAAATTCTTTTTGATCATTTGGCAAACCAATCACTAATCAACAATGGAAGAAGGAGATTCTTCCCTGGTGATGAGGTACAGGCTCTGGGAACCCCTTGAGCTCTGCTTGAATCTTCCCACATGAGTCATTTGCCTGAGGCCATAAGCCTTTCATTATTTCTGGGCCCAAATCTCTGTTACTAGCTGACCCTCCTTTGTCCAGCTAGCTCCCACCCTTTATCCTCTCAAAATATCTATGCCCAAATCTGCTCCATTACCTGTCATCTCCAGGTAGCCTCCAGCTACTTCCCACCCTTAATCTCTCATTACTGGCTGGAGTCTGACCTCATTTGACTCCCCCTGAAGACCCTCTCCAAACTCCTCCTCTAGACCACCCCTAGATTCCTCCTACAACCTTTCTGTATATGAGCTCCATCTTGCCTCCATGAAGGGGCTGAGAATTATCTAAGGCAGACTCACTCTGTGTCATATTATTCTGGCCTGCTTGTCTGATACGAGTGTCACAAATACCTAGGCTCCTTAAGAGTCTACTCATTATGGAGAATCTTTAATAAACTCTGCTTTATTTTGACTGAGAGAAGACTTGAGTCGAATTAGTTTGGCAGGACCTGGCTTGTTATTTTGGGTACTTCTTAGTTGCCTTCTTTTGGAATCTCAGTAAGAGCTACCTTTATCTGTTAATTTAGTAGCAAAAACAATGCTAGAGTCTTAAAATGAGATAGAGCATGGACTGGAATCCCAGATCTAATATACTCAACCATTTCATCTCAATAGGACCTTTATTCTTACTACAATCCTCCCTCAATCATCCTTCAGCATACACTCTATTGTGCACCTCTCCCCAAGGCTCTTTTGCCATATCAGTGTTTAGCATAAATCCTTATAAAAGGCTCTATTGACTTATGTCTCCAAAGGAAAGCTTAAGATTCAGAACCTCACACTTAAGGTTAATTCTCAACAATCAGAAGAACTGACTTTGAATAGTAACTGCATCCTCAGGGCCTGAGTTGAACAAGGTGTCAAAAGTTTTGGAATTCAGAAATCTTTGACCTTGTCTGATGTGCAGTTTGAAAGAAAATCACAGCTATGAAATCCAAGTAATGATTTCTTTAAAAAAAAAAAAAAAGCAAAGACATTTAACTGGAGGTCAGATGACAAAGAATGGAGGGATTGAATTTTGAAGGGAGTCCTGTTTAGCTAAGTGCTGACTCAAGTCATTCTGGGAGTTTCATTTTCATTTGAATACAGGTCTCAGTTATGCACATCCAGATTAGGAAGAAAACAAATAAGCCCAACAAAAACTGCGGGTGGGGCTTCATGGATTCCAGCTAATCCTCGGGAACAATACACAGACACATTAACTGCTCCGCAGCTACTAGGTGAGCAAAAACAGGAAACAAAAAAGTAGAAACAGACTCATACAAGTATTTCTTCAAATGGAAGAATTAGCCCAGAGTGATTGCATTCATTCATTCAGAAAGGATTTATTGAGTATCTAATATGAGCAACAATATATAGACTACTCTTTCTAAGACTATAAATTTCAGAGCAGTGTTGGAACTCATTTCCTCACTGGGATTTTCCTAAAAAATGAAAGGCACACATTTGCATAATGGTTAGAGAAGAAAATTTGAAGGTAGAAAGTCCTGAGTTTGAATTCTTTATTAGTTGCTGGACCTTCAATAATTCATTTAATTTTTCTCACCTTTATTTTCTTCATCTGTGAAATGGAACTTATAATAGTATAATAAAAACTACTCTGACCTCAAAGTCTAAAGGCCAAGTATGTAACACTGGGGGGGGGGGGGGTGTATGCTATTATATGTTTAATAACCAACTCTCAAAAAAATTTTTTTAAGCACTTCAGTTTAATCTACATTTTTAACATTTTCTTAAATCTAGATAATCAACAAAAAAAAAAAATCAAACCCCGATTCATGGCATTTGCCAGTGTGTAAAATGATTACACTGAAAAATTATCCATGAACTCACAGGAATCAGTTCAAACTTGCTCCAGTACACTCCTAGTATATTTTATACCTTACACAGGATTCTCCTGTGCCCTTTGTGAAACTGGACTCAGTACTGCTTGAGCTAATTGTACTGCTTGTATTAACTGATTAAATATGTTAGAGCTTCCCTTTTACACAGGGGAAGAAGAAAATGGAATAGCCCAACAACTAGGAAGACTTCTGATGCCCAGGGCTTCTTAACATACCAACGATCCTCTAAAGAGACAGAGAGTAAAATCGATGGGACTCACTGAAAATCAGCAACTCTAAAGCCAATTAAACACATATCATTTGAAGCAGATCCTCAGGTATTTGGTGGTTTATGGGCCTTCAAGAGACAGCCTTATCTTCAGAGACTCCCCTAACTATTTGTTATGGGGCTCTTCAACACTTCTTGTGTGATGGTTTTTGGAAACATTCCCTTATTTTGTTGTCTCTGCTCAAGCCTTGAACTGTGACCTGCTTATGACCAAGAATGCCCACTGATTTGTGTATCAAAGGGCTACAGCTCTGAAGGGAGTTGTTCATTCTCTTTGTTTCCTGGATCCCCCCTTCCCCCTTGGAAATGGGATTTCCTACCTGGGATCTTTCCAGATTTCTGCTTTTTTTTCCTTTTGTTTAAAAAGTATAAATGCCTCACTCTTTCTAACTCCTCTTTGAACAGATGAGAACATTGACTCACTGTTCCTGCTTGCAAATTCCATCTCAGACAATGAATATGTATACAATCTGAGTAAACTCTGATTGGACTCTGCTTCATTACAAGTCTGCCTGAGATTTCTTCTATTTTAACAGTTCATAGGTTTTGTTTTTTGTTTGGTTTTATTTGACACTGACACGGTGGCCTTTGTAATATTCTTTGGGGTGATCTTATAACTAATATTGTTGTTACTTCAATCTGTAAAAGTCTCATTTGTGTTCAGGTACCTAGGTATGTGATATCGGTTTGTGAGAAGTCACCCTTCCCTCACCCCACAGCTGTAAAGCATTAACTCTGTCTCTCCCTGCCCCCAGCCACAAAGCATTAACTCTGTGCCTTCCCTGCCCCCAGCCAATAGGTATTTCCTCTGAAACCATTAACTCTATAGCTATGATAACAAGAATCTTTTAAAGGCAGTACCTCCTTTTTTTCCAGTAACCGGTCGAAACAAGACTCATCCATCCACAAACTGGATGATGTACTTCTCAAAGGAATTTGACCTCAAATCTGACTGCTGGTTGACTTTATGAGGTTTCAGGGCAAAAACCACGCCTTCTGCTTCCCTTCCCTTCGGATTTCTCCTGGTGAATTATGGGCAGGGCACATGGACAGTTGCAGTTGATGTGAAGGGTGCCTGTTCCTTTAGGTATTGGTCACTCTCAGGCCCCTCCCTAACACCACCTTTGAACAACTAATTAGCCTAATGAACCTAGGACTGACAGTTTTGTATCTTTAAAAACTGTCTCTCTGGCCCCTAACACTTTGCAGGCCATCTGCCCTCTGAAGAGCATCACACTTTGCAGGCTTTCTCTGACACTCCACCCCCTTGAATCCCTGTCAGCTTGCAGGTCTGCTTACCCCTTTTACCCATGTGTAAAAATAAACTCTTGTAACTCTGCAAAGGACAGCTGAGACCAATAATTCATTTCAGACTCGAACCTAGAAAGAATTTCTCATTAGAAAGCCCACAAACTTATACCTCTTCAACACCTTAACTTCTTATGGGTTCGAGTCCACAGTGATACTGTTCTTCCAATTTTAGGGGTCCTTTGTACCCCTGGTACATTTAACTACGTAAGTCAAATTATCATTTGGAATATGTATTTCAAAGGCTGAGCAAGAACAAAGATGTTCTTTGTTCCCTCAACACTCTTTACTTACCTTAAAACTCTGGAGAAGGGAGAGGAATAAGTTCACAGTTTAATTTTTTTTTAATTTTATTTTAGTTTGCATCATTCATTTCCACAAGATTTTGAGTTACATATTTTCTCCCCTTCTTTCCCCTACCCACCACCCCAAAACAGCCATCCCAGTGTGTCCCCCCTCCCCTAGTCTA
>CM053591.1:17845987-17867202 GCA_028646515.1 Pseudochirops corinnae
AATGGAAAGATCACTCAACATAACTAAAACTATTTATATAATAATCATATGATTATATTTTAAAAACCTAAAGAAGGCTTAATAAAATACATCATTAATTTGATTTTAAAAACACTTTAAAATTGAAGAATATAAGGACCTTTCTTTTTCATAAGAATGAAAGAATTTATATGAAACATTTATATCATGTCTATGCTGATAATTCTCAAATCTATCTATCCCTTCCTAATCTCTCTGCTGACTTCCAGTCTATTTCCAACTGCTTTTCAGTTATCTTAAACTGGATATTCAAGTTTGGACTCAAAACATCTTAAACAAAACTCATTATTTTTTCCCCTAGAGTCCAGTGGTTCTCAACCTGTGGGTCGCAACCCCTTTGGGGGTCAAATGGGGTAGCCTAAGACCATCGTAAAAAACACATATGCCCACATACGAGTATTAAAGGGTCAGGGCATTAGGAAGGTTGAGAACCACTGCCCTAGACCCTCCTCCCCTCTTAACTTCCCTATATGGTCCACAGCAGCACCATCTTCCCAGTCTCTCATGCTGACAACCTGTCATGCTCAATTCCTCTCTATCACTCATGCCCCATAGTCAATCTATTGTCAAGGCCAGTTGATTTAACCTCTGCAGCATCTCTTAAATACACCCTCTTCTCTTCTCTGGTATTGATTGCCACGTTGGTTCAGACCTTCAATAATTCATTTTTGGATTATTACAATAGGCTGCTACTGGGTTTGCCTGCCTCAAGTCTCTCTTCATTCCAACTAAACCTTCTCTCAGCTGCCAAAGTGATTTTTCAAAAGTGTAAGTCTGACCATGTTGCACATACTCCTCTCACCCCTCACCCTATTCCTATGGTCCCCTATAGCCTTTGCCTCTAGGATGAAATACAAACTCACTTGTCTGACATTCAAAGCTTTTCATAATCTAGTCCTTACACCCCACTGCCACTCCTTTCTAGTCTTTTTGTAACTTATTCCCCATGTAATCTTTGATTCAGTGACACTGATCTGCTTACTTTTCTGTGAATGAGACACTCCATTTCTTGGCTCTGAGTATTATCTCTTGCTGTCTCCCATACCTTCTATGTTCTGCTTTCTCATTCCTGCCTCCTGATTTCCCTGTCTCCCTTTAAGTCCCAAATAAAACCTTATCTTTTAAAAGAAGCCTTTCCCTACTCTTCTTAATTCTAACACCACCCCTCTGTTATTTCCTATTTATCCTGCATATAGCTGGTTTTCACATATTTGTTTGTTTTCTCCCCATTAGATAGTGAGATTCTTGAAGGCAGAGATGGTCTTTTGCCTCTTTTTTTAAAATCCCTAGTACTTAACACATTTCTTGGTCCATAGAAGGTATTTAAAAATGTTTATTGACTGATGGAACGAAACCAAGAACAAGCATCAGTTATAATATCAAGTTTCCTTCAAATAATCTGTAATTAAAAAGGGATACTGAGTATCATCAATTTAGTATTTGAAAAAGAATTATAAATTCTAGCTGTACCAATAAGAAGATAAAAGCAATTATGGGAGCATACATTGGGAATAGTCCCATAGTCCAATGGATCTATGATACTATAGGATATATGAGTCCTCTTCAACCATGATTGCTCATCCTTTGTGACTCTTACCCATTCCCTTCCATAGATACAACATGGGATAGGGGAGAGGAATTCATCCAAAATATTAGAGCTCTTCCTCAAGTTGTATTCATATTATATAGATTGCAAATGAGAATTTGTGCAATCTATAAGTTGACCGTCACTTTAATATGACTGGCTATTATTTTTCCTGTCTGTACATTGCTCTGAGGACTCTGATGATATCCTTTACACAAATACTTTTGAGGAGTTCCTTGTATGTGATGTGCAATAGTCATTTTCATGCCCATAGACTTTTTTAAAAAATAGATGGTCAACTTCAATTCTTGGAGTCTTTTACTTTTCATAACTCATAGTCAAATAAGATGAACAGATTCTTAGATTCACATAATTTGAGACTTAGAAGGAACCTCAGTAAATAAAAAAAATAAAATAAAAAAATAAAAAAGAAGGAACCTCAGTGACCTACAAGAAAATAATTCCCTCCTGCCCAACAAGTGGTCATTTAGACTCTGCTTTAAGACCTACAAGCACAGGGAACCCACCACATCTCAAGATAATGCATTCCACTTTGGTAATATTCTAACAGGTGAAAAATTTGATCTGGAGAATGTGAGAATACAGGCACACGAATTTTTTCATGGTAAAACTGTGAGTTTGAACTATTTTCTGATGTCTGCAAGAAAAGTTCTAAAATTATCTTTATCCATAGACCCAGAAATCTACATAAGTTTTATGCCCTAAGTAGAAAATTAAATTAAAAAAAAATCTCCTTCTATCAAAAACATAAATAGTAGCATTATTTGTATTAAGAAAATTTGTAAAACAGCAACAACAACAAAACAACTATTATATCCAACGACTGTGGAGTAGTAACATAAATATAATACATAAATGTGAGGGGATAACAATGTGCCCAAATGGGTGGAAGATATGAAGAATTTTAAAAATGGAAGACTTCTGCACATAACTCAGAATAAAGTACGTAAATCAAAAGAACATTATTTACAGTAAAACTATAACTTTAAACTTCAAAAATCTCAATCCAGGACTCTTTTTAACATACTAAGTGGCTCCTCCAAAGAAATATGTATATATACACACAGACGCCCACATCCACACAATTTAGACATAAAGAAACTGTCAGTTTTAGATATGTTCTGCAATATTGCTCATATATGATAATAGCCTGATTTAGTTAGGTTCTCATAACAGGAACTGACAATTACATGGTGCTTTCAAATTTGCAAAGTACTTGCATTCATTGACCTATTTGATCTTGAAATTAGCCCCGTGAGGTAAGTACCTTAGGTATTATTATCTCCTGTTTTGCATCTTGGAGAAACAAGGTGAGGAATTCAATCATTTGTTCAGGGAGCTTATAAGTATCTAAGGTAGGATTTAAAGCTATGTCTTCCTGACTCCAAGGTCCACACTTTACCAACTATATTATAGAAATGACAAAGGAACACAAGTATTTTGATGACAATAGCACCAGATCTATGCATTTCCATATGTATTTCATTATCATCATCTTCATCTTGTTCATCATCATCATCTCTATCATCGTTATTATTTTGTTTCTAGATCGTTTATAGAGTAGCCATCTGGTCCTGGACTCAGGCCTTAGCATTTACTTCAAAAGGAAGATGTTTTTTCCATGAATAAATTCTGACACTTTTATATTCCCTCCCATAAGCCCCATGAATTCTTAAATATGTCATTTTTTCCCACCTGAAGAAGAGAAAGTAACAAATACTTGCTTTGGCAATGTAGTACCGTACTCCTCTGACCTTTTCAGTAGTCTGTTGTTTCATTGCCAAGACCTCTCATCGATCCCAGATAGAAGACCTGAGCATTTTCAAACATACCAGAAATTGGATTTTGTTTGTCACAAACAATCTTGTTGGAATACGTTAGTGCAATCAAAATGTAGTGTCCTAGAAAGGTCAAATGTGTTCATTTCTTCATAAGAGGTATTTAGCATCACTATTTTCAACCCGCCTCCCAGCTGAATAGCAATATGAACCCAGAAACGGAATAAATGAATTAATTGTAACCTCTAATTGGCCCATACACCAAACAAAAGCTCACATCTTAGAATGGTCTTAAAACTTTGTTATCTCAGAAGCTGTCACAGTCTATATTTAATTTAAAGGAATTGTAATGGAGTTAGATAAGTGTCTTACAGCTAAAGCCCTGAGAATTGTTTGCTTTATAACAATAATTTTTTCCCATCAAAAGATTAGGCCACTTTAAAGAAATTTCTTATAAAGTTGATAAGGTCTCTAAGAAACTTGTCATGAAAAGAAAATTGATAATCAGGTTAGAAGCAAATATTCAATTTAAATTCTAGCAATTAAGCAGGAAACTTAATTTATTATGTTGTTTGGGGATTCAAAAAAGTAAGTCTGGAATCTCCTCATTGTTAGAGTATTTTGAAATTAATCGGAAGACTGAGTTTGATAAGTATGATGGATATGAATCAGAGTTAGAATTATTCAGATTAAATTAGTAATGTTTGTGCTTTTTAAATATAGTATTCATTCATCCATTCATTCAGCAATGAATTGATGAGCATATAGTATAATCATAGAACTAGAATCAAAGTGAAATATAGTTGAAATACTGAAATACAGTTGAAAACCAAACCCTCAATATTCAGGACTTTACATACATTACCAGAGTTCACAGATGAATAAACAAATATGGACACACAAGGAAAGTCACTCAACCAATGGGATGCCTTTGTGTCATGCTTGGAAAGTAATATATATATACATACACACACACACGCACATATACATATATGTATGTATATATAGTATTTATTTATTTACACACACACACACATAATCTAAGTTGCCATTTTTGATTGCCATACTAGGGCTGGCTCTTGACATTCCAGTGACTTATTCTCTCAATTAGAATGCATTATCCTATTCTTCATGGGAATTGTTAAGCATGATTAGTTTCTTTTCCCATGAAAGAACAATACAAGTATTGGTAATAATGAACCACAAAGTTCCACTAGAACAAGTATATTGGCCATTGAACCCCTTCAGCAATATGGTGAAACCTATGGACCCCTCCACAGAATAATGTTTTAAAGACATCAAATCAAATATATAGCATTACAAAAGAAACCAAATAAATCGAAATTATATATATGTACACACATACATACACAATATACATACATATACATGCACATGATATACATATATATTATACAATGCATATATACATATATATTTAGTGTTGATGTATTAATGTAGTATAATAATTATATATAGCATAATATAAAATTAGTATTATACATACATATGCATACACATATGTGTAGGTTTTTTACCCAAGTTATTATCTTTTAATATAATAATATTCTTAACCTAAAAAGTACATAATTCCTATTGTTTAAAATGATAGTAATTCAGGTAAAACAGTATTCTGCATTCACTAAAGTTATCTGCGGTGCTAGGTTAGAAAGGCAACATAAGAAGTTCAACAAGAATTCTGCTGAAACCTTCTATACCAAATCCCACTATAAGCTGGGGAATTTACAACTCAGATAGCAATGAAGACAAACCAAGTGATTCAAATAATAACTTCTCTTTACCTTTAGAAAGAAACCAGTGCAGCTTATGGTAAAAAAAAAAAAAAAAGATACTGTTCCTCCTACAAACTGCTATCAGTAAGTGATCTTTGGGAATCATTGAGAACATGACATTCCATGAGACTGAATGTGTATCAATGTTTTCCTAGTTTTCAAAAATCAGTGAGTCCCATATCAATTCCTAACAAAATTTTCATTAGATTATTGAAGACAGAGTTTGTGGGAGAAGAAGATGGATTTGCGAAATACACATAGTGAGGTCAGCATGGGTTCACTATAGAGAAGTGAGGCTGGATTAGATTCATTTGTTCCTTGATATGTTGACTTCACTGTAAGATTATGGCCATGAGATAGACTGGGTACATATTGATTTTACTATAACACTTAAAAATATTCATTATGGCATCCTTGAGGACTAGATAGAAACATGAGACAATGCAAATGTATTTAGGTGTATTCATACCCTTTTGAGAAAAAGAAAGGTTATTGAATAAGTTGATATCAACCTTGATGGAAGTTTCTTGTGGCTTGCTGCAGGCCTTTGTTTTCGGCCTTGACCTGTGAAATATATTCATCCACTAAATTGAATAAACACATAGCTAGCCCACTTATCAAGCTTATCAGTGCATGAATCTTACAGGATTATCTAATGTAATGTTATTTAACCTAAACCTGACCCTCCCTACTACATCGATTTCCTTTTGTCCATTTTTTCTTGACTCCTTATTGTATTTGTCTTGGATGCCTTTTTAAATCTGTATTTCATTTAGTCTCCTAAATACTATCCTAATCCTATCACACTTAATGTCAAGATCCTATGACCATTCTCCCAATTGTATAGGCTTAAAACTTCAATCATTCTTCAATCTTCCCTCTCCTTCACTGGCATGTATCCAATGAGCTGCTAAATCTTACTAATTTTACATCTGTAATAGTTCTCAAAACTGCCCCTTCTTTCTTATTCCCATTGCTTCACATTATACAAGGTCTTCATCACCTCTTAATTCACCTAGAAAGCATTCCTTTGCTCTGACTCCATTCTCCCCTTTTCTCCAATCCACTTTTTCCCCAGATCAGAAATAAATGCCGTGCTGTCCTCAAAATCTTTCAGTTGTCTCCGATTCCCTAAAAGAACCACAGAACAAAACAAAATCAAAAAATGACCCCAAGATTCTAAGTCTGGTGTGTCAAAAGCTGCCATAACTTCGTACACTACACTTAGTCAAATAGGCTTAGCCACTGGTGTTTGATCATTTCCTCTACTGCTTCCACTGTACATTCACACATGCTATATCTGATAGTTGGATGGAACTGCCTCTAAACCTCTACACCTATAGAAAATTTTCACTTCCTTCAAGGCCCAGCTACCTCCTCTAATCACCCCTTACTAGAAGTGACGATAACCTCCTCAAAACTGTATCACCCATCAAAAACTCACTTATAAGGGTGGTTAGGTGTTGCAGTGAATAGAGCACAGGCCCTGAAGTCAGGAGGACCTGAGTTCAAATCCGGCTTCAGACGCTTAACACTTACTAGGAGTGTGACCTTGGGCAAGTCACTTAACACCAATTGCCCTCCAAAAAGCAAAAAAAAAAAAAAAAAAAGGTAAAAAAAGAAATTAATTAATTAAAAAAACTCTCCTATACACTGATAGCTATATTATAAATTATAATCATTTCCTCTACCAAGACTTTCTTCCTTGGTTTGTTTGTGGTAGGGACTTTGCCTCCTTGCTTCTCATGGGCTATAGCAGCAGATCAGAAGCTGTGATAGTTTCAAATGAGCTGGAAAATCTTTCAACATGATCCTGATCACATACCATGCCTACTCTCTGAGCAACAGCCTAACTAAGAACCAAAAGGCACCAGAAGAATGGATGGTAAATGACAAATATTTTAGCTGTTCTAACACCAAATAAAGATAGTTTGCAGTTCTGTGAGACTCCTGTGTAGAGTGTCAGCCAGTGAGACAAAGTAGACACTAATCATCTTTTAGTTCTTAGAGAGTTTATAAACATTTGTTTATTTCTTGCTATATTAAATCTGAGATCTTTACCCAAAAACCAATTACTTGTTACTACCATTGGTAAAGAAATTCATCTCTATTGAAATGCATGCTGTAAATGAAACCTGAAGGAATAAATAAAAGTTGGAGCTAAATGACAGGTCGCTTCACAGGTTACCCTTGAAAGGATGGGTAAGGTGCTGATTTCATCATGAACCTAAAGGAAAAAAAAACTTAATTTCATAGGAATTTTGGAAATCTCACCTTGAAATGTTGATCATAAAGATGTTTTATACCTCTATATACATCTATCTCTATCGTATTCAGCACTGCCTTCAGGTTCACGTCCATTTCTATCCCTTTCCACTGATATCTCTCTATAGAGAGAGCAAGAAAGGGAGAGAAAGAGATTGTGTGTGTGTGTGTGTATGTGTGTGTGTGAAGCTTATACATTAATATCCTTGGACAAAAGACTCCACACTCCAAATCAAGTCAACATATACATTTTACATTGTGACTTCAGAGCAAAAAGTGGATTAGAAAATATTGAGCGAGATTAGCAAATGAAACTGCCCCCCAAATTGCAAATTATTCAGAAGATTGAAATATCATGAATACATATGTATATATGTGTATGTGTATGTACACATGTATATATTAAAAGAAAAGAATTAGAAGACTCTGGGCATGGATAGCATTCAGAATTAATTGAGAAAATAAAGCTGTCTATATGTTACCACAAAAAAAATCTATTGGTAGGAAAGTCATTTCAAAGCATGGAACTGTGTATACTCAGACTATTGATTGGTTATGAGAAATGTTGAGCTCAACAGTAAGTTAGCATAGAAAGGACAAAGATGTTTGAAAGCCTTACATGAAATAATAGTAATTCAAAACCATCCTTTTAAATAAACTATTGACTTGGAAAAAATTATAAATGAATAGAAGTAAAGACATTAATTATAATTATCACCATTTTTTTGCAGAAGTTCATTTGGTATAAAAAGAATTCATTACTGTTCCTACTCAGAGCCAATTGAAAGGAAAAAGGACACCACTGACCTTCTGTTAAGGGACGGTTATATCGTTAACTTGATCAATATCAAAGTGTGTATGAGGGGGAGGGGCAGGGAAATGCTTCTTCCAGTGGAATCACCGGAAAAAATGAACAAACATTAGGGCAAATCTAGTGAAATTTTAAAAAATATTTTGGTTTAAGAGAACACTAAGATAAAGCCCCAAAAGAAAACAACTCAGGAACAAGTATAAATGTAACATACAAATGAGGATGGAGTCATCCTAAGTAACATGAGAGTAGAGGGCATACAAAAATGAAAGAAGAGATGAAGGCATATATTGTCCTGATACCTAAAGTAGGAAGAGAGAATCTGGAAGAGAAAATCCACTTTAGGTCAATATTTCTGAATTGTTAAAATAATAAAATTATTCATTATGACCAGAATGGATTTAAATGGGGAATGCAGAATGATTTAACTGTTAACATAATAGATCGTACTATTAACAAAATAATAAAAAGAACATTAAAGTATATTAAGAACAGTAAAAAGCATAAGAATAAATGAACCGCTAAACATCTATGTGTATAATAAATACTAAAATACTTTTTTTTAATAAGGACAAGGCTAAAATAAGAACATCCATTGTCATCACTCTTATCTGATATCATTCTAGACATTCTAGCTATGGCAAGACAAGCAAAAGAAGCTAAATATAACATGGGTTTACTCTAGCCTTGATCTCCAAAGGTGAGAGTTATTGTATTTTACTCCTTCCATGAGGGTTCTCTAATACCCTCCTCCATCCCTATTTCCATTTAAACACATCAGATTACTTTTCATGAAGAAATATTTACTCAATGGATATAATAAGAACAAATATACAAACATTGTCCCCCTACTGCCTTGTGGGGGGCAGTATTAGTCTCACAGTTTAATTTGTTTCCTATATAATATTATTCTCATCATGGTCAAGTCCAAAGCCCCACTAGGATGGCATGTTAAGGTTCATGATTCTCAGAATTTTTCTTTTACCAAGCTTGCTACTATATTTGACCTAGAAACCTGGGCTTCAAGATCACCATGGTTGAATCTCCTGGGTTAAGGATCTACTCTCTGCACTTAGAACTGAAAAGGACATGAAAGAAGACCAAAAATCCCAATTCCTTATTTCAAAGTCACATGGTTTAAGAAGGGGTTGGAGGAGGGGAGACTCTCAGGTCCTCTCCTCTTATCACATGGTGTCGCCCACTGTAAATGAATGAATCCTTCACTCTTAGGCATAAAGGCAGCAAAAGGAGTCTCTTCAGTGAGGTAGTTTTAATGACTCAGATAGTTCCAGTTACTTAACCAAGAGAAAAAGGCTGCTTCCAGCTACATATTAGGTCAATTCAGAAAGTCCATACATGCATTAATTCTCTTGTCTCCAAGAACAGGCCCAAGGTATCTCCCACATGGGTAGTGTGGGTAGTGCCAAGCTCCATTGCAAAGAGAAGAATAGGCAAAGAGGAGGTAGCATCATCTGTATTTGTAGATGAAGCTTATTTTGTTTACTTAGAAAAAAAGTCCAGAATATGAATTTAAAAAATAGTTATTTTAGTGAATAGAACTTTTTAAAAAAATGTATATTAATGACAAAAGCCAGAAAAACGGTTTTGAAAAGAAAATTCGATACAGAATAATTACAAAATGCACAAAGTATCTGGGAATTAATCTAGATACTTTTGGATGTATGTGGGCTCAACTGTAAGTTCTCTTTAGAGAAGTAAAGGAATATCAAAAAAGTTACTAAGCAATGGCTATCTTTTGATCCAGCTGCCCAATAACTAGTTTCAAAGACTAAAAAAAAAAAAGGTACTTATGTACCACAATGTTTCTAGATGCAGTATTTTTTGTTTTAGAAAAGAACTAGAAGCATAATAGATTGGAGAAGTACAGAAAAATTATGGTTATGAATGTAGAATAAAATTAATCATTAGACTGGGAGCTTCTTGAGAGCTGGGCTGTCTTTTGCCTTCGTATTCTCATTGCTTAGCACAGTGATTGGCCCATAGTAGGCACATAATCAGAGCTAATTGAATAATACATTGAACATAGGATCATCAGTATAGAAATACAAGAGACCACAGAAGCATCTAATCCAACCTATCTCTCATTTTATAATTGGAAAAGCAAAAAACAAAGCAAAACAAAATGAATTGTGACCCAGGAAGGTTAGATTATTAGACCAAAGTCAAAGGTAAGAATTAGGAATTAAACATAAATCTCTCATTCTAAAATGAGTGCTTTCCTCACCATTCTACACTGACACATTACGTCTGAGAAAATGCTCTAAATCCCTAATCACCCTCATCTACAATGGTTTGTTTTCTCAACTCTTACTAGACGTCAGTCTTGATCATCATTATTATGAAACATTTAGACTTTCTGTTTCTGTTGCTGTTGTTATTGTACACATTGTTTCTCTTTGTCTTTCTTTTCTTTTCTGCTTCATTGTGTCTCAGTTCACATAAGTATGAGCATATTTCTCTGAATTTTTCCATCATTAAGTAATTAGGACCCTGTAATATTCTATTATATTCATAGATCATATTTTGTTTAACTAGTCCCCAACTTATGAGAACTTGTCATTTCCAGCTCTATTTATCACTGATGCAATGCCAAGATTCCCTTAGAATGAATGACATGTGTTGTTGGGAAGACATGCAGAAGTGTTTTTAGTTTTATCCTTAATTGTTTTTCTTCAAAGACTGTTTGAAGCTCACTTCAACAGAACAGAGATGGGTATACTGCCTTTGATCATCTGTTCTCTTCTGATTCCTGAGAAAGTTAGCCTCTATATTTACTTGATTGCTCCTGTCAGTTTTCACAAGCTCTGGCCAGGGCACTTTTTAATATTTCTTCCATTACCTTCATGGTTAATTTAACCTATTCTTTCTTTTTGGTCCTTAATGTGCAGTTTACAAAACTTAAGGTAAGACTGGTATTCGGACAAATGGCTTTTACTATTCTATGTTAAAGAAAGGGAAGGGAGAAATCTTTGGGATGAATGATGGAACGTATACTAAGTATTTGATAAAACTTGTTTGAAGCCACAATCTGCTTTCTGGGTCTGGGGATGAAGAGTAGCAAGGCTACAAAGAGAAGGTAACAGCAGAAGAGACCTTAGATGTAGGATCATAAATTTTTAAGTGGATGGAGCATTCAAATTCTCTTTCCACTTCCTCATTTGACAGAGGAGTAAACAGAGATTGAGAGAGGCTAAGCAATTTATATAAGGTCATATATGTCACAACACCACCAATAATTAACAACTATTAGCATTTATATAGTTCTTTAATATTTTCAAAGCACTTCATATATTTTAACACATTCAATACTCTCAACAACCCCGTGACCCGTAGGTGCTACTGTTATTCCCGTTTTACAGAGGAGATTGAAATTGGTTATGTAGCTTTCCCAGGATCACTCAACTAATAAGCATCTGAGGCAGAACTGGGTCTCAGATCATTCTGACCACAAGACCTACAGTCTATCCATTGCAGGAGGAGGGAGAATGAATGTAATATATACTCAAATATATGCAGTTCAGGGTGAATGGAGGGAAAAGAAAGAACTGAGTTTAAGGAAAGGTTTTCCTGAAGGACTCTGAGAGATGGAGGTGAGACAGAATACATTCCAAGAATAGGGCATCATGTATGTGAAAATATAGAAGAAGAATATGGCATTGAGTTAAAGCAGTGGTTCTCAACCTGTGGGTAGCGATCCCTTTGAGGGTAGAATGACCCTTTCACATGGGTTACAGGAGTCACCTAAGACCATCAGAAAACACATATTTCTGATGGTCTTAGGAACTGAGACACTGCTCCTCTATCCATCTCCAGGCAGGTCCACCCACTTGCAGATACACCCATGTACTAGTATTAAAGGGTCTCAGAATTAGGAAGGTTGAGAACTCCTGAGTTAAAGGAATAACTGGTGATCTAATTAAGTCAACTAAGTTGGTGGATTAAAGAATTTATGAAGTAGAATAACACAAAATAAGTCTGAAACTTGTGAGTGGTTGATATTTCATTCTATTGTTGGGCCAGTGGGGATATAGTGAACATTTTTGAGCAGGAGAGTGCTGTGACCAGATCTGTGCCGTTGAAATATTATTTTAGCAAAGTTTTAAAGAATGAATTGTACAGGAAAGAGTATGGAAGGACTGTATGGTGTCTAAGTACAGTAATGGAGGCATGACGTGATAGGGGTCTGCACTGGGATTGGGACTATGAGTTGAGATAAGGGTGTAAATGTGCAAGATATTGAGCAGATATTATCACCAACAGTGGCAACAAATCAGGATGTGGGTGGGTGGTGAGGGAGAGAAAAGTTAAGGATAATTCCAACTTAATATAGCTCAGTAAGTGACTGTGAAGATTAAGGTACTACCTATAGAAACAGGAGTGTTTGGAGGAGGGCCAGATTTGATAGGGATAGAATATGAGTTACTTTTTTGACATGTTAAGAATGAGATGGCAGGGAGGCATCCTGCAGCTAAAGAAGATGTCTAGAAGTAGCTATTGATGTACAGTTAGACTCCAGTACAGAAATGAGGGCTAGATCTATAGACTGGAAAATTTTCTGCGTCAAGATAATACTTGATTCAATGAAAGGAAAACATCTCCAAAGGAGAGAGTATGTAGTAGGAGAAGAGAGTCCAAGGCAAAAGAGATAGAAGATAGATGATTATCCTTCTAAAAATTAGAGACAGCTAGGTGGCCCAGCGGATAGAGTACTAGGCCTGGGGTCATTAAAACTTGAGTTCAAATTTTGCCTTGGAAACTCACTAGCAATGTGGGACCTGGAGCATGTAACTTAACCTCATTTAATTGTAAAATGGAAATAATAATGGTACCTATTTCATAGGTTTGTTGTGAGAATCAAATAAAACAATATTTGTGAAGTACTTGGCAGAGCCTAGCACATAGTAAGCACTTTAAAAATGTTCTCTTCCTATTAGCATGATTATTCCTTCTCAGTTTCCTTTGTTGCGACGTTAGCAATATCCCATCTCTTTCAGTTGAATGTACTTCAGGGTTCTGTTGTGGTCTTCTTTTCTTTTACATTTTTTTGGTGATCTAATTAACTCCCAGGGATTCACATATCCTTTCTATTCAGATGTTTCCCAATTTGAAATATCAAGCCATCGTTTCTCACTTGAGCTCCCAATCTTCATCTCCAACTTCAATATGGAATAGGCATTCCAAATCAACAAATCTACACCTCCTTAATTTCCCCTTATTTCCTAAATCCCTGTTCCACTAGAGGGAACCACCATCTTTCCAGTTACATGCTGATCTTTGATTCTTTCAACTCCCTCATGCCTGTATACAATCAATTGTCATGTTCTACAAAATTTTATAATTTATCCCTTTCTCTCTCCTCATTTGCACCATGCTGGTCCAATCCTTCATCTCACTTTGACTATTACAGCCTCCTCTAATTTGCTTGCCTACCTCTATTGTCTCTTTTTTTTTCGAAATTCATTCTTTACACATTGGGCAAAGCGATATTCCTCAAGTACAAATCTGATCATGTCACTTCTCTGCTCAATCAGTTTCAATAGTTCCTTAATATGCTTAGGAAAAAATACCAGCTTTTTAGACGCTTTTAAGCCTTCGTTGTCAGCATCCCACATCACTCAACTTTACATACTCTACTCTCAAGCTAAAATGTTCTACTTGATGTTGACATTCAATCTCCCACTGCCATGACTTTGTCTCCCAAGACTGGAATTCTCTCTTTCCTCACTTCTGCCTCATAGAACTGCTAACTTATTTTAAAATACAACTAAAGTACTAATTCTTACAAGAGTTCTTTCTTGATCTCCCAGTCTTTAATACTTCCCCTACTCTGAAAATATTTTTTAAAATTTCATTTGAATATATTTTGTATATTCTTATTTATGCACATATTGTCTCTTGCTTCAGTAGAATGCAAGCTTATTGAAAGAAAGGGCTTATTTCTTTTTGTCTTTGTGTCCCTAATACTCAGCACAGTGTGTGACATAGAGTAGGCACTAAACAATGCTTATTTTAAAGTTGTATTTTATTTTTCCCCAATTATTTGTAAAATAATTTTGATAATAATTTTTTGTTAAGTTTTGAGTTCCAAATTCTATCTCTTTCTCCCTCCCTTCACCCCCACCTTGAGTTTGTAAGCAATCTGATATAGGTTCTACATGTGCAATCATGTAGAACATATCAATATTTGTCATTTTGTGGAAGAAAAGACAAGAAAGAAAGAAAGGAAGAGAGAGAGAGAAAGAGAGAGAGAGTGGAAGGAAGGAAGGAAGAAGAAAAGAGAGAGAAAGAAAGAAAGAAAGAAAAAAGAAAGAAAGAAGGAAAGGAAGAAAGAAAGGAAGAAAAAAAAGAAAGGAAAGAAGGAAGGAAGGAAAGAAAGACAAAAAGAAGACAGAAAAAAGAAAAGAAAGAAGCAAGAAGCAAGAGAGTGAGAAATAGTAGGCTCCAGTCTATACTCAAGACATTATCAGTTCTTTCTCCGGAGGCAGAGAACATTTTTCATCGTGAGTCCTTTGGGAATATCTTGGATCATTAGCTGAGAATAGCTAAATCATTCACAGGTTTTCATTGTACAATATTGCTGTTGCTGTGTAAATGTTCTTCTGGTTCTGTTCACTTCACTCTGTATTCATTCATGTAAATCTTTTCAACTTTTTTCTGAATCATCCTGCTTATTATTTCTTATAGTACAATAATATTCCATCACAGTCATATTTCACAACTTGTTCAGTCATTCCCCCAAATGATCAGTATCTCTTCAATTTCTTATTCTTTGCCAAAATAAAAAGAGCTGCTTTAAATATAGATATAGATATAGATACTTTTCCTTCTTTTAAAAAGTTTCTTTGGGATACAGACCTTGTAGTGGTATTGCTGGATCAAAAGGTTTGTATAATTTTATAGCTTTGGGCATAGGTCCAAATTCTTCTTCCAAATGGTTGGATCAGTTCACAACTCCACAAACAGTGCATTAGTGTTTCAATTTTCCCACATCCCTTCCAACACTTATTTTCCTTTTCTGTTATATTAGCCAATCCGATGAATGTGAGGTGGTACTTCAGAGTTGGTTTAATTTGCATTTCTCTAACCAATAGTGATTTAGAGCATTTTTGTATGGCTATAGATTGTTTTGATTTCATTTGAAAACTGTCTGCTTATATCCTTTGACCATGTATCCATTGGGGCAGTGGTTTTCAATCTTCCTAATGCCACAACCCTTTAATACAGTTCCTCATGTTATGGTGACACCCAACCATAAAATTGCTACTTCATAACTGTAATTTTGCTACTGTTATGAATCATAATGTAAATATCTGATGTGCAGGATGTATTTAAATTGAATATAACCCACAGGTTGAGAACCACTGAATTGGGGAATAACTTGTATTCTTATAAATTTGACTCAGTTCTCTTTATATTTGAGAAATGAAGCCCTTATCTGAGATACTTGCTGCAAAAGCTCCCCCCCCCCGCCCAGTTTTCTGCTTTCCTTCTAATTTTGATTGCATTGGTTTTGTTTGTGCAAAAACTTTTAAGTTTTATGTACTCAAAATGATCCATTTTACATTCTGTAATGCTTCCTATTTTGTTTGATCCTAAATTCTTCCCTTATTGATAGATCTGACAGATATACTGTTTTATACTCTCCTAATTTGCTTATGGTATTATCCTTTATATCTAAATCATGTACCATTTTGTTCATATCTTGATATACAGTGTGAGATGTTGGTCTATGCCTAGTTTATGCCATACTGTTTTAAAGTTTCCCCTGAAGTTTTTGTGGAATAGTGATTTTTTTGTCCTAAAGCTTTGATCTTTGGGTTTTTCAAATTCAAAATTACTACAGTGACTTACTGTGATGGTTTGTGTACCTAATTTATTCCACTGATCCACTCCTCTATTTCTTAGCCAGTACCAGATTGTTTTGATGATTACTACTTTATAATGCAATCTGAGATCTGGTATGGTTAGGTCACATTCTTTTCCTTTTTTTTTTTTTTTTCATGGATTCCCTTGGTAGCCTTTACATTTTGTTCTTCCAAATGAATTTTGTTATTATTATTTTTTCTAGTTCTATAAAGTAATTTTGGTAGTTTGATCAATATGGAACTGAATAAGTAGATTAATTTAGATAGAATTATCATTTTTGTTATATTGGCCCTACCTATCCGGGAGCAATTAATACTCTTCCAAGTATTTAAATTTGACTTTGTGTGAGAGGTATTTCAAAATTGCTTACATATATTTCCTGTGTTTGGCTTATCAGGTAGATCCTCAAGTATTTTATATTATCTATGGTTATTTATATGGAATTTCCCTTTTTACCTCTTTCTACTGGGTTTTCATTGTAATATACAGAAATGCTGATGATTAATGTTGATTTATTTCATATCCTTCAATTTGCCTAAAATTGTTAATTATTTCAATTAATTTTTCAGTTGATTCTCTGGGAGGAGGAGCTTCTCAACAGTATTAAAAGCTATTGAGTGGTTAAAATAAGCACTGAGAAAATGCCTAACATGTATCAGTTATCATCATTGTTAAGATTCACAAGAGCAGTTTTTGTAAGTTAGAGATCACTTCTCGAAAGTTAGTGGAAATGGGGGCAACTAGCATTGAATGTTTTTCTAGGAGTTTGTTAGCGAATAGGAGGGGATTACATATACATATAAGTATATATATATTTATATATACATTTACATAGATATATACACACATATATGTGTATATACATACATCTAGTATGGAAGTAATATTTAAAAACCTTTTCAGTGAAAATGAAAATATTGTTACTGTTCAGTTGTTTCAGTCATGTCTTACTCCTTATGACTTTGAGTTTTCTTGGCAAAGATACTAGAGTGGTTTGCCATTTCCTTCTCCAACTCATTTTATAAATGAGGAAACTGAAGCAAAAGGCTTAAGAAACTTGTCCAGGTTTATGCAGCTAGTAAGAGACAAAGGCAAGAATGAAAATGTTAAAATATAGTATTTTGTTCTAAAGCAGTGGTTCTCAACCTTCCTAATTGCTGTGACCCTTTATCTGCGTGTGAATGGGCCCGCCTGGAGACAGATGGAGGAGCCGCGTCTCAGTTCCTAACACCATCGGAAATATGTGTTTTCTGATGGTCTTAGGCAACCCCTGTGACTCCTGTGAAAGGGTCGTTTGACCCCCAAAGGGGTTGCGACCCACAGGTTGAGAACCGCTGTTCTAAAGTCTTTTCAAGACTTCTGAAAAAAAAGTCTCTTGGGAAGGTTACTGAAGTCGCAAAAAAAGCTTTTGTCAGGGAAATTGATTAAGAGTGAAAACCAACCTTTTAACAAAGTAGCAATTCTTATCTTATTTACATCATTGTCCTCATCGTTCTCCCCATAAAGCCATACTTTCTCCTTGAAGGTTTTTGGTGGTACAGTGGAACAGATCAAAATGAGAGGAACTGGGTTCCCAATCCTGTTACTTTTACTTACTACCTGTGTGAGCTAAGATAACTCACATAACATCCTGCTCTTCAGTTCTCCTCATCTGTAAAAAAGAAAGGATTGGATTAGTTAGGCTCTGAAGTCCATTCTATGATCTCTTTCCAAGATAATTATAGTAGTATCAGTAACTATGCATTGAAGATATTTCTTAAAATGCATATTGGCTTACTGTTTTTTTCCTGCCCTGCCATCCTAGGTCACATCCTATTTTACTGAGTAAATAAGTTAATTCTTTTCATTATTTAAATATGCATTGGGTGCCACCAATATTTTCACCTGAAGAGGTTGAGAAGAATTGACTCAGTATTGGAAAACAAGAAAGGGTCAGTGGTACGTTGTAGCCGGCTGCTATCAATTGATAAGAGCTGATTGTTAAACTTTCAGTGCAAATGTTTACAACTCAGAAATTAGTAAATGGTATAAATCCAGGCTTACTTTATTGTTTTCTTGATTGTTCGTCCTTAAGAAGTTGGTTGAATCATTAATAATACAGATTAACCTTTAAAGGAGTATTTTTTTCAGAAACCAGATTGTTAAGTATTTACCAGAACATCCATTAGAATGTTCAAATAGATTTTTTTAAATGCTGAAAATTGGACCGTGTCTTCAATCACATCATTTTTCTTTGTATATAATACTTCTCTCTCCCCTCCATTCACACTTGTATGCACACACGAATATATTGTTTTTGTTATCATTATTATTCTGCTACTTCCACATTCTTATCTGTAAGCACACAGGAACACACATATATTGTCTAGCCAAATAGATATGTTAAATTCCATTTTCTTTTTTGTCAAATGAACCGTTTCTTAGCTCCAAATCCCCCTTTCCTCATTCAAATTGACCTGGCATTAGATTGAAGAGGCAAGTGGTAATGTGATAGCTTATTTTCCTGACATAAGGATGGGTCGTGTGTGGAAAATCAAACTTTACAAAGACTCAAAGCAATATTATACTTCCTTTTATTAAACCATAAAGAAAAAGATACAGAAATGATTTTTTCAAGATGCCCAAAATATTTCATGCTTTGGATCAAGTTTGTCAAAATATTTGGAGATTTTATACGAAAACACCTGACTTCACACTTCTCCCCCAGCCTCCTTAAATAGGATTAACTACTTCTCCCCTCTGAATGTTTGTTCCAAGAAAAAACACAATCTTCTAAGCATGCTTTGCTTTGATCTACAAAAATAATTTTTTCACGAACAAATTATTTTCATCGTCATACCCGAAACATCTGTATTAAATGTGGATATGGAATACACATGGCCTTAGAAACACTTGATTTTTCAGGCTAGTGGAAATCAGATATGTGAAGATGCTGGTAACTCTGAATTTTACATCTCAATTTAGACCCCTTTATCTGGGAACTGGAAGGCGCCTGTGACTTAAGTCACAGTGCCCCCAATCCTTGCCTCTGTCTTCTTATAGCTGCTTTGACAGAGGTCAAGGTGGTGCCACTCTGATTCTCCCTGTAAACTTTCTGATAGATTGGCAACAGACATTCATTCCACTGCTGTTTCCAATGGTTTCAGGGCTGAAGAGAGAGCCACAGCCCAAAAGATTCCATACTACAGACATAGAAGTCTTTACCCTCATTGTGATATGCTGACTCATTGGGCTCTTTGTCAATAATAGGATGGACACTGTGTTAGAAACACTGTGTGGTATGATAAACGTAGGACTAGATTTGGAGTCAGAAAGACATGGGTTCAAATCTCAAATCAGATGCTTATCTGATTTAGCTTACTAGCTAACTAGTAATAGTTAATAGCAATAGTTAGCTACGATAAGCCACTCAACTTCCCTCAGCCCCGGTTTGTTTGTAAAATATTAGTGATTATAACATCATCTACTCCCCAGAGTTGTGATGAGGTTCAACTAAAACAATATATGTAAAACACTTCTCAAACCTGAAAGAGATGTATAAATATAAGCTATTTTCTTTCTGTAAAAATATATGTTACTGGGGCAGCGAGGTGACAGAGTGACCTAGTGAGCACAGGCCCTGCAGTCAGCAGGACCTGAGTTCAGATCCAGCCACAGACATTTGGCACACTCACTAGCTTTGTGACCTTGGGCAGGTCACTTAACCCTAATTGCTCTGCCTTGCCCCCTCTAAAAAAACCCTTCTAAAAAATATACATTTTCTTAGGGAAGCTAACCAGAGGTAGATAAGAAAAGGGAGAACAGTGTAGCAGAAGAGAAATTCAAGACAACCAGTTTTGTCATCACACTCTCAAGGACTTCTGCTTCCCCCAACAATGCAAATCATTTTGGCCGCAGTGTGGAGATGGAAATGGATTTGGGAAGAGATTAGAGGAAGGAGTTCAGGCTTTTATAGTTTGGCTGGAAAGTAATAAGGGTGTTAATCTTAAGTAGCAGCAGTTGGGGCTAGAATACTTGGATGTGAGGAGCCCAGAAAGGAAGAATCAGAATCATAGTGACTGACATCACTACTCATTATCATAGAACCATATCTATCATTGTATGTGTTTTCACTGAGTAAGAATACATACAATATACTTCATATTTGTGTATGTATATCAAACATCTATAAATGTATACATGGATATATATTTAACATATTGTGTCTATATGCACACAAATACTTTATGCAAACTGTCTCCTCCCTGCTTCACTTCAAAAACAATGTCTGTAGATTATCAAAGAAAATGTTTTTGGATATTGCCTATATATGTATATGTACATATGTTTACAAATACACAAACATATATATGAAAGGCAAAACATTTATATTGTTCTCATTAGGCGCCAGGACCTTTTGTTGTTCACTCATTTCAGTTATGTCCAAATCTTCATGACCTTTTTTGGAGCTTTCTTGGTAAAGATACTGGATGGTTTGCCATTTCCTTCCCCTCACTTTATAGACGAGGAAACTGAGACAAACAGGATTATGGGACTTGCTGTAATGGTAATGGAATTTAAAGATCCGCTGGTATTGGCTTGGGTTTTGGGTTAAGTGTCAAAACCCAGAGCTTATGAATCCCACTTGTGGGATGGACTTGTTGACATGAAGAAAGGGGCTGAACTGGAAGGAGCTGGTGCCATGGATTTAGAGAGGCCCAAGCAGAGAGAAGCCAGAAGAACTTCCAGGTGCCAGCATCTTACCAGCCAGTGCTGCTACTGCTGGAGAGAGAGAAATGAGAACTGAGGATTGAACTGGAGGAAGCATGACTGTGGTGCTGGTATTTGGTCTGTCTGTCCTGATGTTACTTTGTCAGATTCATCTTCTGATGGAGGACTTGGCTGTTGCAGAATGTAATAGTAATCAGTTTAGCAGGATACTTAGCACTACTAAGTGCTAAGTGTGGAAGATGCAAACTGTCCCACTGTTGAGAAGGCATGAACTCCCCTGTTGATGTGGAAGAAGGGGATTGGCTGAGCCCCTGTTGATGTGGAAG
>CM053591.1:17867702-17884704 GCA_028646515.1 Pseudochirops corinnae
GAAAATTGCCCTGATATTTTAGAACCAGAGGGCAAAATAGAACTGGAAAGAATTCACTGATCACCTCTTGAAAAAGATCCCCAAAAGAAAACTCCTAGGAATATTATAGCCAGATTCCAGAGTTCCCAGATCAAGGAGAAAATATTACAAGCTGCTAAGAAGAAACAATTTGAATACTGTGGAAACACAATTAGGATAACCCAGGATCTGGCAGCTTCTACATTGAGGGATCAAAGGGCCTGGAATATGATATTCCGGGATCAAGGAAGCTAGGATTAAAACCAAGAATCACCTACCCAGGAAAACTGAGTATAATGTTGCAGGGGAAAATATGATCATTCAGTGAGATGGAGGACTTTCAAACATTCTTGCTGAAAAAAGCAGAATTGAAAAGAAAATATGACGCTCAAATACAAGAAGCATGAGAAGGTAAACATGAAAAAGAAACCATAAGGAACTTGTCAAAGTTGAACTATTTACATGCCAAAATCGAAAAGTGATAATTGTAACTTATAAAACTTTCCTCAGTATGAAGATAGGTGAAGGGAATACAAATGCATATATACATGTCTATATAGGAGGGTATATACATGCGTATGAATACATATCTGACTATGTGTATATATGAGTACATAGAGGGCACAGGATCAATTGAATAGGAAGGGACAATACTTTAAAAGGTGAAATTCTAAGGTGAGCAAGGATTAGAATGAGAAGAGACAGGGAGAGACAAAATGGGGTTAATCATCTCATATAGAATAGGCAAGGAATAATTGTTCCAATGGAGGGGAAGAACAGGAAGGCAAAAAGGAAAGGGTCAACTTTACTCTTGTTGAATTTGACTTAGGGAAGGAATGATATAAACTCTAAACTGGGTATCTTGCCACACAGGAGAGTAGGGGGGATGGAGATGAGAGGTGGGATGATGGAGGGGAGGTCAGGGGGTGTTGCTTGAAGTACACACTTCTCTAAAGGGACAAGGACAGCGACAAGGTAGAGAACAGAACAAGGGGGGGGTGGGATAGAAAGGAGGGACATATAATCAGTCTCTCACAATATGCCCACTGTGGAGATGTTCTGAGTAATTACACATGTACAGCCTGGATTTAATTGCTTATCCTTCCAGTGGGGGTGGGTGATGAGGGAGGAAGGGAAAGAATCTAGAATTTAAAGTCCTATAATCTAATGTTAAAATATATATCTATATCTATATCTATATCTAAATATGTTAGTAGTAGTAGTATTAACTACATCCAACAACTGGGAATTAAGATATACAGGCACTGTGGTAGGGAGATCCATCTTGCCCTCCTGGCTAGTCAGAGGGACGAGGGGGAGTATATAATAGAGAGCAGATTGGGGGAAGGGGTATACAGTGGAATGGCTGTTTTGAGGTGTTGGGTAGTGGAAAGATGGGGAGAAAATTTGTAACTCAAAATCTCATGGAAATGAATGATGTAAACAAGAAAATAAATAGATTAATTTATTAAAAAAATTTTTTTCACTCCTATTTCACTCACACTTCTCTTCAGGGGAAGTACATGCCACTGGAATTGGCATAGCCAACACATCTTAATAAATGAGACTATCATTTGCTGGAACCTCAAAAAAAAAAAAAAAGATCTGCCTACCCTTATGCCATGCCCTCGGGAATGCCAGCTCCATATTTGGAAAAATCCTTCATCACTCCCATTCTTACTGCATCAGTCATCTGGTGCACATTCAGACCTACCTATTTTCAAATCTATTACTGGTTGTAATTCCCCTCATACCCCAATTTACTGGTCTTACTGAGAGAGTTGGAATATACCTTGTTCCAAATTGCCACTTTAAAATTTTCTCTCAGCAACAATTTCTTCTTTGAAGCATACAACACAAAACATACAATCTGATATAGATCTGATATCTGTTATCTACCAACTTCCAGGACACTTTTTCACCTTTCTTAATGAGTTTGGAGTCTGACTATTTCTCTCTGTCCTAACTTCTGCCCTCATTCTAGAGAACTTCAAAATGAATTTTGAAGCTTCATCAAATATCTTGACTTATTATCAACTCATTTACTTATTATTAACCCATTAACCTATCAACTCAGTCTACTTAAGTCTCATTACCCAATTCTACACTTTATCTTAACTACACAAGGGATGATCATATTCTAGATCTTGTAATAGTAAGTGTTCCAGTTTCATATTCTTCAGAAACCCAAAAATTCCTTTATTCAAACATAATCTTTAATCTTCCCATCTTTCCCTATGCTTTACTCCTCCAAAACCTAGTCTTTATTTCTTTGTGATGCCCACATCTTTCATAGATCATCACAGTCCCTGACCATCACCCCAGATGTGTGTCTACATTATTGTCTTCCAAATCTTGACTCTTGGTGAACCAGTTAATCTCTACATTAACTTTTATTCTTATGCATCTTATCCCCTTGTCTGATCACTTATTGGTGACCCCATAGATTACTCCTGTCATCTTCCTCCTTCTCTACTGCATGAATGTTATTGAATGCAACTGTAGGGCATCATGAAACTATGCATACAGGTTCAATTAAAATTTGTGCTAGTTAACATCAACTGGTCCCTCCCAAAATAATACTGGGGCCCTGCATGCTATTTCCAATTGTCTTATGTCTTCAACATTTGCTCTTGTCTTCACTCAGTGTTTGAAATGCTAAGTAACTCTCCCCAAATATTCCTGGAAACACTAACTGGATTTCGACATCTTAAGTCCCTCAATGTACTCACAGCTCTTCAGAAATTACTTCTCATGATTCCCCAAGATATGTAACTTTCATTGTACTTCCAACAATTCTTTACTTCTTCTTAAAAGAAATCCTTAAAGTCCAAACCCTTCATTAATCTAACTGTTCGGTTTCAAAACAAGCATGATTCTCTCTCTCTCTCTCTCTCTCTCTCTCTCTCTCTGTCTCTCTCTCTGTCTCTGTCTCTGTCTCTCTCTCTCTCTCTCTCTCTCTCTCTCTATATATATATATATATATATATATGTATATATACATATACACATTCTTTATACTTCATTTTAGCCGATGAAACATTTTGATCCTATCAATTTTCATAATTTCTGTATGTGCTTGATTCATTAACTCCCAAGTATTTTATATTTTTTGTAGTTATTTTGGGAAAATATTTTATTTTTATCCAATCATATATAAAAACAATTGTTCACACTTAAAAAAAAAATTTTGAGTTCAAAATTCTCTCCTCCTTCTTTTCCCTCCTACCTCATTGAGAAGGCAAGCAATTTGATACAGGTTATACATGTGTAGTCATGCAAAACATATTTCCATATTAGTCATGTTGTGAAAGAAATTGTAGTTATTTTAAATGGATTTTCTTTATTTCTTCCTGCTAGAAGTTTTGGTAATATATAGAAGTACTGATGATTTATGTGGGTTTGTTTTATATCCTGAAGCTCTGATGGAATTATTAATTGCTTTAAATAATCTTTTTTTTTTTTAGTTGACTCTTTGGAAGTCTCTAAGTACACAATTATACCTCCTGCAAAAGTGATAATTTTATTTCTTCTTCTTTCACTATGCTTATCCCTTTATTTTTTTCCTTGATTGATTACTATAATTAGAATTTTAGCATATATTTAGTATTAAGATTGATAATAGACATCTTTGACCTTTGTCTGATCTTACTCGAAAAGCTTCTAGTTTATCCTTATAATAGATAATATTGGCTATTGTTTTAGACAAATAATATTCTATTAAGGAAGGATGCATTTATTATTGTGTTTTTAACTGAATAGACATTGTATTTTGTCAAAAGCTTTTTCTGTTTTATTGGTATCATATGCTTGTGTTTATATTCTTAATATGATAAATTATGGTTACAGTTTTACTAATATTGAACCACTCCTGCATTCCTGGTACAAATTTTGCTTGGTCATATGTAATTTTTTGTGATATTTACTGGGAAATTACTTGCTAGTATATTATTTTAAAAAATAGTATGAATATTCATTAGATATTTGTGTACTACTAATGAATATATGTACACATATGTATATATAAATGTATCTGTATGTTTAGGTATATCTTGAGGCTCCCTGATTTAGGTATCAAGACCATATTTGATTCTAAAAAGCAATTTGGTAGACCCCCTATCTTTTCCTATCTTTTTCAATTTATGTAGTTATTGAAATTAATTCTTCTTTAAATGTTTGCTGGTATTTATTTGTAAATCCATTTGGTTCTTTTTTTTTTTCTCCTTTGGGATTTCTTTTATAAGTTATTCAATTTAATTTTTAGGTTGAACTATTTAAGCCTTCTTTTTTTTGTTGTTAATTTTTGAATTTTATATTTTTGTAAGTATTCATATATTGCATTTAGATGGTCAATTTTATTGAAATATAACTGGGTGAAATATTTTTATTTCTTCTTTCTGGTTTATGAATTCATTTTTTTTTCACTTGATAATGATAAATTCATTTTCTTCTTTGAAAAAATCAAAATAGATAGCCTATTAGCTAACTTTAATTAAAAAAATCCAAAGTAGGTCACAAAAAGCAGAAAAATAAGACTTTGGAAGATTACAAAAGCAGAAATCATTTCTCTTTTGTCTGCTGATTTGTCATCTCAGAATATAGTAGGGGCCACAAATAATATGTGATCTCAATTCTCAAGATTCAGAGGAGATTGAAGGAACTGTTCTAGTGACAGATATGATATTTGTTTTGTGTTTCTGGCAGAGATAATAAGAAAGTGAATTTTTAACTTACCAATATTTGAAGAAAAGTAATTTCTTAACATCAGAGTTAATTTTTTCTTTTATTTTTTTCAAGGACAAATACAAGGAAAGATGTTGTCTTTAGCCTGAGGTCCCCTTTTCTTGTTCCATCTTAAATTTTTGTCTCAGTAATTTGTAAAAAAAAAAAAAAGATAAAAACAAAAAAAAGGAAAAATGGACAAATTACTTGAAAAGATTTAAACAATAACAAAATAAAGTACTAGCTACAAGATTATTTCTTGCAAATATTTGATATACTTTTGCTGTAATCTTTGCCTCTTCATTAAGTTTTTCCAGGATGTCATTTTGGTTGCTTTTTGTTGTAAAATAATGTTTCCTAGTCTACCTGTCCCTCCAAAACTATAAATGGAGAGTTGCTTCAGCAGCACTCTTTTGTCAACTCATAGATAGGGCAGATGATCGATCTTAACTGTGCCACATCCATATTCATTTGATATTTGTGCTTAAAGAATATGAAAAATGAAACTTATTTCACAAGACCTTATATATACTTTCGTGTTGCTTAAGAGGGGGGGAAAAAGCTGATTACATTCATGTCTTTGAGTGTTGGGTATTTCCTCCTGAGTTTTGTTGAAATTGTTCTCTTTTTGTTGGGTAGACAAAAAGTTGAAATAACAAGAACAACAACTGCTCTTGTTCTGCTGTTCTTGTTCTGCTCTTCAGAATAGTAGGGGTCATGAAGTGTTTTCCCAATAAATCAGGAAAAAAGAAGGGTAAAAACGGGACAACAAAGACAGAGAAAAATGAAAGAATCTACTACAACAAAAGAAAAATCTAAACAGGGAAATTAGAGGCAAGAAGTTTGATAAGGAAGAATGTGACACTGAAGAGGTGGTGGAGTACAGTCAGAAGAGCTGAAGTCAGGAGATTTTGGTTCAAATATTGTCTAAAAAATCACTTAACCTCCCGGTGCCTCAATTTCTTATCTGTAAAATACAGGAATTGGCCTTGATAACCTCTGAGAATGTCTGTTCCTATGGCCCTAAGAACAAGGAGCTCTGAGCATTAAAAATAGACAACAGGCTTCTAAGATGTCTGGACCTTATGAAGACAAAGTGTCTTCTCATGTTACATAGAACATTTGGAGCGTGATAAAGTGGGATTAGGAAACAGACAGCATAGATGTCTATGAGAAAAAGGACAAATTCCTCTGACTTTAGGAAGAAGAACTATGTCATAGTGGCAGGTAAGTTCCCTATGAAAAGTATGGAAATGATCATGCATAAGTCACATAAAAACAAGATATATGTACTGGCTGTCTTTCTGTGATGTACAAGTGGAATGTGACCAAGAAGCTTCTGAGACATCTAAAACTGAGGGTAGCTAATGGTTAGTGTGAGAATACATATGTGAATAATGATAATGCCTGAAGTATCCTGGAAAAAAATTCTGAAGATTTTTCAAGCCTGAACAGGAAACTGTTCAGGGACATTGTGACATTTTCATAAAAGTTATTTAATGAAACACAAAAATGCATTTTGAAATTCCCTAGTATGAGATTAGAAACTGAAAGGAAGAGGAAAAATTCGAGTTAGACCCTGAATTCATTGGGGAAGATGGCAGAAAGCCTTAGTGGTTGGTATATAATAATTTCCATAATCTAGATTGTGGCTATAACTTTGGAAGACGAATAATACCTGATGGGGAAAAAAGGAAGAATTATTTTGTATCTAACTTGTTTCAGGGAATGACCTTTAGAAACAGAAAAACAAAAACAAAGAATTTGACATCTGAATCTAAAAGAATGATGAAATGATACCTAGGTATTAATGATGAGAGCAAGTCATTTTTTTCTTTTAATTTTTTTTTTAGTGGGGGGGGGGGAGGCAGAGCAGTTGGGGTTAAGTGACTTGCCCAAGGTCACATGGTTAGTAAGTGTTAAGTGTCTGAGGCCAGATTTGAACTCAGGTCCTCCTGACTCGAGGGCCAGTTCTCTATTCACTGCAACACTTAGCCACCCCAAGTACAAGTCATTTTGTGAGAACAGACTACAATAAAAGGTCCTAAAAGAACTTGTGACTGAGAGACTTGAAATATTGCCATTGATATCTGAAGAATCACTATGAATAAGGTAGCTGGAATAAGACAAGGTGAAGGCAAAATGTCCCACATTTTAAAAAAGGACAGTGGACCTTTTGGACTGTAATTCAATAGAATTCTCATAAATCCTTAACAGAATTGGAGATCAAATTATTAAAGGGACAGTTTGTGATCATTTAGAAGGAAAGGAGGTGTCTATTAAGAAATAGCATGTGCTCATTAATAAAAAAAGTCATGTCAGACTAATCTCATTTCCTTTCCTGACAGGATGATTTGTCTAGCAGATAAGGAGATAGCTGTCAACATAGTATATTAGGATTTCATTGGGGCATTGGATAAAATGTCTCATTGTCCTTGATGGAGAGATGTGGACTCAATGATCATACACTCAGGTGGGTTCAGAATTGGTTGGCTGACAGACTATACCATATTGATTAAAGGATAGACACTAACCTGGAGAGAAGTCACTAGTAAATGCCCTAGGGGTCTCTCTTTGGCCCTCTTTTGCTCAACCTTTTTTTTTTTTTTTAAATCAATATCTTGTTCTTTGATTGAATGTTTTAAAATTTACAAAAAAAAATGGGTGCAAGAGATATTACATTGAACCAATCAATTAGCTGATCGACAATAATCTTTTAATCATCTGTTACCACCAGGGGTAGCTAGGTGGTGCAGTACATAGAGTGATGGCCTGGAATCAGGAAAATTTGTCTTCCTGAGTTCAAATCTGGCCTCAGACACTTACTAGCTGCGTGACTCTAAACAAGTCACTTAACCCTGTTTGCTTCAGTTTTCTCATCTATAAACTGAGCTAGAGAAGGAAATGGCAAACCATCCCAGTATGTTTGCCAAGAATACCCCTAAAAAGGTCACGCCAAGTTGGACCTGACTAAACAATGACAATAACATTGACATGTGCCAGGGCCTGTGAAAGCCACTGAGAATACAAAGAGAAAAAAAAATTTAGTTCCTGCTTTCAAGGAGTTTATTTTTAACAAAAAATGCACATTTATAAATATATGCAGAATAAATGAAAAAATAAATGCAAGTTAGTTTGAGAGGCAGGGTATGAGGAGTATCAGGGATAATTTCATGTGAATGGTGGTCTTTGAGGCAAGTCCTGAAGGAAGTAAGAGATTCCAAAGTGGAATCCCAAGATAGAGATGAGGAAGGAGTATATTTCAGGCAGAGGGAATGAGCACATAGGCAAGAGATGGAGAGTAATGTGTGAGAAACAGCAAAAGGCCAGTTTGACTACATTAGAGTGCAAGAAGGGGAGTGATGAGACCAAAAAGATAGACAGGGGCAGGTTATAAAGGGCTTTAAAGATCAGAGTAGGCTATATCTTATACTAGAGTCACTAATAGGGAAGCACTGGATTTTAAAGAATACTGTTAAGTAACATTGGGTTAGTATAGCAATACAAAAACATATGGATGGACTGAACGGGTAGGGCTAAAGTTAAGAAAATAAAATTTTTTATGAGAAATATGAAGGTCCACACATGTTTAAGAAACCAGCTTCTTATTATAGGATATAGGAGGTGTGGTTAGAAAGCAATTTGTATGTTAAGGATTCAATGTTTTAGTGAACTGTAAGCTAAGATAGTAAGACAGTAGTCTGAGGCAGTAGCTAAAGAAAAATAATGAGAAATTATGATATTTATAATATAACATTTATTATAATAAAAATATAGTGATATTTATTAAAACATTAAGCATAGTGTCCAGCGAGTGGAAGTTTATGGTTCCATTGTACTCTGCCTGTTCAGAATAACTTTCTGGTAATTATATGTCTAAATCTTAGTGCCATATTTTAGAAGGACTATTGACAAGCTGATAAGTTCAATGGAGAGACACAAGATTTCTAAAGTGATAGAAAACTATTTTTTATCAAAATAGATTGGGGAATCAGGGGCATTTAATTTTTAAAAAGAGAAGACATGGGGAGAAGGAGTGATTTCAACTTTCAAATAATGCCTGTGATAGTGGAATTAGATTTTTGCTACTTGGCCTTGGAGGGAAGAACAATATTTCCAATAGGAAGAAATTTCAGGAAAATAGATTCCCGTTCAACAAAAGGAAAACAAAGAAAGAAGCAAAAATATTTTAAAAACTCAACTTTTTAAATCATAAGAGCTATTCAAAAGCTTACTGTGCTGTCTCAGAGGGTACTGAGAACCCTTTTTTGAAAGTTTTTAAGTAAAATCTAGTTGAATCTTTGCCCAGGTTTCTGTAGATAGGATTTAGGAATTCATTAGGGTTTGGAAATGATGATTTCTTAGGTTCTTTCTACTTCAATGAGTCTGTTTCTGTGATTAAGGGTAACTATTTCCTTTTGACTAAATTTCCCAGCCATACCAGTAAATCTTTTTTGCACTAATTTAATTATTGTTTAATTTGACACTCTTTTCCCTCCTGCTTCCCATGACCACTGTCTCTCTCTTCTCTTTAATCCTTATATCCTATAGAGAATTTTAATCACAAGAAATAAGGAATTAGAACTACTGATATTCAGTGAACCAAGCACATTATTTTATTTTATTTTTTTTGTTGTTGTTGTTTTGGTAAATTGGAATGTTTTGCTGCAATCTGGTAGGTTTCTAGCTGAATGTGTGGGAATGGTTCCAAGTAACTTTCCACACTGTACCATAGCAACTAACTCCGCTTGGAAGTGAATGGTGAGGTTACCATGGTGTTTTTCATTAATTTCGTTCTTACCGAGTTATGAAGTAAGTGAATACAAGCTCTTATACACGACCATTTTTTCCAAGTATCAGGAAGGAATTCCTTTTTTGTTCTCCAGTGGTTACTTAACAAATTCCCATTATAAATTTTTTATTTTTTTTTTTAAATCATAGTTCTTTAAGAAAGCATTACTGATGAGAAAACCATGAACAACATGGGAAGAAGAATGTGCACTTTCCTATGCCTCCAATGTCACAGGAGTGCAAAGACTTGGACAGAATTAATGTGAATGTGTGTGTCATTGCCCTGCCTTTATAAATTTACTAAAGTAATGAGCTGAAAAATATCCATGAAATAATAATTAATAACAATAACTAGCATTTGTGTTGAACTTGAAAGTTTAGCAAACGTTTAACAGACGATGCCTTAGTTTATCCTCACAATAAGCCTGTGAAATAAGTGCTATTATTATTCCTGCTTTACAGATGGGAAACAGAAACTGGGGGAGGTTAAGGGACGTCCTCAGAGTCACAAAGTTAAGTAACATCTGAGGAAGGATTGGTACTTGGGTCTTCTCAACTTTAAGGCCAGGGTTACATCCACTGTGGCACCTAGTTGCCTAGAAGGGAAAAAAAAAATTAAGGCCATGAAGTTTGAAAGGAAGACTTATATAAAATACGTTAAAAACCATGTCTCCTAGCACCTCATTGATAAAATTCAAACTCTTCATACCATTCAACCCTGATTCTAGTCTCTTAGAGTGAGTATATAACGCAAAGACAGGGAATGAGGATGTCTTAATTCCACTATTTCCCATTATTCCATTATACAGCTTTATTTCCCATACCTTGTAGACATCCCCATAGTCCTATCATCTAAGGCAGCAGTTCTCAACCTGTGGGTTATGTTCAATTTGTAACAATGAAAATACATCCTGCATATCAGATATTTACATTATAATTCATAACAGTAGCAAAATTACAGTTATAAAGTAGAAACGAAAATAATTTTATGGTTGGGGGTCACCACAACATGAGAAACTGTATTAAAGGGTCACGGTATTAGGTTGAGAACCACTGATCTAAGGCATTATAGTAGAAAATTAGGGCTCTGTGTTTTTGTTCTATCTGTCCCCAAAAAGGCATACACCTTATTCACATCTGGATTTAAAACCTCCCATTTGAACTTAATACCTGGCAGAATAAACAGGCTGAATAGATAGGCCACCAATACTATGGCATGGCTTATGGCGGGGGATGTCCTTTCCTCTTCCCAATTCAGGAATTTATCCTCATTCAGTGTCTACACTTTTTCACCATCTAATTTGCAGTCCTTCCTGACTGGGATTCTACTTCCATCCCTACTGAACTACCTTCTCTCATATGTCAAAAATAACTTCTTAAGAATCAAACCAGTGTCACTTTCCTTAGTCTTAACCTTCAAGGTCTCATCTACTTTTCTATGCAGTATTGGGTACTATTAACTCCTCCTTATTTTTTCCTTCATACTTTTTCTTCCCTTGAATTCACAAACACACGCCACTGGTTCTACCTCTCTAATTTTCATTCATCTATCTTCCGTTGTTTAGTCATTTTCATGACCCCATTTGGGGTTTTCATGGCAAAGACATTGAAGTGGTTTGCCATTTTGTTCTTCAGCTCATTTTTACAGATGATGAAACTGAGGCAAATAGGGTAAAATGATTTGCCCAGGGTCACACAGCTAGTAAGTGTCTGAGGCCGGGTTTGAACTCAGGAAGATCAGTCTTCCTGATTCCAGGCCTGGCCCTCTCTCCACTGCCCTATTAATCCATATTTTTCCATTCCTTAAGTTACGCGTTTCTCAATGTCTTCTCTTTCCTCTTCTTCACTCTATGTACACTCTCTCTTCCTTAGCAATCTTATTCATTTCTATAACTTTATTGATCACCAAGATGTGTCTCCTAGATACAAAACCCCTTTTTATATCTAGCTTTGACCCTTCTATTGAACTTTTGACACATAAGTCCAATAGAACATTTGTGGTTTGATGTTCCACTAGTCCTCAAACTCAACATATCCCAAATTACACTTACTATCTTTTTCTCTTAATGTGCTATTCTGTTTTTCTTATTATTTTTGTGACACAACTATTCATCCTATCTCTCATACACCAGATTTTGGTGCTATCTCTGCTGTTCACTCTCCTTAATCTTTCATATTCAATTGTGAAAGAAAAAAATAACTCATACTTTGCATTTAGATAAAAAAAATTCTGTTTTATAAGCAAACGAGTCTTATTACTTTAGAAGCATTTTGCTTGGGGAAAGACTCTGGCCAACATATTTTCAAACATGCCTAAGCAGAGCTTTCTGTATAAAGGAATTTCCAACTCCCATTTATAATAATTGGAACAACAGCAACAAAAAGGACAAAAGTACAGTCTTCAGTTAAAGTTTCTGCAATAATTAACCTAAAGAAATCAATAGTAGAAATAGCAGTGGGTAGATCTCATCAAGGGTCCAGAAGTTTTAAGTGATTAAGAATACTAAAGATTTAATGTATTCAGAAATTCAAGGAATACCAAGTACACTAGATCAAAAATACATCACTAATTCTTAATTTCTGCCACACAGTGGAGGCTTTGGTGCAACAGGTTTTCACTCAATGAATCATGAAATCTTTTAGAGTCTTTCTCGGCAATAATCTCTTGAATCTGTCTCTTTCTCTCTAGTTCCACTGACACCACTCTAATTTGGACCTTATGTCCTATCAGCCTAGAACATTTCAGTAAATGTCAAACAGGTTTTCTCATTTCTACTCTCTTCTTTTTCCCATTCAGTTCTTTATCTTGCTGACCCACTGTTCTTCCTTATATACAGTTGATATCTGTTGCACATTTTTTTCCTATGTGAATAGTTGTCTCTTTAGAGATTCTATAGTGTTTTATACTTGATCTCAACATCACAAATGTTATCCTTAAACATAAACATTGTTCATGTATATATAGAGAGATACTTGTGTGTGTGTGTTTGTGTGTGTGTGTGTGTGTGTGTGTATATATACACACACACGTATATACATATATTCGTATATATGTATGCATATACAGGGAAACCCACTTTGCTTTGGATTCTGTGTTGGGTCTCCTCCATGACCATGGCAAGAAACAAAACAAAACATTGGTTTTGCAATTATATTATTCTATTTTAATATCTATTTCTAACTGTATGTATTACAACTTTTTTGTCTTTAGGTACTGCTCTATGCTTCACATGTAGTTCTTCATGGCACAAAGAAACAGTTCTATGGTGTTTTACCACTTCGGAATTATTGGAACATATGTATCTGTTAAATGCACAAAACACACACACACACACACATTTAATTAGGGTGAATGACTTACCTGAAGAAGTGAGTCTTGTCTAACAACATGGCTCCTTTCAGAATGATTAGCACCACATTTCAGATCTGAAGAAGCGGTACTAGAAAATCTGATGAAGATAAACTTGGTCCATCTTCTTAGCCAGACTTGTCCTCTCTTCCCCAAAAGAATAAAAACATAATTACGTTTGCAAATTTCTGCTCAAATGAGGACCATCTAATAGCCATTCGAGTAAACTATTGAGAATATTGTTGTGGTTCAGAAGGGCAGAGAAATAAGGATTTGTATTTTTCGGTTTGTCTGATCCTTTCTAATTTACTGTATAACAAGAAATAAAAATGAGATATATTCTCCCAGGGCCTAAAGTGCTCCTTGGTTTCAAGCTTGATATCACCAGGGTACTATTTAGTAACTTACTGTTTATTGTAAGTGGAGAGTCTAGCTGGACATCATTAGGTTTTTATTATCTATTATAGTGTTCACCTCTTCCAATCAATTTTATTTTTAATGACTGCGGCTTACAGTTTGAAGATGAATCTTATGAATCAGAATCTATATCATAAATGTGCTTTCTTTTTAGCTCATCACTTCTCTGCAAAGCTGCCTTTGATCAAACTTTTTTAAAAATACTTTTCTCTGAGAGACAATTTCAGCTGTGTTAAGTACCGAACGATTCTATTTTCAAAGTAATTAGGTTTTGCGTATAGGACATAAATAAAAGGCTTATGATTTTAGTGACCTTTACAAATGTTTGTTATCAGTTTAGTGGTGTTTATTAGCATTAACAAAATGTTACTTACTGTCAGGAAGACTGATTATTTTCCAGTGGGTTAACTCACCAATCAGAATTATTATGTCTTGGGTAGCGGGAATGCTCTTTCCCTGAACTGGCCTCATTAGTGGAATTCATGAGAAGCACTCTACCCTCCAGGTGAAAGCCCAGTCAACAAAAGTATTAGATGTTAGGCAGCGTTCCCAATAGAGACAAAGTCCTTGGAAGAAACAAAATATTAAAACAGGAGATGATGATGCACTTTTTTTTCACAATGCAAAGTCTGTCCTAAAAACCAATTTTTCACAGATTAGCTTATAGGTGAATGTGTTTTGACACAGACTATGTAATGTCTTCCAAATGAGATCAATCAATCTATAAGTAGTAATGAAGCACCTACTACGTGCTTAGCACTATAAAGATGCTGGGGATACAAAGAAAAAAATGAAATCATCCCTGCCCCCAAGAACCTCTCTGGAATATTGTGAGAAAGATTTTGGAAAATGAGTACCCTCTGATCATCATGTCAGGACATAGGGAGGTGCTAGATCATTAGGTTGAGATAGATTCATATAAGGGAATACAATAACTTGATAAGAAAGCAAGAAAAAAGATGAGGCTGATAACTGAGTGCATCACAGCTGAGAGTGCAGATTTGTTTGATAAGGGAAAGTGTAAACAGAGAAAACAGAGTTTTAGTGATGGGCCAGATCCAGTAGAAATGAAGTTAGATGAGTTACTGCCTGGCCTCAGGTGACCTGAAGAGGCCAACATAGCTTTTTTGGACATGCCATTTTCAGCAGTTCCATCATGGTCACATTGATAGAAAGTGGTAACTGTTAGGTGGAAGCAACATTGATATATGTAGGCTGGAATCTGATGTTGTTCTGACTAATGAATTAAAGCATAATTAAGAGCTTCTTTCAAATGAGCTGTAGTTTGATGCTGGGGAGTCTGGCACAGCAAAAGTTCTTTACTTAGATGTTAGCTGAAGGGCTACTGAAAAGTTTCCACTTTTTAACCTATGTGTCCAGTTGTATCAATGCCAAGTTGTTATAAATAATCCTTGCAAACCCAACTGAAGCTTGCTGTTTTCTTGAAGATGGCAAGAAAGAAGTGAGACAGATGGAAGGAGAGTCAGGTTAAAGCAAGGAGACTTTGACATCACAGTGGATAAAATTAGCAGATGAGAGGAGGCAGTTTGAGGTGTGATCTGGATCCATAGGATTAGAGTTCAACTATGGGGTGGTGAAGATATAATGAAGCAAGGACTCAAGGAATAATCTATAGTTTTTACTAGGTTCTGAATTTAATATAAACTAATCATGTTATTTGGGAGAGAGAAAGTTAATGTAATTTTTCCCCTGTGTTTATTTTAACCAGATCTGTGGTTTTATGTGTGGGAATTTCTGGTCAGAGACCTTCTTCTACCAATGCAAACCAACACTTTCTTCACAATTTATCGTCTAAGAGTTATCCTCATCACTGAGAAGTTGAGATTTAAACCAGGGTGACATAAACAGTGTATGTCAGAGGCCGGTTCTAACTTTAAAGAGTAGATCATATCCACTAGATATGCTCCAAATGGCAAAACCAGTGTCTTTTCACATGCAAGAAAATGGTAGTGACCTTTTAAAGGAAAAGTCCCTTGACATTTGTTTAAATGCAGGTGATTCATGATTCACTGATTTTGGCCTTGGGGAAGAAATGGACTCAAAATTTGAGTTCAAAAGTTGCTCTTAGATACTTATAAGTTATTTGATCCTAGGCAAGTCACTTAACCCATTTGACTCAGTTTCCTCATGTGTGTAATGAGGATAATCATAGAACCTACTTCTCAGAGTTGTTATGGATCAAATAAGATAAAAATTATAAAGCATTTAACATAGTGTGTGGGATATAATGATCACTATATATTGTTGTTATTGTCATCTAATACAGCCGTTCTCAACCTGTGGGTCATGATCCCTTTGGGGGTCGAATGACCCTTTCACAGGGGTTACAGGGGTTGCCTAAGACCATTGAAAAACACATATTTCCAGTGGTCTTAGGAACCGAGACACTGCTCCTCTATCCATCTCCAAGTGGGTCCGCCCACATACAGATACACTGAATTACGAACGTTGAGAACCACTGATCTAATAGCATCCCTGCTGCTGAATCCTCTCTTACCTAAGGGCCAAGATGATCAAGCAGAAAGCTCACTGAGAAGTTAAGCAACTCACCATTGAATTCGGGCTGCATCGCCTGCTTGGAATCATTTCAGTGTTTTAAAAACTTAATATTACAGTGACAATCAATGACTTAAAAGAGGTTTGGGGATTCCTGATACCTTGCTTTTTATCCATTACAGGCTTGAATTGTTCGGTTTAGTTTGCTAAGATTCATCAGATAATTACTGATTCTCTAGAGGCAGCCTTGGATTACTTTAACACCATCTCTTTCTTCTTCTGTTAATTATTGAAGTTGGCTTTAGATGAATGTAGACTTCTAAGAATTTTCTATTATTCAGAGTGGGCACCGGGGGCAGTGGAATTCAAGGAGCTAAAGTTGAAACAGGTAAAAATTCAGGACAGCATGTACAGCACTGAAAGTGCAACTTTGTTAATTATTGAGTACAGCTGGAGAACATCTCATTCCCTAGGCTCCCCACTAGCTCTGTCATTTTTTCCTCACTGCAAATGAAAAAAACCCAACATTGCTGGGTATTAATGGGCATAGTTTTTCAAAGGAAATTAGATATATACCATGAGGAAATACTGAGAGGAGAGAAAAAGAAGAAAAGTCAAGTTAAACAGTTTTGCTGACTGTTGTATTTCCCCAAATGTAAATCTTGATGCTGAGATAATTTCTTGGAAGCTACTTTTTTTTTTTTGCATGAATTTGCTAGGAACTAGGAAAAGAAAACCCCAAACAACCTGAAGCAAGATGCCAGCATTTTTCCCATGAATACTGTAATTTAGATATATACTTACCATCAATTTTTATGTGTTTCATGATGGATGTCAGGTGTTTTGATGAAACACAGTGAAATCAGAGGGACCAAAAATAACTGGTGACTTGAACTACTAATTTTAACTTGGTTTAAATTAAAATAAAACAAAAAACTGATGAAAATTTGAAGCTTGACCTCAAATTAATCTTTTTAATTTATTTTTTGCAGGTGTTGTGTTATGGGAATCTGGAGATCTTCCCTGCCCCTAGGCCCTTTGCTAAAGTGGCTACGTGACTCTGAGGACCCTTGGATATTTGAAAGTATACTCTGTTCCCTAATAGGATGAATGTGGTCATGTGGAGCCCGTGGCGCCAGGCTTGTTTTTCAGGAATGCTCCTGCCTTGTAGCTTTGTGATTGGGCAGT
>CM053591.1:17885204-17901470 GCA_028646515.1 Pseudochirops corinnae
CCTGTCTCTGCCCCTCACATGCAGGTTTCATCAAGAGAAGTCATTAAAACTTGTTATACCTTTCTTTCTTAAATTGTTAACTAATATCTCGATATAAGACTTCCCTAAAGGGGTAGCTAGGTAGCACAGTGGATAGAGTGCTCTATCTGGGGTCAGGAAAATCTCAGCTCAGATTTGACCTGAGTCACTAATTTTGCCACCTTAGAGAAGTCACTTAACCTTTGCCATCTAACTATGGCATACATGCACACTTGTGTTGGTATGAAGTGTGTATATGTGTGCATGTATGTTTGGATGAAAAAGGTTGGGATGTACTGATAAAAAAAAAAAACCTGCATTAGGAAACAAAACCTGAATTTTGGTTCAACCTTTAATACTAAATTTATGACTTTGAACAAATCACTCAATTTCTTTGGACCTGGAATTTCATCATTAAAGTGGGCATAATACTTGACCTAACTGAATACAGAAGACTAGATGAGATCTCTCTGGGTCTTTGTCAATCCTAAATCAGCAACCCAATAGTGGATACAATGACTGACCTGGAGTTAGGAAATCCTGAGTTAGAATCGGACCTTAGACACACATTTGGTCTGTGATATTGGTCAAATCATTACCCTCTCTCAGCTTTAATTTTCTCATTTGTAAAATGAGGCTTAACAATAGCACATATTTCACACAGTTATTATAAGGATTAAATTATATAATGTGTATAAATCTCCTTATAAATCTCAGTGCTGCTACTAACTATGAAACCTTAAGCAAGTCATGGTTATAGCTCTAAACCTGAAAGGTACTTCAGAAGCCAAATAGTTAAGTTCTATTTATAGATGAAGACTCTGAGGGGTGTATGTATGGGGGGCAGAGGGAGCTTAAATGATTTGTCCCAGGTCATACAAGTGGTTAAGTAGGTCAAATAAATTCATAATGAGTCATGAGTAAATGAAAGGATTTAAATGATATCCAAGGTCACTTTCAGATTGAAAATGCTATGATTCTACCAACTCCTTCTCCAGGGTCGCCTTTTCAGATAGGCAAAGGTAACAGGCAATCTGTGAGATGTGATATGAGCTGGTCCTGAACTCCCTGATGACTGCTTAAGACTCTACCATTTATCATTGCATAAGTGTAGTTTTGTTGAATATTTTCAAAATTTCTCGGTCTAAAATGTCCATAAAAATTCAAATATGCTTGAGAAAGCTCACACTTCAAGATTTTAATGAAAATCTTAAATGAAATTACTTAATAATGATGGCATAAGAATGTGGGCCTGGGATTCTTTCATGGAGAAAAGTTGATAAGGAGATAAGCAAAGTTACTGTGCCCTGGTACTTTAATCTCATCAGCACATTTGGGATCATTTCCCCAGCCACAAGCAGAATTTTCTGATCCCTTGCCCATCCTATCTCCTCACTAGTCACTCATGTTTTAATGTGACTCATAACTCTACATTTCTCTTTACAGAGTCCAATAAAAATTTCACCTTTGCCCAGGGTTGACCCTGTGCCCTTTTTTATGTTCTTAATTTGCATAAAATCCATTCCATTTCCTGTCCTTACTGTATGGGACAAAAGTTAGCAGTAAGTTCTCTCTCAGACATATATGACATGTACTTTACAATGGAGATAACACCTTTTATGCAAAATTGCCAATTTGTCTTCATTTACATCTTTTAAAAGTGCATTAGTAAAACAGATGCATTCATAGCTTAAAGTAATGACTGCAAAATGACATGAATAGAAAACCATATTCTCTCTTTTAATTAGCAGTTGAATTAATTTGGTAAAGCACAAGAAGAAAGATAAAATGTCTGTCAGTTGAAGGTTATTTTTTTTCCCTTTCCAAGCCATACAAGTCATTACTTCAGGCAGAAAATGTATTAAATAATTAAGGTGCATTCTCTGGGGATCAGGTTTGCATCCCTACATTTTGGTTGAATATTTTTACCACAATGTCTCTCACCACAAAAATTTAAATTAAAAATTAAAAAAAAAAACACTCCCAATAAGTCTGGCACGCTCAAAAACATTGATGATAGTTACAATAGAACATTAAGAAGTAGATGGAAGGGGCAGCTAGGTGGCGCAGTGAATAGAGCACTGACCCTGGCGTCAGGAGGACCTGAGTTCAAATATGACCTCAGACCTCACACAACTTACCAGCTGTGTGACCTTGGGCAAGTCACTTAACCCCAATTGCCCTGCCTCCCCCTCCAAAAAGCAAAAAGCAAAAAAAAAAAAAGAAGAAGAAGAAGATGGAATATTAGAAATTCCTAGATTACCTCTTTTAAGACATATTAAGCATCATCTGTCCTTCATGGTTACTTTAGCTGCTAGTGTCCTCCCTCCCAAACCACATATTTAACTTTGGTTATACTTTTACTTACTCATTTTATATTTCTGCTATACATTTTTCTGTTGCTGCTGATACTTCCAGCAGAATTAAAGCCCTTTATGAATAGGGATTGTTTCATTTCCTGTGTTACATTCCCAAAGCATAACACAGTGCCTGGTACAAGCTGGTGCTTAATAAATGTTTGTTGATTGATCATGAAATAAATTAGTCCCACCAATTGTGTCTGCCATTCTCCTGCCTCTGTCAGTGCCTGGGAGAGAGATTTATGAAAAGCAATGTCATCATGATCTAACAGGACTGCAAAATGTAATACTTAAAAACTAATGAGAATAATATAACCACCCACATGAATAATTTTTTCTGATTCCCATTTACCCCCCAAAGGTGACCAGAAAGATTTGTTCCTCTGGGAAGTCTTTAATGGCTGTCTTTAAGAACCTTAGAAACATGAAATTTCAGAGCTAAAGGGACCTTAGACCTCACCTACTCCAGCTTCTTCATAGAAAGCTGCTAGCTAAAGATAGGAAACTTTAAATAGGCAGGAAAATATTGATAATGAAGAACAGCTGTTAAACCCATGTACAAAAATTTAAAGTTCTATAATCAAATGTTAAAAATATATATGTATATGTATATATATACAATAATAATTATTATTATTATTATTAACTACATCCAACTGGAACTTGAGATACACAGGCACTTTTGTAGGGAGATCCATCCTGCCCTACCGGAAAGTCAGAGGGGTGATAGGGGAGGACATAGGAGAGAGCAGAGTGGGGGAGGGGTTATACAATGGGATGGCTGTTTTGGGGTGGTGGGTAGGGGTAAGATGGGGAGAAATTTGTAACTCAAAATCTCATGGAAATGAATGATGTAAACTAAAATAAACAAAAGTTTTTTTAAAATTGTAATAAAAATAGATAAATAAATCCACGTACAAAGAGACACCTGAATTGACTCCATAAATGTTCATCAATTAGAATGGTCTCAAGTCATCACACAAGAATATATAAGGTATATACTGTTATTTATCAAGTCATTCCTAATTTATGTCTCATAATCAAACATACTCATTACTGGAAATATTTAAGTGTTGGCTGGATGATCAGTTGTTGGAGATATTGTGTCACTTAATCTATTAACGAGCATTTATTAAGTGCTTAATATGGGCCGGGTACTATACTAGGAACTGGGAATACAAAGACAAAAAAATCAACAAAACACAAAGAAACCAATTCTTATGCTAAAGGAGTTCACATGTGAATGGGGGGAAATGTGTGTGATCACATATACATATACACATAATCAAATATGCATATACAATATAATTAAATACACTACAATAAGGAGAAAGAACTCCCTAAGAGCTGAAGTTATCAAAAAAAGCTTACATTTATGCTTTACATAAATGTGTCATGAGGACAGGGATTCTATGGGGTAGGGGTTGCATTTCAGGGTTGATAAATAGCCAGAATAAAGACACAAAGATGGAACATTGAGTACTATGTGTGAGAAACAGAGATTTTGTCAGTTTGACAAGATCAAAAAAAAAAAAAAAGGAGCAAGAGAAATAATATAAAATGAGCCTGGAAAATTAGGTTGGGTCAGATTGTGAACAGTTTTAAAAGCCCAACATATTTTATCCTAGAAGCAACAGGGAACCAGTAGAGCTGTTACAAACATGATTATTTCATTGGGCAGGAGCTGGACTAGAGAAATTCGTTTTCTAGCTCTGGGATTCTGTTTGTTTGGAGGGAGGTGGGAAGAACAAGAAGATGACTAACAAGGAATATTCAAACCCTTTTCTTTTCAGGATATTTTAAGTTTATCTCACTACATCTTATTAAGATGAATTATTGTTCTACTTACTTATTTGTCTCAATTCCTGCCCACCTTTTTGCTACTAATATTTACCCTGCAATAGCTTTGAATAGTAGCAGCCCATATTCTTAGAAGGATCAAAATTGCAGAGGACCAAATGTCAATATCAGTGTTGGATATAAGTTCACTATAACATACTGCTAATGATAAATTGGATTTGTATCATAAAAAAACTTTATAAAAGACTTTTATATCTAGAATGAAGGATAGACCTGCTAAGCAGTATAAATGAAACAAGTAGGAAGCTTCAGTATTCTACTCATATCTGTCAATATGAAGAGAACCAAAAGAAGTCCTTCAGTTTGTGGAAAATTTATAGTAGGACATCAATAAGAATCTCATAGAAAAAGAAGACATGACTAGTTGTGCTATAAAGTAGTGGAATGAATATCCATACCAAAGAGCTCAGGATCCATAGGGGAAGAGGAAAGGGAATAAATATCAATTAAGTGCCTACTATGTGCCAGGCATCATTCCATTGTATCTTACCAGTATGAATAGTAGAACAATGAAGTAATGACAGTGTTTCAATATTCCAAGACAAAGCATCAAGAAGGAAGGAATAAGGGAAATAAAACTCATACGTCCATGTGTCATTAAAATGTTTTGAATTTAATCCTTTCCATGAAACTTTTCAATATTTTGCCTTCAGTGTGGATATTAAAATAAGTATCAAATCTGAAACAGCATGCAATTAAATTTGTTAATAAAATGAAGCTCAGCCATTAATCCATTTTTCTTATTCTGAGTTTCTTTGTCAATAAATATTATGTATCTACACATACATGAGCATGTACATGCATATATATGTATATACACAATATACCTCATTTGTTATGCAGTGATGTGTGTATATGCATGCATAATGAGATGTATTTTAATATACATGTATATATAGTCCCTTTCAAATATGAAATTCTCTAATATGAAAGTCTTTTCTATTTTGTCAAGCCACACAATCGTTTTCCTTCCACTAAAAAGAGATCTTTGATGACCAAGTCATATACTCTCATAATACTAATTCAAGAGAATGTCCTTATAGGACAAATTACTTCTAGACTTGTCAATCTGAAACACCACTGAGTGGTCCCACTGGAAGGAAATTGATAATGTCATTTCTTTCTTGCTACTAGTTCTCTACTTTGCCGTAGGAATATGGTCATTAAGGTGACTAAAATTAGGAAGTCTAGTTAAAGTAGAAAGAAGAATGAATTTGGATTCCAAGAACTTGGATTCAAATTGCACCTCTGATCCTTACTACCTGAGTGACCTTGTGTAAATTGTTTTATCTCCCTAGGTCTCAATGGTCTCATCTATATTTGGCCCTCTGTGGTCCCTTCTAGCTCTACATCTATGAGCCCATAAGCCTGTGAAAGGGAATTTCTCCTGGAACAGAAAGAATTGCTGTACTTTTGATCATTTCCACATGGCGCAATGAAGGAACTTATTCAGAGGCTCTTAAGTTAGACCTTGGTATTGGGTATTGGATTGCAATCACTTTTACCTTCTTCTAAGAGCCTTTATCTTTAATTACTTAGGTTGGCAAGCTACTCAACCCTTTGCTTCAATTCAATCAAGAGGAAATTATCACAAGACCAGGAACATAAAGCTATCAAAACCCTAATTTCTTCCACCTAATTAATCACAATCTGACTTTGGGGTTTAATTGTGACCAAAAGTTTTTTGCAATGTATTACTTCTATGAAAGGCACATTTTACTCTTTTTCAAAAAAATATTTACAAGAATACTGCTGGCTTACTTATTTTGTTAGATTTCAACTCTTGAAAAAAACCTTCCATTTCTTTTCAGCCTTGTTGACTATTACTCTACCTCCCACACTCTGTGATTCAGCCAAACTGGCCTTTTCTCTGTTCCTCACACACCCCCATCTACTTCCCATCTTTTTAACTTTGCACTAGTCATATTCCATTCTGGAAATAGACTCTCTCCTCACTTTTTGTGCTTTGAAACCCTCTCTTCCTTTAAGATCCAGCTCAGACATTGTCTTATGCATGAAGCCTTTCCTAATTCCCTCTCCCCTTAACTGCTAAGAGCCCTTTTCCCCAACTACTCTGTATTTAACTATTCCATATGGGTTTTTTTTTTCTTTTAAAATATTTATACAAGCTTAAAACTGCACTAAAACTTTTGGTCATCCTGTCTATGTATACTGCGTGTGCGTGGATATGTATATAAGAGGAATGAGAAAACATATATGTATATATATACACATATATGTGAGTATGTACATATTTATACACATACATATACAAATATCCACATATGAACATATGAAGATAAATAAATATATGCATGTACTATGTACGAACATGTATATGTATTTATGTGTAGAATATATACATACAACACCTTGTATGCATGTGTATATGTATTACATGATATGGATAGATAGTACTTGTACTTCTGGCTTCTGCCATTAAAATGTTAGCACCATGGAGGTAGGGACAGTTTCATTCTTTGTATTTTTATCCCTAGCTTATGACGTAGCTCCTGATGCAGGGTAGGAACTTGATAGTGGTTTGATCACTGAGTGGGTGATTTCTGCCAGTACTGCTCCTGATGTAGAACCTGATGTCTCCATGGCTTAGTAAATGGTCTTCATTACTTGCAGAGGCAAAATTTTTACCACCTTGTAGCCATCCTAGTGATGGTTGTATATTCCCTATCAGCATAAGGCATAGGCTGGTTGCTAGATGACAGACACCAATTCCTTTTCCTGGATTATACTCAGATATTTCCAGCTTGGTCACACCTGTCAAAGAATATATTCTACTGGCTAAGTCTTCAAGAACCAAGGTTAATGATCCTTCAGAGTGGGGGTGGAGCCAAGGTGGTGGAGAAGAAGCAGGAAATTCCATGACCTCCCCCTACAACCACCTCAAATATCTATAAAATATGACTCTAAACAAATTTTAGAGCTACAGAACCCACAAAGTGACAGAGAGAAATAAATCTTCCACTGAAGGCAGCCTGGCAGGCTGACAGGAAGGGTTCATCACAGCACACTGGGAGCCGAGCATAGCCCTGCAGGAGCTGAATGGGTTTTGGCCCCAGGCAACAGCGGCCAGAGAAAATTTCAGGAGAGTGAATCACTAGTTTCCAGACTTTTCAATCCATAAATGCAAAAGAGAAAGTAAAGAGTCAATCAGGACTTTTGTTGGAAAGGAGCAACATGGTGTAGCCCCTGCCCCTGGGACAAGATGTGGCAGAGATGTGCTGGCTACAGCATCTGCTGTGTGACTGTCTCAGGAGTTCCTGGCCTACAGATGGTAGGAGGACCAAGCAACCATTCAAAGGGTAAGCGCTATTGCTTTCATCTGTTTGGATTTGGGTTGCTTTCTTGGGCTGTGGTCCTGAGGTGAGAAATTTCAGTTTGCCAGTGTGGTGACTGTGGAGAGGAAGCCCTCCTCAGATCTCTGACAGCATTTGCAAAATCCCCAGTGATCTGGGACAAAGCTCTCCTCTCTGAAAGCAGAGTTCTACCTTGGCAAACAGCTCAAAAGTCAAGTAATTGACTGGCAATATGAGCAAGCAGAGGAAGAACAAACAGACCATAGAATGCTTTTTTGGGGGACAAGAAGAATCAAAGCATGGAATGGAAGGAAGACAACAAAGTCATAACTCCTGCATCAAAAGCTTCCAAGAAAAATATAAACTAGTCATAGGCCATGAAGGAGCTCAAGAAGGATTTTGAAAATCAAATAAGAGAAGTAGAGGAAAAATTGGGAAGAGAAATGAGAATGATGCAAGAAAATCATGACAAGAGTCAACAACCTGAGTGAAAAAAATAGCACCTTAAAAAAATAGACTAACACAACAAAGCATCACAGTAGGATTTTAGGAGAGTTCATATAATATAAAATGCCATTGTATATTTCCCCAATTTAATTAGCATTGTGGTAAAGCAAGTGTTTTAAATGAAGGGTTTAGGGAGTTGTTTTCGTTTTGTTTTGTTTTAATGTTAGGTTATGTTTACAATTACAGGCAACTAGGTGCCACAGTGGATAAAGTTCCAGACCTGGAGTCAGGAAGACTCATCTACATGAGTTCAAATTTGGCTATAGATACTTACTAGCTATGTGACCCTGGGCAAGTCACATAATCCTGTTTGCCTCAGTTTTCTCACCTTAAAAATGATCTGGAGAAGAAAATGACAAACCACTTCAGTATCTTTGTCAAGAAAACCCCAAATGGGGTTATGAAAGTTTGGATATGATTGAAAAATGACTGAATAACAAATGTTTATAATTGAGTGATAGTGTAGAAGAGTGGACAAAAAAGTAGGTCTTGGAGCCAAGAAAATCTGTGTTTAAGTCCTGCCACTGACATATACTGGCTGTGTGATTCTGGGCAAATTCCTTAACCTATCAGCACTCTCAGAAATTCTCCAAGACTGTAAGTTGTGAATAAAAAGTATTTTATATTGATAGAGTTACCTCAACACGGGATTTATGCAACTACTTCCTAACTCTTCTCTAAGGATGGGTTTTTTTTGATCCTCCACAAAATCCTACTCTACTACTTCCTTGTGGTATAGAAGTGATACTGGGTTCTCAAAAACATGCCTTCAGAACGGTCTCACTGACCAGTATTATCATTCTGGAAAGACTTTAAATCCATTTCCCATAAGAACTGACTAGGTAAGTATGGATTACATCTTACTCTACAAAGTGTCCCCTTAGTCACCAATAAGATCTTACTCTTATTCCTCACTGAGGCATGAGGGTAACCCTGGATTTGTGAAGGTTACATATTAATGAATCATAAGCTTTGGTCAGTTGCCTTATGCTTAAAAGCATTGTGATATGATTCTAGTAAAAGACTTTTTCTTTTTCTAAAGTTAACTGAGTAAGGGAAAGGCTCAGGACTTGTAGGTTGTCCATTAGGTGCTGAATTCTTTGGCAACAACAAAACATGAAATAAAATAAAAATAAAAATTTTAAATTCTCTTTAGGTCTGTGAAACCCTCTTCCATTTTTGCAGTGGCAATGTCAGAATGATAGAGAAAAGAATACGGTGCACAGTCTTACATCATCCAAAAATCTTAACTCATCTGTGGGTACTTTAAATGTGATATCTTTATTCAGTTAACATTGAATAGATATGTTGCTTTCTGATGGACTTGAATCATATCAGTACTGACACTTGCACTGTGCGTGAAACAAAAACCAGAGTAAAGTTATGGTCAGATGGCTCACGGGCATTCCTTAGAGAGTTTAAACACAGGAGTTCTCTGAATTGGTTTTATTGTGCATCCAAAAGCAACAAAAAGTATCATCTCATGGGAAACTGGTCATATTGTAGTTCAGTGCTCATGACAATATTTGCAACAACAACAAAAACAAAAACCCACCATAAAGTTAACTAGTTTATTCGCCATCTGTTGTGGAGAATTCAATTCAGTAAAGCAAGAAAGATCCTGTTGCTAAAAGCTCTACTTCAACAAGATGCCTTACATAGATGTCTTAAAATCACACAAATGCATTTCAAACATTCAAGACTGAAGACAGCTGTATGGGAACCACCTAATTATTAACATGAAATGAGACAAAAACAAAAACAGAAGTAGAGACACAGATAAATATAGCATCTATTATGTGCCAGGCATTGTTCTAAGAGCTGGAGCTAAAAATACCAACAAGATAGCTTCTACCTTCATGGAGTTTACATTCTAACGGAGAGAGACAAAATTGCCTCCTGGAAGGGGGAAACTATGAGGCAGCTGGTGAGGAGATAAGTTTAGAAAGCAAGTCAAGACAGGAATTAAATCAACATGGGTGAAGACCCTTATAATAGGGCAATCTAGGATAGAGGCATGTCAATCCTGAGTGTACATTGAGCCAGGAGTGAAGGGAGCATGTCACAGTCCCCTGATGATCTGGAAATACCAAAAGTAACTCTCCTGAGACCAGGTCTCACTATGGAGAAACCTCTAGGAAGCTGCTGTCAAAGAAGGTAGAGAAGTATGAAGGCATACCATAAGTATTTATCTCCTTCATGGAGTATGTATCAGACAGAGTTCACCTCAAAGATGGCTTCCCTACTGCTGAAGAGTTTTTCCAGAATTCCCTATCAGCAGTTGGAAGTATGATAATTAAAGTCCCAAAATATATCTTAAATAATTCTGATATTTGTCCAATATCCCCAATTATTGATACAGAAGCAAAAATAGCTGAAGAATGTCTATTATCCAGATTATGATACGCACTTGGATGAATAATCCATAGAATTGCTCTAACAGTACATATTTGGGAGACATCATGTATTCACAGTGAACTAAGACCAGAGGAGAGCAGGATGGATGGCCTTTGGAAAATTGAGGAGCACTTTTAATGAACTCAACCTTCTCCCTGAAGCAAAGGGTCAGCTTTTTAATGTCAATATTCTCCGCTGATTATGTATTGCATAAAAGTATAATAGTAAAGTCTCCAAAAGAAAGTTGAAGGTCACCCAAAGGATAATGGGGAGAAGCATTTCTATTCTTAATAGTCAGCTGTCTCACATTGGCTTCTGGCAACTGTCCTAGACCCAGCTATTAAAGTGGTGTTAATGCCTGAACCACACAAGCAAAAGTTATTTTAAAAGAGTTACTTAACTTATAAAAATATAGTTTTTCAACTTAGAGTGAGGATAGATGAAAATCAGACCCAATAACAAATTCAATCAGTGGAGAGACTCACTAGAATTAATTAGGCATCAGATGAATAGAGGTTCTAATTTAGAGTAGGGTTTTATACTTTTCCCATACTTCAAGGAAATGTTTTTTTCCCTTATAATTGCCCTGTAATTGCAGGTAATTAATGTTTAACCAATATGCATGCTGTTATTTTAATGAGTGATATTTTTCTGGAAGAGTTGTGGTGAAGAAAATTCCCAAACAAGAAATCATAACTCCTTCATATATTAGTTATTATTTTAGGAAGGGCATTATCTCTGTTAACTATACTTATCCTAAGAATCACCAGGTCTACATTTCTATAACTGTAGGTACTTTTCTTTTTTAATAGCAACTGCTCAAAATTAATAGCCTTATTACAGGTTTTATAAGACCCGGAAGATTTAAAATGGGTCTAGAGGGTTCATGTTGACAATTCAACCATATTTTTGTGACAGCCAACATGACAGGGTGATTTTTTGACAATCTTTAGCACTTGTCTTTGACACATATTGACTTTTGTGACTCTGTGGAAGTCACTTTAATCACTCATTCCCCCAAGCAACTATTTAAGACTTTAAATTGTGTTGTTTCAGTCATGTCCTGCCCTTCATAGCCCCATTTGGTGTTTTCTTGACAAAGACATTGGAGAGGTCTGCCATTTCCTTCTCCAGTTAATTTTACAGATGAGGAAACTAAGGCAAACAGGGTTAAGATATTTGTCCAGAGGCACACAGCTAGTAAGTATCTGAGGTCAAAGTTGAACTCAGGTGTTGCTTACTCCATCCACTTAAATGTCCCTAAATTGTGGATAATTTTTTTTTTAGAATTGCATATATTTGTATTTTTAAATTAACTTTTGTGTTTATTTTTAGTTTACATCATTCATTTCCTGAGTTACAAATTTTCTCCCCATCTTTCCCCTACCCACCACCCCAAAACAGCGATCCCACTAAAGATCCACTCCCCAAATATGCTCTCTCCTATATCCTCCCTCATCCTCTCTCTGACTTTCTGGTAGGGCAAGATTGATCTCCATACCCCAGTGCCTATATATCTTATTTCCCAGTTGCATGTAAATAATAATAATAATATTTTTTAAAAAACATTTGATGTTAAAACTTTAAATACCAGATTCCTTCCCTTCCTCCCTCATCTCCCATTGTTACTGGGAAGATAAGCAATTCAAGACAGGTTGTACATGTGTAGTTATGCAAAACCTTTCCATAGTAGATATAGTGAAAGACTGACTATATTTCCCTCCATCCTATCCCTCCCCCGCTTGTTCTATTCTCTACTTTGTCCCTGTCTCTTTACAAAAGTGTGTGCTTCTAACTACCCTCTGCCCCAACCTGCCCTCCCCTCCATCATCCCCCTTCTCATTCCCTTGCCCCCTACTCTCCTGTAGGGCAAGATACCTTAATCAGAATATATGTCATTCCTTCCCTAAGCCAAATTCAAATGAGAATAAGGTTACCCCATTCCCTTTTGCCTTCCTGTTATTCCCCTCCATTGTAAGTTATCCTTTGCCTCTTCTATATGAGATAATTTACCCCATTCTTTCTCTCCCCATCTCTCATTCTATCCCTCTCTTCCTCTCAATTTCACCTTTTAAATATCATCCCTTTCTATTCAACTGAGCCTGCACCCTCTGTCTATGTATACCTGAACACATATATACACACACTCACATATGTATTCATAAACATATATACCCTCCTATATAAACATATAAGTATGTATACATACATATACATTTATATTCCCTTCAACTATCCTCATACTGAAAAAAGTTTCAAAAGTTACAGTTATTTTTCCACATAGGCATGTAAATAGTTCAACTTTGATAAGTTCACTTTGATTTCTTTTCCCTGTTTACCTTCTCATGCTTCTCTTGCTTCTTATATTTGAATGTTAAATTTTCTTTTCAGTTCTGGTTTTTTCATCAAGAATGCTTGAAAGTCTTCCACCTCATTGAATGATCATATTTTCCCCTGAAACATTATACTCGGTTTTGCTGGGCAAGTGATTCTTGGTTTTAATCCTAGCTCCTTTGATCTCCAGAACATCATATTCCAAGTCCTTTGATCTCTAAATGTAGAAGTTGATATATCCTGGGTTATCCTGACTGTGTTTCCACAGTATTCAAATTGATTTTTCTTGGGTGCTTATAATATTTTCTCCTTGATCTGGTAACTCTGGAACTTGGCTATAACATTTCTAGGAGTTTTCTTTTTGGGATCTTTTGCAAGAGGTGATCAGGGAATTCTTTCAAGTTCAATTTTGCCTTCTGGTTCTAAAATATCAGGGCAATTTTCATTGAGAATTTCTTGAAGGATGATTTCTAGGTTCTTTTTCTGATCATGGCTTTCAGGTAGTCTAATAATTTTTAAATTGTCTCTCTTGGATCCATTTTCCAGTGAGATATTTCACATTGCCTTTTTCTTTTTCATTCATTTGGGTCTGTTTAATTGTATCTTGATTTCTCATAGTCATTTGCTTCCATTTGCTCCAATCTAATTCAGAAGGAATTATTCTCTTCAGTGAGCTTTTGAGATTGTTTTCCCATCTGGCAAATTTGGCTTTTTAAGGCATTCCTGTTCTCATTGGCTTTTTGGGACTCTTTTGCCATTTGAGTTAGTCTATTTTTTAAGGTGTTATTTTTTTAGTCATGTTGCTGACTCTCTTTTCATGATTTTCTTGCATCATTCTCATTTCTCTTTCAAATTTTTCCTCTATTTCTCTTACTTTGTTTTCAAAATCATTCTTGAACTCCTCTGTGGCCTGTAACCAATTTATGTTTTTCTTGGAAGCTTTTGGTGCAAGAGTTCTAACTGAGTTGTCTTCCTTCCATTCCATGCTTTTCTCCTTTTTGTCCTCAAAAAAGGAATCTAAAGTTGGATGGCTGTGCTTACTTTGCTTCCTTTGCTTCTTCATGTTGCCAGTCAATTACTTGATTTTTGAGCTCTTTGCCACAGTAGAACTCTGAGGGAAGAGCTTTGTTCTAAATTGGTGAGGTTTTTGCAGCTGTCAAGAGCTATTAGGAGGTCATTGTCTCTACAGCCCCCACTAGCTTGGGGTCACTTATCACACACCTCAGAACCACTACCCAAGACTGTGATCCAGATTCAGGCAGGTTAAGGCAAGAGTGCTTAGCCTCTGAATGGTTGCTTTGCCCCCCTATGATCTGCAAGCCAGAAGCTCTGAAGCAGCCATGTGGAAGTGGCTGCAGGGCCACTGCACCTCTGCTGTTTCTCCCTGCTCCATGGGCAGAGGCAAGACCCTCTCCTCTTTCTCCTCCCCCCCCCCCAGATTTAGCAGAGTTCCACTGACATTTTACTTTGTCTTTGACATTTATGGGTTGATAATTCTAGAAACTGCCAGAGCTGCTGGTGACCCACTCTCCTGAATGCTCCAGCCACTGCTGGTCCAGGCTGCCCTGGGACTAAAACCATGGGCTCACACAGGGCTGGGCTCTGCTATGAACCTTTCCTGTCTGCCTGCCAGGCTGCCTTAAGCAGGAGATTTGTTTCTCTCTGTCACTTTGTGGGTTCTGTAGCTCTAAAATTTGTTTACAGTCATATTTTATAGGTGTTTTAGGTGGTTATGGGGGGATTCACAAAGATTTCCTGCTTTTGTACCGCCATCTTGAGTCTGCCAGGTGCTTTCAATATTAATGAAATCATTGAAGTTATGTTGCAACACACACACCACCTACAAAGTGTAGATAGTTGTCAAGGAATGCTGGAATTTCCACATTAGTTCATTTAAAATGAGGAAAACCAAGAGGAACAAGAAAAACTCTCTATCATATATTACTATATTCTCCTAAGCACAAAGTACTCCACATATTATTGAAATCAAGCAGAGAAGAGCAGAATATAGACAGGCAGATTGTATGTAGGTACCTAAAATCAGATTCATCTCAGGCTTCTCAGCTTGGCTGTTATTCTTATGAAAAGACCTTTTCAAGTGGACCATCCTCTTTAGGTAGACATGAAGACCACCAGTGGTTATGGCATAGTCCTATGCCTCTATTAAACCTGCTTAGACAATGTAAGAGGGAGCTAGAGGGATGCTGCTGGATGAAAAGATGAAGAAGGCTTTTCTCTCCCATCTCTCCTGGAGAGTGTGTTTCACCACAATTGAGAAGGCTGGGCAATTTATCAGGAAGGCAGCAACTGCTCATAGCTGGGCAGCAGAAGGTCAAAGGCAACTGTATCTTTAGCAATACCTTCTGAGAACTTCCCTTTTCTAATTTACTTGAATCAGAGGTCTTGAGACCTATGCACTCAGAGGTCATAGAACACCAACAAGATGTTACAAATATACCCTTGAAGGAAAGAGCACAAAGTGTTACATTTAGTGATCACCAAGAAGCCCTAAGTTTCTACTCAGAGAACTTGACCTAGAGCCAAAATGCCATAATTAAATGAGTTTTCCCTGGCAACAAACCTGCAGAAAGCTCAAGGCCCTCAAAAAGTTTAGATATCTCACTTTATTTAATCAAGATACAACACTTGATTACTGTCTAGTCATTTAATAGCTTCGGTTTATACATTCAAGGGATTTTTAAAACTTCCATTTAATTACTTTAATTTGTTTTTCAGTATACTGTTAAGACATGTCAATAAAGCCTTCAATTAAAACAAACACTTGGACTTAGAAATAAAGTCAAGTTAGAAATTCGTTTTTTTAATTCTGCTTCAAGACTAAAGTTAAGGTATAAGCAGGTTATGACCAGAGTTATTGTTTTACAGAAAAAATTTATTCAGAAAAAGTAATTTACAAAATAAATTTTCTTATCTTCAGATTTCACTCATCAGTAGAACACTGGATATTAGAAACACATCTGATAGACCTGAAAATAAGTATTTTTTTAAATTTCCTCAAAAAAAATCAGTTCAGGAATAATGACCATAAGTCCTGAACTCAGGTTCTAGCTCCACCACTGAATGAGGAAAGGTATGAGTACTTTCTACTTCAGATTAGCTGTAAAAGGATTAGGTGAAAATACTTACATGAGTATTTTTCACACAGTAGCCATTTGAGATCCCAGGTATTGAGGTTTTAAAATAATATTTTATTTTTCCCCAAATACATGTTAAGAAAATTTTTAAAATTTGTCATCTTTTGCAAAGTTTTCATTTCCCAATTTTATCCTTCCTTCACCACCTTCCCTCCCCACTCCCTAAAGTGGTAATCAATTTGATATGTTATACATGTCCAGTAATGGCAAATATTTCCAAATTAGTCATTTTCTATTAAGAAGACTAGAAAAAAGGAGAAGGAAGGAAGGAAGGAAGGAAGGAAGGAAGGAAGGAAGGAAGGAAGGAAGGAAGGAAGGAAG
>CM053591.1:17910801-17927354 GCA_028646515.1 Pseudochirops corinnae
ATAGAATGAGAGGAGACAGGCAGAGACAGAATGGGGCTAATCGTCTCATATAGAAGAGGCAAGGGGTAACTGTTACAATGGAGGGGAAGAACAGGAAGGCAAAAGGGAAAGGGTCAATCTTACTCTTATTGAATTTGGCTTAGGGAAGGAATGACATAAACACTAAACTGAGTATCTTGCCCTACAGGAGAGTAGGGGGGAAGGGGATGAGAGGTGGGATGATGGAGTAGAGGGCAGGATGAGGGGAGGGAGATTGTTAGAAGCACACACTTCTGTAAAGGGACAGGGACAGAGTAGAGAATAGAACAAGGCTGGGGCAGGATAGGAAGGAGGGATATATAATCAGTCTCTTACAATATATCCACTGTGGAGAGGTTCTGCGTAATTACACATGTACAGCCAGTATTCAATTGCTTTTCTTTCCAGTGGGGGTGGGTGATGAAGGAGGAAGGGAAAGAATCTAGAATTTAAAGTTCTATAATCAAATGTTAAAAAAAAAAGTATATGTATATATACACATATTATTATTATTATTATTATTATTATTATTATGAACTACATGCAACTGCAAATTAAGATATACAGGCACTATGGTAGGGAGATCCATCCTGCCCTACCAGAAAATCAGAGGGGCGAGGGGGAGGACATAGGAGAGAGCAGATTGGGGGAGGGGTTATACAGTGGGATGGCTGTTTTGAGGTGCTGGGTAGGGGAAAGATGGGGAAAAAATTTGTAACTCAAAATCTTATGGAAATGAATGATGTAAACAAGAAAATAAATAAATTAATAATTAAAAAAAAAAAGAAAAGAAAGAAAGACCTGTGTTCAAGACCCACTTTTATATCAATCAGAGTTTTTTCTCTGGGAAAGTCATTTCAACTTTCCCTGCCATAGGCCACTTTCTAAGACTATATATTGCAAGAGAAGCTGCTTATCTGCATTGGTAGGAATTTTTTTTTCACACTTAAAAATTTCCTATTCCAATGAAATCACAGCTCTGATTGCTTCTCTATTTATAGTACTACTTATATAAGTAGGTGCTGTTATCTAATTTTAGAACCAAAAGGGACATTACAGAATCGTCTTAATGTTCCCTTTGTCTTGTTTGACTCCCTTCTGCATTAGCTGTGTTTTTTTCCCTTGTAGCTCTATATCATTTGCAACTTTTACAAATTAATGCGCATCACTGTGTTAAAGTGTATGGTAAACCTAATACTTTCATGGTAGCCCACAAGGAATCAAAAGAGAGTTTAACAGAGGTGAAATGTTTTATTTAAATATTTTCTCATAGGTTTCTCTTTAAATTGGTTAAACCAGTGTTAATTCACTCAGCAATTTTTTTGGGAAAAAAAGTCCTTTCTTAAAAAAAAAATAAATGCTCAGCTCCACTTGGGGAGAAGGATTAGATTGTTTTTTACTGAATCAAGAGAACTGCAATCAGAAAGGTAGAAGTTGTAGAGGTGTACCTTGGTTCCATGTAAGTAAAAACAAAAAAAAAAGTTTACTGATAATCCTAAAATTGAATAGGAGATGTCAAGACATATTGAGGTTCCTATTATTAAGAATGAGGGATGTCAAGGTGGCTAGGTGGTACAGTGAATAGAGCACTGGCCCTGGAGTCAGGAGGACCTGAGTTCAAATCCGACCTCAGACACTTGACACACTTACTAGCCGTGTGACTTTGGGCAAGTAACTTAACCCCAACTGCCCTCCAAAAAGCAAAAAAACAAAACAAAACAAAACAAAACAAAAAAGGAAAACGTTCTCTAGATGGTGCAGTGAATAGAGCACTGGCTCTGAATTCAGGAGGACCTGAGTTCAAATTCGGTCTCAGACACTTAACACAAAACTAGCCGTGTGACCTTGGACAAGTCACTTAACCCCAATTGCCCTACTTACCCCCCTCCCAAAAGCAAAAAAAAAAAAAAAAGAATGAGGGATGTCTCTCATCAGGTATATTTAAAAGTATTTGTACTGTATCAAGTATGGATAAGTTCAACTAGAAGATGAGGTACCTCTATCCTTTATTATTATAGGAGAAGGGAGGCATCATGGTTTTTCAAAATTTCAAAGTATAGTTGTACCAAATAATTTACTTGCAAATGATTCATTTTGATATAAGATGACTTTAAAAAAGATAAAGGATAATACTCTGTGAAATACTTTGAGTGAAAAAAGGTCAGTGTCAGATAACATATATAGATGGCTTTAGGAAAACATGCTAAGCCTGACCTTAAAGTTGAAGTGTGGGGGGGAAAAAATCATAGGAAATTTGACCTGTGAGAGGCACTGTTTCACTTTAAATGTGTATTTGCCTTGTGTTCTTGTCTACATCAAGTTAGAAAATTTCAGGCTATCTCACCCTGGCTTTCACCACTTTCTAAGTCTGTTTGAGCTTTATGGGCATTAAAGCAGGTCTCATAGTGATAACAAAGGTTAAGGCAATCATCTCTTTCCTTTTACAGATAAGAATTTGAAAACTGCCTTTATAGTCTTTCTCCTCTGTGTCACAAAGAGAAGATTTCTGCAACCTGCATTTTTTCTTAGTTTAAACTGCATTTATCAAATATGAATGTACATATATTATAGGTAAGCCACTATAGGCTTAACTTTGAAGAAGATCCAGAATATATTCTCTTAGGTTTTCTTTTTTTTCTATTTTTATGTAGCGAGACCTAGGTTAAAGAGTCATTTTTACAGATACGGTAATTAAAGAGACTTGTTAATGAAGCCAAAATTTTAAGAAATCCAATGATTTTTAAAAATAAAGTGTCATTTTTGATTTAGAACTGTGAGCTGATTTAAAGCTTGAAATCACTTATTCCAAGTCTTTCAACTTATAGCTGAGGCAATTGAAGCTCAGAGATGTAAATGATTTGCCCGCTCCATACAGGAGGTAAATGGTGGGGTTTGGTTTCAAACCATGTCCTCTGACTCCAAACTCAGAATTCTTTTCATTCCATTTCAGAACTGATTCACTAATTTCAGTTGTTAGGAATAGGAGCTATCTGCTCCTTTTTGTTATAATGAAACCATGGCATTCTTATGTCTATTTTAGGCTAAATTACTTCATAGTCAGCATATTTATATGAACTCTATTTCTCTTACGTAGAGGAAGAGGAATTCTGATGCCAAGATTTCCTATTTGGCAAATGATTCTGAAGTGATCTATGAATTGCAAAATCCTAAGCATCTAAACTCTCTGTTAATTCACTTCACATTTAAAACTAAACCTAAATTTTCTAATACCTTAAGAAATTTCAGAGGTAACAAAATATGAACTGTGCAAGATTATTGAGGAGATGTCACATTTTGAATTTCTTTCATACTTTCTTCTTATGGGATCCAATATCGAAAACATATTTTGTCATTGAAAATGTTGGCAAAATATGGACATCTTATCAGAAAGCCATCTCAAATATGATAAATTCTTTGGATTACACTTGACTTTTTAAAATCAATTCTTTGTATTTGCTCTTTTTATGCCTTCCTTCAAAGCTTTTCCTGATGTCTCAAAAGTACGAAATCGGATCGAGTATTTTTAAAAAAATGAAATTTTATTTTCATTTCTCTTATTATTAGTATTCTGGAATCATTTCAAACAAAGTTACATTTCTGATGAAAGCCAGAAAATGGCCAAAATTGAGATAATTTAGAAAGAGTCAACGTTGGAAAAAGTGTGAAAGAACAGACATACTAACAAAAAGTTGATTGAGTTATGAATTGGTCCAAACCTTCTAGAAAACATCTCGTAAATATGTTAAGAAACAAAAACATATTTTTCCTCGTCCCAGAAATTTCCCTTTAAGTTAAACATTAATAATTTAGCTTTTGCCTTGTTTTTTTTTTAAATTTTGAGCTACAAATTCTCTCCCTACGAAACCTCCTTCACCCCTGTGAAGGCAAGCAATACGGTATCAATTATGCGTGAGAAATTATGCAAAACATATATCTACATTAGTCATATCACAAGAAAACACAAGAAAAATAAAGTGAGAAAAGTAAAAATCAATTCGCACTCGGTTTCCCGGTTCTCTCTGCATATGGAAAATATTTTTGCATCATGAATCTTTTGGAATTGTCTTGGATCATTATATTAATTAGCATAGCTAAGTCCTTCACAATTGATCATAATTACAAGCTGGCATATATTTTGTACAACGATCTCCTGTTTCTGCTTACTTCAGTTTGTATTACTTTATATAGGTCTTCTCAGGTTTTTCTGAAGCCAGACCCTTTGTCATTTCTTATAGCATGTACTCCATAGCAATCTTATGCTACAACTTCTGTAGCCATTCTCCAATCAGTGAACATCTCCTTGGTTTCTAATTCTTTGCCACAAAAAGAAATGCTATAAATATTTTCATACATGTAGGTCCTTTTCCTTTTAACTCTGGGGTATAGACTGAGTAGTGGTATTGCCGGGTCAAAGGATAAGCACAGTTTTATAGCCCTTTGGTCATAGTTCCAAATTGTTCTCCAGAATGGTTGGACCAGTTTACAACTCTACCACCAGTTCATTAGTGTACCTATTCTCCCTCATCCTCTCCAGCATTTGTCATTTCTGATAGGTACGAGGTAATATTTTGACCCAGAAATTTCACCACTCAGAATATACCTAAAGAAGTTCAGTGATAAAAGGAAAAGTCACATAGAAGACAAAATATATATCGTACTACTTTTTGTAGTGGTAAATAAGTAGAAGCAAAGAAGATTCACAGTCATTAGGAATGGACAAATAAGTTGTGGCTGTCAGTCCAAAAACTATTTAGTAACCACAATGTACCTGGAATTGTACTAAGTTTTGGGGACATAAGAAAAGGGAAAAGAAACCTGCTGTCAAAGATCTCATAGCCTAATGGGGAGACAAGACACAAACATCATATGAAAGTATAAATTCAAATAAAAGAACCAAGCAAAGGCACTAAAACCACTGGGGATTGGGAAAACTTCCTTCGGAAAGTGAAAGTTTTATTGGGAATTAAAGGAAGTTCAGGAAGCCAGAAGGTAAAGATGAGTAAGGAAAGCTTTCCAGGAAATGGGGGTGGGGATGCGGGAGGAAGGAACAGGCAGTTAAAATAACAGACATCAGAAGACTTTATGTCTTGTTTGAAAACACCACCACACCTGGCATGGGGGCATTTTAATATATGGAGTTGAAATCAAAAGAGCTGCAGTTGCAAAGTGGAGTAGAATTATGATGAAAAGACATATCAGTTGATATAAAGTGAAATAAACAAGACCAGGAAAATAATTTGCACGATGATAATAACAAAAGAATCAATAATAGCAACAAAAATGGAAACTGAATGCTGTGAAATGATAAAATTGTATAATGAAGAATACTTGTAAGAAGGCCTCTCCCCATCTTCTTTGCAGAGGTAGGAAGAATATGTGTGTGGTAGATCAAGTATATACATACATACACGCATACACACATATAATGGTTACACTTTTTGATGTGTTTGTTAGTTTTGCTGAATTACTTTTTTCTATTCCCTGTCATGAGGAATGGTTGTGAGGGGATAGGGATGGAAAGCTATATTGGAAAATTAATGTAAAAAATGTATGATATAAAAAGAAATATAAAAATTTTAAAAACATTCAATTTGTTTTCATGTGGAGATTTTTTCCAAAAATGGGTGAACTTTGATGTTCTTTCAACTTCATAAATCACTCTACTCTGTCTTCAGAGCCTTCATAGAAAGTTGTAAAGGACCTCACACTTTCAACCTGAAAAAGAATTCCTTTTGCGAGCTATGTTGTAAATTTTCATCCAACCTTTTTCAAAGTCCTCCAATGAGGAAGTATCCTATTGTCTTCTAATACAGATCCTTCCATAATGGGATCGATCTATTTGTTAGGATTTGTTCCCCTTTATCAAGCTGAAATCTTACTATAACTTCTACTCCTTGTTCCTAGTTTTGCTTTCCTTCTAAAGGGAACAAATATAACCTTTGGAAGAAATCTGTGGTGTCCATTTCTTTCCATTCATGTTTCCTCTTCTATGTGTCAAACATTTCCAAGTACTTTACTTGTCCTTTATACTCTCATGGTTTCAATGCCCTACACTACATAATGTCCTTCCTAAAATACTGTTTCTAGAACTCACCATAAGCCTCCAGATATGCTCTGACTAGGGCTGAATATGATGGAGCTGTCACCTCTCTTGGTAAGGGCATTATGGTTTTCTAAATGGGGACTATGATCACATCTATCTTTCTTGTCATCTACATCATATTGTTATGTGTACAAGAAATTCTGAAACTGGATCAGAAATTGACTAATTTTGTCAATATGGAAGACTTTGGATTTGTGGAGTTAGGTAGAAATTGATTTTGGAATGGAGAAATTTGGGAAAACTCCTGGAAAATTCGAAGGAGAGGATTTTCATTTAATAAGAAAAGGGAGGGCAAGTGCTCAGTCTTAATGATACTTCAATGTAAAGAGGAAATGGGTTAAGGAGAAGGAGTTGAGGAGGAGAAGTAGTCAAGGAAAAGAAGGTTGTTAGTAATACAAGCTATATAAGTAAAGTTAAATTGATTATAAAAATGATTAATGAAAGAAGGGAAAAGAAGTCTGTGTAGCTGTCAAATTGTTAAGGTGTGGCAAAAGGGAATAAGACTTTATAAGGAGGTATTAATAACATCATCATGTTATAATCATCAAGCAGCATTTTGAAAGACAAAGTCTAAGTAGCTCACTCCCAGTGAGAATGGAAGGAATTGACTTGCATTGAATATATGTTGTTTGTTCTTCTGCATTGGTAACATAACTCTTATCTATATTCAAAATACAGTGTTGTCTCTTATCTACAAGACAATTTGAAAGAGCTTGAGAAAAACACTTTATTCTTATGAAAAATAGAAGTAAGGCTTAAATGTCTGTATGAGGGGTGAGAAGAAACAGTAACTGAAGAGTCCAAACAAAACAAAACAAAATAAAACAAAAAACTAGATCTGTATCAGGAGAGTCAAGGAAAAGTAGGGGATAAAGTAGGTGACTTAAAACCAGAAGATATTAAAAATCTGTTTGTAAAAGTTTGCTGACAGTGGATCAGCCAATGTTTCCAACAATTCATTTAGAATCCTGGCATATGGTTTCTATTAAGGTACTGAAACCACTTCAAACTGATTAATAGCAATTCAAGGTCACAGACAAATCAGCGATTCTTGGTGAGTCACTTGGTGTGTCCTATGTTTTGTATTTGTCATGTAATAGGAGTTATTTATTTTGCATTACTTATAATTTATGAGCTATTTGATATGACTTGATACAATGTCTTCTAGATTTTGAGCCTTTAATAGTTTATCCATCAGAGTTATTGAAAAACAGTAATCATTCTGATGGACTTGAGAGAAAGTTTTGTCTAATGGGAGTAACTAGCCAGCCTGGTATCCTAAGCACTGGTCCTGGCTTTACATAAGCTCACCTACAACACTTAGCAATACAATCATAATAGCTAAATGCTTGCTAACATTTATATTGCATTTATTATGCACTAGGTACTGTGCTAAGAACTTTACATTTAATTTATTATTTGATTTGATACTATCAACAACTCTGAGAGGTAGGTGCTATCATTGTCGCCATTAAAAGTTGAGGAAATGGAGGCAGAGAGAGTTGAAGTCACATGTCCAAGAGCTCATAAGTGTCTGAAGCAACATTTGAAGTCGTCTTCTTGACTCTAGGTCCAACATTCTATCAACTATACCACTTAGCTGCCCCATTATCCCCAGACGAAGGCTTTGACTCCAACTGTCCTGGTATTCCAGATATAAGAGCCAGTGGAACCTGAATTTTAACAAACAATTAGCAAATCTGTGCTAATGCTAGGCCAAGATGGGATTTTTCTGAGGCCCTGGTAGCAAAACCATCTCAAGAGTTAAATGGAGCAATTCCTGGCCCCTCAAGTTTTGATGTCACCAAGTCACTGTGGCAACAAAACAATGCTATAGGATGCAATGTGTTTTAAATAGAAAAGGATGATGTGGCAATATGTGTCTAAAGAAACAACCAAAAACATCAATTAATCAAGTCATGACACAAGTATGTAACTACAATCAATGCCACACTGGGCTTGATTGCTTGGATATAGTTTCCCTACCCATTTTGCATACTTTATTCATAATTTCCATTTTCTTTTAGCATTTCAAAATTGCTATAGATGTACATTTCAACAAGTTTCACCTATGTGGGAATGTTAAGGAAGCACACATAATAATTAGCACAGAATTGTTCCCCTTTCCCACCTACTATCTTCTCCCAGACTTCCAACCCTGGCATTTTCCCTGAATGGTAGTACTTGTACACGTTCCTTTTTTCTGTGGGAGATTCAGCTTTTTGGGGGGAGGGGTTGGCGGGGGCATGTGTGTACCATTAACAACTGAATGTCAATTAGGTCCTTTTTCTTTATATTCTGACAGTCATAAATAAACATTTGTATATTAAGTATCTATTATGTACCAGAAACGGTGCCAGAGATTAAGAAAAAAGAAGGGAAAAGACAGTTCTTGCCCTCAAGATGCTAATGGGACAGACAACGAGGAAATGGATATGTACAAGCAAACTATATAAACTTTAAAAAAGAAGTAATTAACAGAAGGAATATACTAAAATCAAGACAGGTTGTGAAGGGCTTCCTGTAGTGTAGAAGACAGGATATTAGCTAGAACTTGAGGGAAGCCAGGTATAAGGCACAGTCGAGAAAATGCCTGGAGCCAAGAAAATGAAGTTTCTTTTCTTTTCCCTTCTCTTCTTTTCTTTTTCTCTCCCTTTCTCCTTCCTTCCTTCCTTCCTTCCTTCCTTCCTTCCTTTCTCTCTTTCTTTCTCTCTTTCTTTCTCTCTCTTTTTTTCTCCCTCTTTCTTTCTCTCTTTCCCTCTCTCTTTCTTTCCTTCCTTCCTTCCTTCCTTCCTTCCTTCCTTCCTCCTTTCCTTCCTCCCTCTCTCCTTCCTTTCCTCCCTCCCTTCCTTCCTTCATCTTGAGAATAGCAAGGAGGCCAATGTCGTCGGTTCTCAAATTATGTGGTTGTGAGTAGGGCGTATAATGGTAACATAGTTTTGCTTAATGGAAAGATCTTTCCCATCCATTAATTGGCCCATGTGACCTGACACGGTAATCTAAGTCACATGAGTTTGAGTCACATGAAATTTGTGGTGGGAGGAGCTTGCTGAATGGGTGGAGCAGGAGGGATTGAGCAGAATCCAGAGGAAGTTGGCCAGAGCAGTTAGAGCTGAGGGAGAGAGAGGAAGCAAACAAGGAGATATGAATGTTCATTTGTGGGAAGGCCATAGCAGGGGGAAGGTTTGGAGATGGAGGTGCCCTCTGTATTGTTTTTGTGTATAGATTTCTTTGTTGCTAAGATGGATTTGGCTTTCTGGTGTTGGAATTTGACTTGCTGGTATTTGAATAAATGTTTGGTTCTGTCTTCCATGTGGAGAGTCTGTTATAGTTTTCAATTCAGAATTATACTGGCAAATTTATAGCTGCCATAGGTGTTATGAATATCATGTTGGCATTATAGGGTGCAAGAAGACTGAAAAGGTGAGGGGTTGGAGGTGGTACTATGTTATGAAGGTTATATTGAACACAGTAGAATTTTGTATTTAATTCTAGAGGCAATAGGGATCATTGGGTTTTATTGAGGAGTGAGGGCCACATGGTAGGAAATTTAATAGGAAATTTCTAGGGATTTATAGGAAATATTTAGGAATTTATAGGAAATCATAAAAAATATAGAAGAATTTATAGGAAATTCACTTTGACAGCTAAATAGTGGATGGATTGGAATGGGGAGAGATTGAGGCAGGCAGACCCACTAGCAGGCTTTTGTAATAATCCAGAACAGGCACCTGACTGCCTTTAAGGAAGGCCATTTCTAAGGAAATATTTCAAATTTTCCTGCCCTCTCAAGAGAAAATGATTCCTTGCAAGCAGAGATTACAATGATAACTTTTGTTTTTATCTGATCTACATCATACATTTTGATCTGTAGATGCTCTAGAGGTTGGAATAAGTTGTATTATGTTTTGAGCCTGAGACACTAAATTTTAAGGAGAAACAAAATCCCCACTTTCCTGGGATCAGTTCCTAATACCCAGCAACATTCTGGCAGGGAACAGTAAAACCCTTTCAGCTCTAACTCTATGATCACTTGAATGTTTGATATAATAAGATCATGATTAATTTAATTAGCTAACAATATTTATTAAGTACTCAATATATGCTAGGGCATTTACTAAGTGTTGGGGATATGAAGAAAGACAAAAACAGCTCTAACCCTAAAGGAGCTCACGTCTAATTGAGAAGACAAACATGGAAATTACAAGGTATATAAAAGACATAGAAAGAGTAGATGGAAGGTGATAAAGTAACCTTAGAGGGAAAGACATTAGGACCTTAAGGAGATAAGACATGAGCTAAATCTTCAAGAAATCCTGAGAAACTAATAGGTGAAAGTGAGGAGGGAGAACATTCTAGGCACCAGTACACTTTGTTTAAAGGCATAGAGATTAGAAATGGAGCATCCCATATGAAGAATAAGAAGTAGGCCCTTTAACTGGCAAGTAGATTATATGATATTCCCTTTATAATATGTTTGAGAAGACTGAAAAGATAGGAAGGGGCCAGATAGTGATGAGTGTTAAGGCCAAAACAGATGACTTTATATTTGATTCTGGAAGCAATATAATAGGAAGCCACTGCAGTTTAGTGAGTGGTGATGGGGATGATGGGTAATATCATTAGACCTACACTTTAGGAAAATCGGATTGCCAGTTGAGTGAAGGATGAATTGGCGTGGGAGAGATATGAGACAGGGAAAATGATTAGAATGCTATTTCAATAATTCAGGTGAGGTGTGATGAAGCCCCAAATCTGGGTGATGGTTTTGTGAGAGGACAGAAGGGTATATACATTAGATACATGAATGTACAAAGGGCAAGATTTGTCAAAGGGTTTGCTATATGTGGTAAGAGCAGAGAGTTAAGGAGGACACCAAGACTGTGAGCCAGGGTGACTGTGATTTTGGTATTATACTAGTAAGTAATGAGGAATTTTAGAAGATTGTGTTGAAATTTTTTCGTGGGGAAGTCAGGAAATAATAAGTTGTATTTTGGACAAATTGGGTTTGAGATGCCTCTGGGAGATCTAGTTTGAGATGTCACCAAAGCAGTCATCTATTGATAGCATAAATGCACAAATCATAGAAAGAATAATGTTCTAACCTCTTCTATGGGATAAATCAGTAGAAAATTTGCCTCTCTACATTTCTCTTACTTAAATTTCTTTCCTGTGATCCAGGCCAGTGGTGGTAGTCATGGTGGAGAAGCCAGTACTAATTATGAAAGTCCATTACTTACCTGTGTTAAACACATTTGTTTTTATCACTAGTAGCATTATTCGACAAATACTTTTGATATCTGTTTTAAAATTGATGAATTTCAAAGAAAATAACATTCAAAATTCTTGAACTACATCAGTATAGAATCTAATCAAACAAGTAATCACTAATTACATATTGCAAATCGAAAAAAATGCACGTCGATGCAATTCGTAAATATGCATATTTTGTATGTATGTATGTGTGCATGCACACATGTCCACACACACCCCACACATTTACACATACATATAGGTGTTAGAAAACAGAGCTGGGATTTGAACTAAGTTCCTCTGACTTCATTCAAATCCACTGTTCTTTCTACTAAAGCAATTAATATGATTCGATCAACATTTATTAAGCACTTGCTATATGGAAGGCAATGGGGATACAAAGATGCATAATAGCACAATGCTTACCTGAAAGGAGTCCAAATCTAATGGCAGAGGAAGGTGTGCATGTGTGTGGGAGGGGTATATTAATAAGTATTTTAGGAAGTAGAATGTGATCATGGTGAAGAAGGATTCCTATGAGAAAATTTCAGGGAAGAGATTACTAGAAACTAGAGCCACATTACATGCAAAATGTTAAATGCTCAGAGGTAACTCTTTTTTCTTGAATACCTCAGCTTAGGTATGTAAATAATTTATAAGTTAAGGTATTCTTTTAAAATTCACCCAGTTATTTTGCCAATGGTGACACAGAATCCTGATTTCTATGTCTTTTTCCCACATCTGCTATAATAATGTCATTAGTGAATAGCTTTATATGTCCAGCTTTTAAAAAGAAGTCTGTAATGCTTAATCAAGTAGAATTGAGTAGTTTAAATGTGCCAGATTTTACAAAGTGATGTATTATTTTTTAATCTCTTTGTTGGTTTATCTTATAATTTTTCTAAATATAGAATCTCCTTTGAAATCCTGAACTAGTGTTTGCAACATTATATTTTTTGAAGGCTAATGGAGTGGATATGAGGATGCTGTGATTTTTAAACAATGTTAAGATTGATATAATCATATAACACAGAACTGGCAAGAGGCTAATTATACTATGCTAGTTATAGCCATATTATGTATAAATAATGATCATGATAAATTATGCATATGCAACTGATTTACATACAGGATTTAAGATGAATGAAAGAAAAAATTACATTTTACTTCCACTATTCTCAAAAGATGTGACATTATAAACAATGAGAATAAAGTTCAAGTAATTGGATGGAGTCATCAGAACTTTTTAATAGAATTATTATAGCATAATTCAATCACCTTTTCAATCATCTTTGAAATCAATCATGACTTAATCTCATTTAAAAGTTAAAACTGAAGATGTTGAATTTTGTATTAATGTGTAGTTTTGTCATCAGATCACCCATCATAAGCATTATATCATGCTATCCATTGTGAATAATTCAAGATATGGACAATTTGGACTGATTTCAAATGCTTGTTTTAGATTTGGCTTTTATAATTAGAAAAAAGCCCTCCATGCATCTTTGACATTCAATAATATGGAATTTGAGTTAAGATGGTGTCATGAAAAGTCAAAAAGAATCTCCAGCAGTGATCTAAATAACGTTCCATATTTCATAAGGATTAAGAAATCCTTACTAAAATGTCAGTAAGTACCTTCATATAGCACAGGAATATACAGAAAGGCAGAAATTCTATGTGAGAAGTATTTTCCACCAGGAAAGTCAATAGTCAGTCTGTCAAAAGATATCCACTAAATGCCTACTATGCGTCAACATAAGCTAAAATAAACAATTAGAAGTCCTCATAGGGTGTGAACTGGGGAGGCCCTGAAGATGTGGGTGGGGATGCGAACTTGAAAGAAAGTGGAGACCAATGATAGCCAACCACATAGCTCTGAGCAAGGACACTGAGGGTTATAGCATGCTGAACATCAGAGGTAGAAATTAAGTCAGAATCAAACAGGGTTTTACCACCCCATCCAAGAGCTTGGCAAAGGGTAGAGTTTAGTTCTAGAACATAACATCTGAATCAGGAACTCAGGTTGTACATATGAGTAATAAAACACCAAACTTACAACATTTATTATAGGTTAAAATATGCCCAAAAGATTAAATTCAGAAGAAGAGAGTTAGTTGACTATAAAATTGTGAAGGGGAGATACACACATACACACAGAGTGAGAGAGAGAGAGAGAGAGAGAGAGAGAGAGACAGAGAGAGAGAGAGAGACAGAGAGACAGAGAGACAGAGAGAGAGACAGAGACAGAGAGAGAGAGGGAGAGAGAGAGACAGAGAGGACACAAACAATACAGTACCATAGGATTATAGGTTTGTTAGACATAGAACTAGAAGGTACTCTGGAAGCCATCAGTCACAGAGTTCTTATATTACGAGTAAAGAGACTAAGACTGACAGAGATTATGTGATTTACCCAGGGTCACACAGGTAGGATATATCTAAGGCAGCATTTGAAATCACCTTCCTTATCCTAAGCCAGAAAATTAATCCATTGCCCTGAGGTCAGTGTAAAGATAAAAGTAAAAGATTTAGACCAGAATCAGTTAGGAAATATGAGGTCTGGGGGAAAGAATTAAAAGAAAAATAAATAACTTAGAACAAAAAGTAGAAAATCTTACGCAAGTAAAGAACTTTCTGAAAATCAGAATATAACAAAAAGAAATAAATGTTTATATCTGACAATAAGAAATAGTGGAATAAAAAAATTGAATGCACACACATATATTTATATAATTAAAATTAATAAAGCATAAAATATTTAATATTCAAAACAATTGACCTAGAAAGCTGGTCAAGGAGATAATTTATGAATCATCAGACTTTGAAATCCATGACCCAAAAATGAAAGTTCAATAATGAATTTCAATAGTTCAATCTTTATTTAAACTAGAACACACAGAGAATAAAGAAACAATATAATGGTTTCCCCCTGAATAAAACCTCAAAGTGAAAACAAGGAAAAAGAGGGGGTAAAAAGAAGAAGGAGGAAAGAGGGGACTGTAAGCAAGTGTAGACTAGGTAAAAGAGTACTAATATGCTTAATACACTCAAGAGTTAGAGTAAATGATGGATAAAAGTAAATGATGGATAAAAAAGTGAATAAGAAAGCAAAAAAAAAAATCAATAAAAAGCCAAACTGGAGCCAGGGATGGAGGAATTGGAAGAAAAGCTACCAAAAATGCCAATGTTCCTTTTAATTTATAGATCACAAATGTCAAGCATATTCTCATTTTGCCATTTTCTTTTTTCTAAAGAGGAGATAAGAGCAAAGAAAAAGGAAAATACAAGAAGACTTCAGGATAGATGGAAATACACAATTAATAGCCATAACCATGGATGTGACTCGGATATCACATAAAATATCACATATCACATAAAATAGAAGATAGAAGAAATAAATTATAAAACAGAATCCAGTTTAAAATCTTGTTTAAGATAAACACATATGAAACATGAAGATTCCTATAGCTCAATTCTCCAGTATATAAATGAACAAGAGCATGAAGGCAATTTTCAAATGTCATTATTATTTAACATATGGGTAATGGACCTTCCCTCTGTCATACTTTTCACAAATTAGTAGCCAGTGTAGCTTTAAGCTAGTCACATTTTCATTGTTTAGTGCTAAATAAATTTTTTCTAATATGTGCTAAAACTTGGGAACATTATCACCACACAATATCACCACACTTTTTAGCTGGCATTAAATGTAATTTGAATAAGAAAAATAATTCATCATAGGTATCCTTATCTACAAGAGAACAATTTTTATGAAGGTTAATGTCATATGAGGATTAGTTGAAAGGATTGGAAATATTTATCATAAAATAAAAGATAGTTTTGGTGTGTGTGTGTGTGTGTGTGTGTGTGTGTGTGTGTGTGTGTGTGTGCATGCCTGTGTGTGGTGAGAGGGTGAGCCATGCATCATAGCTGTGTTCAAATATTTGATGGACTGTTACACTGTCATGTGTTAGAGGGATTATACATGTACTGCTTGACCACTGGGGGCAAACATGGAAAAATACAGAATCTATAAACAGGCAAATTTAGGCTAGAAAACAGGGCAAAATCAGGAAAACAAACACTCCCTCAAACAAAGAAAGGAACGGGCAATTTCCTAATAATTTGAACTGACAAGAAGGAGGATGGACTGCCTCGTGAGGTCCTTATCTTGTTGAAGTTCTTCAGGGAAAGGACTGGATGAATACTTCTCAGTTGTTTTACTTTGTCAGGTGTGCTTTAGATGCTGAGGTTCCTCCTAACTCTGAAATTTGAAATTTTATGAAATAAAACACAGCATATGAGATGTAAACATAATGTGATTGTTTTTTTTTTATTTTTACAAAGATATTAGACGTTAGGCATCACAACACAAAATGATGTTGCCTTCAAAATAATCACCTTGGAAGCCTATAATGCGACCATATTTCTTGGTGTAATTCTATGGTTGCATATTTCAACGCTATGGTAATTCAAAGTGATTTTTGGACCAACACTTTTGCAAATATCTACAAATTCTATTGCATGTTCTTTCAAATATTGTCCAAGTTAGCAAATTTTCACATGTTCAAGTGCATTTTTATTTGGTGAATTAGACAAAAACAATTAAAGTTTATTAAATTAAATTGGCAATACTTTTCTTCTTATAAACATGTTGTCACTCTGTGTTAATATAATTGATTTTCTTTTATGACTCAAAAATCACTCTGAAAATAATCCTTAAAGAGAGGTTATGTTAAATATTATAGTCATTGCAATAAGTGTATGTGAAGTTTACAAATTATGAATTCCTATAAATGTATATATATGTATATATACATACACATATGTCTATATAGGAGGGTACATATGCATATGAATATAAATGTGAGTAATTGTATATATGTGTACATAGACAGAGGGCTCAGAATCAATTGAATAGGAAGGGATGATATTTTATAAGGTGAAATTGATTTTAATCCAAGCTCCCTTGATCTCTGGAATATCATATTCCAGGCCCTTCGATCCCTTAATGTAGAAGCTGCTAGGTCCTGGGTTATCCTAATTGTGTTTCCACAATATTCAAATTATTTCTTCCTGGCAGGTTGCAATACCTTCTCCTTGATCTGGGGATTCCAGAACCTGGCTATAACATTTCTAGGAGTTTTCTTTTGGGGATCTTTTTCAGGAGGTGGTCC
>CM053591.1:17927854-17945746 GCA_028646515.1 Pseudochirops corinnae
ATTTACATGCCAACATGGAAAAGTGACAATTGTCACTGATGAAACTTTTCTCAGTATGACGATAGGTAAAGGGAATACAAATGTATATATACATATACATACACATATATTTATATAAGAGCGTTTATATATGCATACAAGCACATATCTGAGTATGTATATATATATATATGTATATATATATATATATATATGAATACATAGCGGGCATAAGATCAATTGAATAGTAAGGGACAATATACTAAAAGGTGAAATACTGAGGTGAGAGAGGATTAGATTGAGAGGAAACAGGGAGAGATAGAATGGGGTTGAGCATCTCATGGAAGAGACAAAGGATAATTGTTACAATAGAGGGGGAGAACAGGAAGGCAAAAGGGAAAGAGTCAACCTTACTCTCACTGAATTTGGCTTAGGGAAGGAATGACATAAATTCTAAACTGGTCATCTTGCCACACAGGAGAAGAGAGGGAATGAGGATGAGAAGCAGGATGATGGAGGGGAGGGCAGGTTTGGGGGGAGGGTTGATGGAAGTGAACACTTCTGTAGAGGGACAGGGACAGGGACATGGTAGAGAGTGGAATGGGGGAGAGCAAATAGGAAGGAGGGACATGTGATCAGTCTCTCACATTGTGCCCACTGTGGAGAGGTTCTGTGTAATTACACATGTACAACCTGTATTTGGTGGCTTGTTCTTCCAATGGGGGTGGCTGACGAGGGAGGAAGAGAAAGAATCTATAATTTAAAGTTCTATAATCAAATGTTAAAATATATATATATATATGTATATACATATATATACAATTATTATTACTCTTATTATTAACTAAATCCAATTTGAACTGAAGATACACGGGCTCTGTGGAAGGGAGATCCATTCTGCCCTATCAGAAAGTTAGAGGAGTGATGGGTGAGGACATAAGAGAGATTAGATTGGGGGAGGGTTAAACAAGGGGATTCTGGTCAGCTGAGGTAAAGCTTGTTGGGATGCCCCTTGCCTTTCACTCAGACTCCTTACTGTTTCAGTTATGCCCTTCCTCAATGACTCTCAAGGCTGAGGCTGTTTGCACTATTTTGAGACTTTTTTCTGGGTCAGATGTTTATCTCTGGTTTTTCTGGGTCAGGGAGGGGGAATCAGAGCAGCTAGGGTTTACTCTGCCATGTTGGCTCCTGGAAGTTCAGGTATGTCATTTTTAAATATCCAGGCTGTGGGTTGATAGGCCCAGGAGAAGTTGCTGTTACTACTGAGGGCCCTGTGCTTTCTCTTCCCCAGCTCCAACTGATCCCCCATCCTGTGGTAAGATGGCTGCAAATTGCCCTTGGGGTGGGTGAGTCAGCTGGCTGGGGCTTCTTCTCACTGTGCTGTAGTCTGCTCTCAGGTCCACTCTGGTGCATCCCCTGCGAGCTCTGTGCTCCCCCTTCCCAGACTTATGTGGGCACTTTCCTGGGCTGGGAATCTGCCGTGCTCTGTCTTCCAATGGGTTCTGTCACTCTAAAATCCATTCAGACTCACTTTTTAAAGTTTAGTAATGGAATTCTTGGAGGAGCTTAGAAATGTTCCTGCTTCCCTTCTGCCATCTTGGCTCTGCTTCCCTCTGTTTTTTTATTTTTATTTTTATTTTATTGTTAGTTTAATTCTCTGTAGTTTAATACTTCTCTGGATTCATTCTCATCTCATGGATGGTTCAACTTTTACTCTAAATTATATCAAAATGAAGCTACATTAAAAGTAAATATATTGCCCTTAACAAAACCATATAGGAGCAGAGGTTTAATGGTCCCCCTCCCCAATCTCTGCTTACAATTGAAAATATCACAAACGAGAAAACTTTTAGAATAGCTAGAAAATATAATGGAAACAATCCTATGCTGTTGAAATCACAAGTGGGCTTTTCCTGTTATTACAAAATATAATAGCATTGTCACAAATTTGCTATAATGAGGTACTCCAATTTTTGTGAAAGTCATGTATAATATAAAGCTCTGGCTTTAGAATCAGAACACATGAGTTTAATTTTTGGCTTTCCTATAGACTATTTTATAACCTTGGCTAAGTCATTTAACTTCTCTGGGCTTTAGACTCATCATCTTTAAATTGAGGAGATTAGACTAGAATGCCTCTTCCAGCCCTATATCTATAAACCTATCCATGAATATTATCTGAGGCAAAAGCCTCAGTCATCTATCATGTTGAGGAATGAATACATTCATTGGCTTGGGAAGTAAATAAATGTAAAAATGTTCCATACTTGAACATCCATAATGAAAGATCTCTGTCTCTTACTCTTGGATTGCCAAAGTGGGTCACATTTATGACCCTTTGCATAACTAATTTTGGAAATTACTTATTAATTTTTTAGTCTTTTGATTTGATCTTTCTTGCCTCCTTCCTCATCCTTAGTGGTCTAAATGTATGAAGAAGGCAATTTTAGGGTCACAGCTTGAAAGAATGGGGCAACCAGGGAGAGGAACTTTATGAGGTGCAGTATCAGAATGCCAACACCTAACTTTTATATCCAGTCATATAGTGAGGACTTTACTGCAACTGCTTTTCCTGTGTGCCTCAGCCATAGATCCTTTGCCTTAGGTCAAGGCTTAATTATTAGAGAAGCCTAAGCTGCAGTGATAAATTCTCCATATGTTACTTATCCTTATTTTAATGGGTAGATAATAGAGGTTATGGAGGCTTAAATTTCATTCTTTCCTGAGCTGATACATTCTTAGAATTTCGATAAGGATTGCCCACTCCACCATTACCTTTCAGCCAGGTCACCCTTGTCATGCTCCTCCAGATCTTCTGCCTCTTTATCCCTCATGTGTGCTGAGTTAGAAGTTATAGGTTGGCTTTCTCACTCTCTATCTCATAAGTTCTTTTCCTGAATTATTCCTTCCTCTCAAAACTCAGACCACAGTCTAGCATCCTGAAAACTGCATTCTCCCACCATATAGGAAGATAAGAAGGAGGAGTGATGCAGCCAAGTTCAATTTGATACAAAATATCTATGTTTTCATAGTAATAACTTATGAATGCATGTGAATTAATGAGTATTTATTAAGTATGTAAAACACTGTGCTAAGTCCTGGGGAAACAAATAGAAAAGAAAAAAAACTTGCAAGAAACAATTATTTAAACTGTAATCAATCAATCAAATAGAATTTACTAAATTTCTACTATGTGCTATGATTCTTCTGAGTGGTCAGGTCAGATGGAAAGACCCAGTGGTCCTAAGGGTGAAACAGTAAATTAGATTGCAGTGCATCATCTTTATTGTTATTTCCATTGATAAAACCATAACTGTTGAACAAACTGATGATGTGAAAGACTTTGGTTCCCAGACAATCATTCCTTTTGGGGGATTTTCAGTTGTTGAGGAGGCTGGGGCTGGGGCGGCTGTAGAGAAAATTTTCAGATTATAGCTTCACCAGTGTTTCTTCCCTGTAAAAATTATGGGGGCATGCTGGAAGCAGGGCCCATGACCTGGAGCAGCATCTGCTGCTGTCGCCTGGCCTCTTTGGTTTACCTGCTTGTTGGTAGGAATTAGCCAGTAGTTAGTATTGTTGGAGTTAAAAATGGCAGGGCCCTTCTCCACAGGAGTTTTTCCTTTGGATAATGGCTGAGTGAGACAGACTAGAAGAAATGCTAATGGTATGGAGGGAATTTGCTTTTCCTTGGACTCTTGGAAACAGGACTTTGGTATATGCAGAATGGGATCCCTGCCTGCTACAGTAAACAGGCCAGGATTGGGCAAGCAGAGAATTTTTAGGGCATCTTTTCTAGACCCTTCCTTACACCAGGAGGTGAGCAGTGGGCTCCTTAAAAGGCTGTTCAGACACCCAGGGGGCTGCTGAATCCCACTGATGCTTTGAGTGAGAAACGACCCTATGGTCTCAGCTGCCTGTGTGCAGGGTTCTGACTACACCTCCCAGTTTATTCATACCTGCTGCTTCATCACTTGCTTGTTGCCACAGGAATTTGAGATAGATAAAATGGTAAAGTGGAATGGGTGATGCCTTTTGTTTCACGCACAAACTGGATTTAAGTGAGGCAGAGTTGCATGAAGTTGTCGGCCTCACTGTCTCCTCCAGAGTCATCACAATCCAGTGGCAGGACTGAGTCAAAATGACTGGTGATGTCTCAAGATACAATGGATGACCTTGGTATCTTCAATGTCTAATCAAGCTTTAAAACTTTCCATAGTGCCTGCTTCAAATGCCTTCATTGACGTTGGAACATATGGTTCTTGTGCTTTCTCAGTCACCAATGGAGTAAAAAAAGGCTGTGTGCTTGCTCCCATGCTTTTTAGCATGATATTTTTAGCCATATTGTCAAATGCCTTCAGTGAGGATGAACACAGCATCAAGGTCAGCTACAACACTCATGGTAAATTCTTCAATTTGAAAAGGCTACAAGTCAAGACCAAAATGGAGAAAGTGTTGGTACATGATTTTCTATTTGCACATGACTGCACTTAATGCAGCCTCTGAAGCTGAGCTGTAACAAACTATGGATCAATTCTCTGCTGTTTGTGCTAATTTTGGCCTAACAATTAACACCAAGAAAATACAGTTGCTCCATCAGTCACCACTACACCATCTGTACTTGGAACCAATGGTTACGGAAAATGGAGAAGTTTTGAATGCTGTTGGTAAGTTCACTTACCTTGGTGGTGTACTTTCCAGGGATGTACACATTGATAATGAGTCTGATGCATGCATTGCCAGAGCCATCTCAGTGTTTTGGAGGCTCTGAAGGAAAATATGGGAGAGAGGAGGTATTAGACTGACTATCAAATTGAAGTTCTAAAGAACCATTGTGCTAACCTTGTTATTGTATGCCTGTAAAATCTGAACAGTCTACCAGTGCCATGCCAGGAAATGGAATCTCTTCCATTTGAATTGTCTTAAGAAGAGTCTGAAGATTACCTGGCAGGATAAGATACCAGACACTGAGGTCCTTTCTCAAACTAAACTGCCAAGCATTCAAACTCTGCTTCAAAGAGTGCAATCCCAATGGGCTGGCCACATTGTTCAAATGCAAAATATATGCTTGCTAAAAAGATTATTTTATGAAGAACTCACACAAGGCAAGTGTTCACATGGTGGTCAGAAGAAGTGATACAAAGACTCTCAAGGTCTGTCTTAAGAACTTTGCAATTGATTGTGTGACATGAGAGGCACTGGCACAGGACTGCACAGAATGGTGTGCTCACATCAGAGAAAGTGCTGTGTTCTATGAGCAAAGTAGAATTGAAGGAATTAGAAAGAAACATGAGCTGTACACCCCATCTCACAATCCATTTGAGAATACATCCCAAATGTTCTTATGCAACTACTAATGACTGACCTATGGTAGAGCATTCTAAGCTCATATTGGTCTGATCAGCCACAACTGGGCATACTATAACTTGACTCTACTGTAGTGATGTCATTTTGGTTCTCTTTGACAAGGAAGGGTAACAATCACTGTAGGTCTGTGGATAGGCAGTAGTTGATTTGGTCTGTCTAGAATGTCCATTCCCTTTCTCTCCCTCAGGAGACATTGCTACTTTGGCTTAAAATTGATGATAATATCTGGAAAAACAAAAACAAGGACACAAATACTACAACCATCACCACCATCACCACCACCACCACCAGAACAACAACTCAAAATAACAATAGGAAAAGGGAGGCTGGCTGAATAGTACAGAGAGAACTCTTCTGTGAGTTTATGGCTGCTTCCAATTCCAAGACTTTATGATTCTTTTTTTCTCTTGGTAAGATCTCCCCTGTTTGAAAGCAGGCTATTTCCTTAACTGGTGTTCTTAATGAGGTTATTTATCCTGCCTATGCAAATTAGATTAAGTCTTGAATAATACATTCTCTGCTCTGAGATATGCCCGAGAGGGCAGACTGTTCGGCTGTTAAAAGGATAGTCTTTTATGCTTAGTTGGACCCTTACTTCTGGACACGATTTTCATATCTCTATTTTTTTCTTCTTTACACAATAATATATGGAGAAGAGTTTTGAAAATATGCACTCACTAAGAACTAGTAACATGTACAGAATAGATCGTTAAAAATCCTGAATTCTTTTTTGTAACAGCTATGGGCATTCAATTAAATGATCAGGATTAATGGGGCTCAGCAATTTGGATACCTGAAATCTACACATATCCATGAGTTATAGACCCTTCCCCAAAGATTTTTATGAAAACATATAGATGGCCCATGATACATATTACTAAATGAATGAAATAAGGGAGAATCATTAAACAAACTTTTATTAAGCACCTATCTTATAGAAATTATCATTGCCCCAATTATGGTATATAGAGAAACAATGTGGTTCAGTGAAAGAGCTGCTGAACTTGTAGTCACAAGAGACTAGGTTTGAATTTATACTACCATGGCCAGTTTTGATTTCTAAGCTTCTGTTTTTTCATCTGTAAAATGGGGATACATGTATTGCCTATCTCATATAGCTACTGTGAGATTGAATTAAAATACATGTGTAGTGTACTTTGCAAACATTAAATTGATTCTGTTAATTTCATTGCTTAATGTGAAGAAATTAGCAGATAATCTTTCCTTCTGAAATTACTTAGAATTTAATGACAGAAATGGTGTGCAAGAATATGAAAAAGGGAGAAGAATATAAAGGTCTAAACATATATACATAATTAAACAATTCAAGGGGATATCTGATCATACCATGTTAAAACAGCAACAGGCCTTATAAGACACCATGTCCAACACCTTTGTTTTAAAGATGATCAAGCCAAAGTCTCAAAAGTTATTGGGAGCTGGGCCTGAATCAGTCCAGTCTCCTGATACTTTAGGTTCAATACCAGTACAAAGAGAAGTCATTCAATCCTTAACCAAAAGAAATTGACTTAACCATAGCAGGAGAAGAATATTTAAAAAGATAGGCATTGAGAATACCTCAATCTGATTCAGCTGAGCAATGCACTTTATCCAAGTTACTCATCATGGTCCACCAGTCAAAACATCGTATTGCTGCTGGAACTCCTCATGACTGCATTGTACTCAGGCAATGAAGAAGTTATACCCATAGTCTATCCTTAGTCCCCTGAGGCAACTAAGTCTAAATAAAGTTCCCAGTATCTTTTAAGGAAAAAAGAAACCCAACAAAAATAACTGAAATAACCAAATTTGATGGTGGAGGGTATAGTAAGAGGTTAGGACATTACTTCTACCATTCTCCACACATTGTAGTAATAACGTCAAGGTCTTCTAGAACACCTTGTAACATAGAAATGACAACAGCTGTTGCTGGTTAACCCTGATCTTTGGCAATTAATAAGCCTGGCATGGGCATTTTTAAGGGAAGAAGGGAAAAAATTAAGAAGGGAACATAAGAAAAACAAGGAAAAAAACAAATGATGTGACTGTTCCCTGAAGGAATGACTGTTTGTGGCAGAACCAAATCCTGGGTCTAAGCAATAAGGTTCATGTAATGGATGATGCCAAGTCTTCTTAGTTCATAGAGTGTCTCACAATGTAAAAAGATGGACATAAACTGGAGCAGCACCAGGGAAATCACTGCTACAGCAAAGATAATGACGTTTCTTGCCTAGTCTATGATCCTTATCTATCAGGACAATTGCCCTATGCCTTACCCTAATGCCATAAAGTAAGCATGTTCCCCACTATGCCTCCCTGTGCTCTTCTAAGCTTCTTCTGGGGATATGTAGAATGATCATTGCGGGCTTTGTAAATGCAGCATTGTGAAGGATCCAATCAGTTTTATATTACGGTAAGACATAGGTAAATATGGGTTTGCCTTTTGCCATCATACATACTAGCATTTCCCCCTTTTTCTATGGCTTGCCACTGCTCTTGGGAATTGCTGGGATCTGTCTCTGATCTTTTCTCCCTGGTCAGTATCACTAAAGCCTGCATCTTTGTCCACTGCCAAGGCACCCCACTCACCAAGCAAACAAAATTGCTTCTAATTGCTCTTCCCAGGGTGAGTTGCTAGCCTTTGTTCTGGGACAGGACAATGGCCCCTGTATACTGGGAAAAGACAATGGCCCCTGCTAAGGGCCTGAATGCTTCTTCTGTATCCTGGGACAGGGTGCTTCTGTGGATCTGAGCTCTTCTGTACTACCATTTATGGAGCCTGACTCCACTCTGTTATGATAGACTTGCTGACTCTCTTTTCCAATGTCCATTTCTGCACTGGGTTTTGCCTCTTCTTTCCTGAGTTGAGGGAAAAATTACAAAGCAACCTGAAAAGAAACAATTACAGAGGCTCGTCCAGGCCAGTACATGTGCTCTATTTCCCATATGCAAGCCCTAGATATTCTTGATCAGATTGAGGGAATATCCCGAGGACTTAAATTCTATTACTTTTAAGGATTTCTCATTGGAAGCTCCACAAAGAGATAATTAAGGTTTACAGGTTACAAAAGTGGAAAATTTTTAAACTTATACACACCCTATGTGTCCTCAGCTAATAAAATGGGGGCACAATTAACACATTTGTCCATATCTCCAATTCCAGGAATATCTCTGGACTCTTGGGGAGATTTTTAGCATTCTCCTTTCAAGTGTCTCCCACAGTGGTTTATACCAAAGAATCACAACAAAATCTAAGTGGAAAAATTTTGGTTGGTCTCTCAAATTCCAAATTAAACATCAGCAAAATCATCAACATTGTCAACAACATTAACAATCGTTAACATCATCAACAAGAAAACAACACCATTGTCATCATCACCACAACGATAACATCAGTATCATCATTATCACCATCAGCAGCAACAACAACAATTTAAGCAGGATGGAGTGATAGTGAATAAGGACGTTACTTGCATCTGAGGTGCAGTTCTGTCAAGTGGGTCAGCCTCTGAGATCTCATGGTTCTGTGGTCATCCAGCATGGAGAGAGTGAGTACTGAGCCTCAAAGGCAGGATCTCGATTTCCTGCTCTGCCTTGTTTACTCAATGCCGAAGTAGCTCCTGGAGTATATCTAAAATAAACTTAAGCATGACTTGTTTGGAAGGTGGCCCAAAATTTTAGGGCCTTCAAAAATTTATTTATAGCAAGTCTCTTCCATAAATATTCTCATTTGTAAATATGTATCTGACATAGAACAACTTGTCTCTAATACATAAAATGCTTAAGACATCAAGAAAGAAGATAGATAGCATAAAACACCTCAAATAGTTCATTAAACTCATTATTCTCCCCTCCCACAAGAAGGTATAGACAATTTTTTGGTACTACTGGATAGATATAATGAATTTTATTTGCCTGAGTTCTTCAAAAGGTCCAGATCTTCTGACTGTCCAGGGCACAGCTTAGACTTTCCTTTGCTGTTTCTCCAAAGAACACGCTTTTCAAGAATACTCCTTTCTTCCGATAAGCATTATTCCACTATGTAAATCTATTCCCATTTGGCAACTCAACTCTGGACCTCTGGACCTCTCAACCCCTGAGGTTACTTGAGCCCAAAGTGGAAGAGAACATTTCTCAGGATTTCTAGTTACAAGTGTGGGCTCTGGTAAGGAAACGGTAAGGGAGGAAAAATAATATAATGACAATAGCCAGAATTCATGCAGCACCTACTATGTGCTGGGAACTCTCCTAAGTATTTTACAATACAATCTCATTGGAAACTCACAAGAACTCTGGGAGGTAGGTACTATTATTTTTCTCATATTACAGTGCAAGAAATTTGGGGAAACAGAGGTTGAATGAATTGTCCAGGGTCACATAGCTGGTAAGTGTCTGAAGCCAGATGTGAATTTAGGTTTTCTTAACTCTAAGCTCAGTGCTCTTATTCACTCTGCCATCAAGATAGAGAGAAACTCACTATCATATAGAGCAGCGGTTCTCAACCTGTGGGTCGTGACCCCTTTGGGGGTCAATAGACCCTTTCACAGGGGTCGCCTAAGACCATCAGAAAACACATATTTCTGATGGTCTTAGGAACCAAGATACCACTCCTCTATCTGTCTCCAGGAGGGTCCACCCACATGCAGATACACCCAGATATGCCCACATACGAGTATTAAAGGGTCACGGCATTTGGAAGGTTGAGAACCACTGATATAGAGAATTATGAGTGTTTGATGCCATATGATTGCAACAAACACTAGTGAAAGAAGCAGGAGACATTCTCAGCCCTGAGCCCCGCTGGAAGTGAGAAAAATTGTGGCCCTATCAGAAAGGCCCCAAAGAAGAACCAAACTGTTTCTTTTATAGCCTTTCAAAGGGGATTGGTTCTACCACAAGAGTCTTTATCATACAATATTCAGAGGTCAGTCATCTCAGTACAAACCTCAAGTCATGGGGACCAAACAGGAATTTCTGTCATCCCAGAAAAGCAGCTACCATTAAACAAGAGGTCAAGTTTACACGTCCAGATTTGCAGAAGTTGCTTTAGTCCAGTAAACCTGGGGAGCATCCCATTGCCAGTGTGTCTGGGAACAAGGTGCTTGGCGTATATTAGGTGCTTAATAAATGTTTACTGATTGCTTGCTTACCTTTGTGAGCAGAACATTTTTCGAAGAATTGTAGTTGATAATAGAGAGAAACTCTTCTGTTAGGTGTTGGTACCTTTATCATGTGATCTTTATTAGGAAATTGAAGGGGTTACATATGACCTGAAAAAAAAAATCCACATTTACATTCTTATTGTAAACAAAATGAGAAAACGAACAACTTCTAGCTAAATGGAAGGATAGCTTGTAATTTTTCCTGGGAGATTGTGTGTTTCAACATTTCCCCAAAGTTAACAAAAATGTAATTTGATTAGACAGTTGTTCATTTTTATTTTTTGTGCTAATGAATAATTCAAATAAATAGATCGTCATGAAGATAATTGCATTGTGTGTGCCAACATCTTTTGTAAGAGAATGACAAAATAGAGAAATTCTATTCAGGAATTGAGACGGTACTTTAAATCAACTCAGATACTTTAATGGAAAGGTAGACATAGGAATATATGGAAAACCTACATTATAAAATAAATTTAGCATCTATAAATGAGAGAAGCCAAAGATTTGCGTAGTACTAAAAAGATTCAGGGGCATACAGCATGAATACTTTATTCATAAGAATAGTCAGAAGATGTTAGATGTTCCCTCTCACAGTCCTAATATGAAAAGAAAATGGGGGTGTTTGGGTCATGTGACCAACAAGATGGAAGACTAGACATTTTTCCCAGTCTTTAGAAACTCTTAAAATTCTGCCAAATAAAAATTATGCAGGAGAGGTAAAGTAATTGCATCAATTTCCATGGGGAATTTCCACTTGGAACTCTAGCAAAGTACAAATCCAATAAATTAACAAAAGAGAAGATAAATTCAGAATCTTTAAAATGCTCATTTAGAAATCCCTTACACTATGAGCTCCCATATTGTGGCAAGACATCATAATCTCCCTCACTGGCTTATAAACTTTAGGATCTATTCAACAATTTCCTACTTGTTGCTGCTGCCAATGCAGACTACCTTTGTCCTCACCCCACTATGCCGTGACAACAAACAACAGACCTCAACTCTGTTGCTTTCTCCTATCAAATATTACAGCTTCACTCAATTTATTTCGATATATTATATTTCAATGAATATTTGATAGTTATTGAATATTAACTATAAGCTAAGAGGACTGGGAGACACAGAGAAACTGTGCTGTCCTTTCTCTTCTTAGGAGCTATTTGATGCAATAAAAATTCATCCATCATCACCAATCTTTTTTGATGATGTCTTATGATTCAATCAAAGAACAACATAACCTCAAAAGGAAAATTTCAAGCAAATCGAAGAGCCATTAAAAAAGTGAATAGTTTATAACCTATTTTAAATGTTTGTGCTTTTTTGAGAAGAAACTTAAAAAGACATTTAAAAAAAATGAATGACCAGGAAAAGAGTCAAACCATCATCTAACTGGAGAGAGGGACAATAGTTGGATAATTAATGTATTACACTAGTATGGCCAAAATATTATGGAAAGCAGAATAAGGTGTCCAACATGTAGGACAGATTTTCTATATAGGATTTAAGGAATGGAACACAAAATTGCACAGGATGAAAAATTTGGAGGTACTGGAGTGTGTAATCCTGGAAGGAGGAAGCTGTATTTACACTTTTGAAACCAAAGATGCATCACAGTATAGGGTCCCATGGTTCAAATGACATATTTCATCTACTAAAGATTTGGGTATTTACAAAATCAGTATCACCTTTATCATCTTTAGAAATCATCACATTAGATAAATAAAGGGTTTTAATAAATAAGATACAGTCTTTATCTCTTTGTTGTATTTTAACATGAAGTTGGGGCATAAATAAGGTGACCTCTCAAGGTGTCCCCTGAATATTCTGATTGTAAGATGCTTCTGGGATGGGAAATATAATAAAGACAAATGCCAGCAATCTATTGACCCTATAATTTCTCCTTTCAGGAATTACTGAAATTCATTTGCCAATCAAATCATCTTTTATTGGTTTCTGTAATTGCAAGGTGCTTTAGAGGATAAATGAGATGATGCTCAAAAAGGACTTTGAGGTGTTAAGAGAAAGCAAATAGATAAATATAATGTCAATAGTGTCTTGATTATTCATCGTGAGGATGTGACCATAGAGTCCAATTTATTTCCTTATTTTTGGGGGGATTTGTCCTATGACTGCATTAATGTAGGGAATTCTCAGTAAAGAAATTCCTTTCTATTAATGCAGATCAGCAACTCCTTTGCAACACATAGATTTAGAGAATTTCCTATGGGCACTTGGAGACTGCAATTGGCCCACAGTCACATAAATAGTTTGTCACAGATAAGACTGAAAATCAAATCTTCCTGGCTGTACTGAAGTGCCGCATTATATTCATGATCCAACATACATTATTAAAAATAGTTGTAATATAAGTACAAATAGCCTAAGAGCTAAATATGAGTATATTATTCTTCAGATTATTTTACTAAATTCAATTCCACAAATATTTATTGACCATTTACTATTTACTAGTCACTTTGGATCAAGATCAGAAGTTTAGAATATGAATGCCATCATATATCAGTACAGTTGAGTATGATACATTATAAGATCTTAGGTTGCATTTCAAAAGCAAAATTATTATGGCATAAGCTATAAATAACTAGATTAAAACTACCTCAGATTCTCTATTAATGTATTTTTTCCCCCACAGTCTACAAGTTATGGTGTCAAAAAGAAAATCTTCTTTGGCAGAATATCCCATTGTTTTGGCATTTGGGGGGAATTGTTAACCTTCACTGTTATCCAAGCATTATTAATTACTACATTAATTTTCTCACCTATGTTTTGCTATTGACAGAAGGCCATATATTGCATGATCCCTAACAGTAATAAACATCTCTAATTCCCAGGGTATACATGCACACACGTAGACATAAATGTATATGTTCTAACATACATACAACACATGCACGCATGCAAAATATACACATATCTTACATACATGTATATATATACATGCATATACACATACATGTACATACACACAGATACACACACAGACACACACACATATACACATGTATGCACATAGATATAGGTATAGATACAGATATAGATGATAGATATCCTAAAACTTTGGTATTAAAAAATAATCTAGATTCAAGGTCCATGAAAACTGTTCACAAATATTAACCTGGGTAAAATTTCACCAAATTCAAGACTTGCCTTCCTCTGTAAATATGTTTCCTTCTTGTAAACTCAAGCATGAGTAGCTTTCCAGAAGAATGCTACTGTGAACAGCTTTCAAGGTTCTGATTACATAGTAAATTTATTCAATATATACTATTACATAGTATATTTATTCAATAACAAATCAGAGCAAGACATTCACAGAAAATCAAGGTACAGCATTCACAACAATTTATCATTTAAAATGACCACACAGTTTTTACCACAGTGGTCACATAGTTTTGAACATGGTACATTCATTTAGTCAATCAATCACTTAGTAACTCTATCATTCAATCAACTCAATCATTCAATCCTTAATGAAGCTTGCCTCCTTAAGGGACACAAAATACCATAGTCAAAGTGCTCCATTCATGGGGCACACTAAGTTACAAATCAATCATTATTCAGCACTCTCTTAAGGGGTAGTGTAAAATACACAGGTCATCCACCCCTCAGTCACAAATAAGTTACAATTTCAAGGTCATAAGTAAGTTACAACTTCAATTAGTCACTACTCAGTATCCAGGGAGAGATCTCTTCATCTTGACCTGAGGTAGGCTCTCAGATTCCCAAGATGCCTTCTGTGGTCCCAGCTCCACCCGGGTTCATCATACTGTCACCTGGGTTCAAAGACAGTCAGTTCCCAGCTCCTTGTCCAACTTTCCATGAAGTCCCTGTTCCACACTAAAGTTCACAGTGTCCAGTCCACCTTAAATCCTTCACAGTCTCTGTTACTAGGAAGTCAAGGCTTAACAAAGCCACAAACAGACAAAATACTGACACCACAGTCATGCTTCCTCAGTCTTCTGCAGCTCTGGCTGGTTCTTGGAAATCCTCAGCAGCTTGGCTGGCCCTCAGACTCAGCACTTTCTCAGTAGCTTCTCAGCAGCTCCGGCTGGCCTTTGGACTCAGCAGAAGTTTCAGTAGGTTCCCAGAATCAAAATCACTTCATCCAGGTTCTCAAAATAAAAATCGTTCTCTCCACCTTGGGCCTCTCTTCCTCAGCCTCCAGAACCAGGCTCCAAGAAGATCTGTCTGACCCAGCAGGGGTTCTCCTAATATACACACCATTACCTCCTTTCTGTTACATCAGCAACAAGAGCTCATACTTTCTGCTTCTTTAATAGAGGCTTGATTAATTACTGAGTGCTATTACCTTTGCCAATACAGAGGCATCTTCAAATTCAAATTACATTACCATTACACTTCTCTAGGAATTCATCTCATAATTTCTTTGGGCTTTAGTTTCTTCAACTGTAAAATGAGGCATGTCTAAGGTCCCAACAACTCTAGAGTAATAATTCCATGACACTAAAAATGTCATACTATTTAACATTGTTCTAAAATTCCCTCAGGGATTTATGCTATATACCTTGTACTGCCTTGTAATGTGGCATTTTTGGTACGTCAGTAACAATAAATCTTTAAATGAGGACCAAGGTGCAAACCATTCTTACTCTCCATTTTGTAGATGTGAGCAGTGAGGTCTGGCTTGGTTATGAGACCTACCCAACTTTACATAGATGGTAAGCATTAGAACTGGGCTTTGAAATTTCTAAGTTCTCTGATTCTAGTCAATGTTCTTTTAGCTGTCCCTCCCTGCCTCATCAGTCATTTATCTGATAGTAAAAGCTAGAACAGTGAATCTATTTTAAACCAAAAGGATATGGCTTTAGGCAGCACCAGGAAAATCTTAAAGGTAGAAAGAATAAAAGAGAAAAACGTTTGACTAAGATTAGTGGCTCCTTGGAGAATGGGCAAGAGATAATAAAGACAGTAACTACAGTAACAACAAGAACAACAAAAACCCTTGTTTGCCATCAGTCATAACTGCTACCTTTGTTCAGTCCTCTCACCTTTCCTGTGATATTGTTCCTAAAGCAAAACCTGTTTGTAGCCACAATGTCATGCCCTATAAAAAGAGTTTACAAAAGCTCCTGATGAGCTTTCTTACCCCAGATAAAAACTAAATAGCAAATATTTGCAAACGGCACGTATGTTTTTTAGATGTTGTTCCATTAGTGCTTTTTATGGCTAGATTGCTGTTAAAAAAAGGCTATAAAATTGACTCCAGCTTCTTATTGTTCACAAAACAATGTATTCTATACTTTCTGCCCAAAAACAATTTGAGTGAACAATGGTAATTTTAAGGTTATCATAGATTTGCAGACACAGAAGGAACAAGAATTTTTCCCCCTTGCTCTTTTGCTTATGCTCACAAAGGGAAAACTCTCACTTATTCTGTAAGTCCCATTGGAGATCTTTTTAAAAGTTTAATTCTTTATGCATAGTTCAATAGAGAAGAAAGTAAGCTACTTAATGTTTAGTTTGGCCCATCTCCCTCTGAGGTAGAAGGAAAATTCCAAAGGGCTTTGTTCATTTTATGTACTCAGGAAGACATAAATCAAGTATGGTTTAGGAGTGAGCTAGAGTTAATAATCAATCAATTAGCAAACATTTATTAGGTGTCTGCTTTGGGCCTGGCAGAGATGGAACATGTTACAGTGGATAGAGAGCTGACCTCAGAGTCAAGATCACCTGGGTTAAAGCCCTACCTCTGACACCTACAGGCTGTGTAATCCTCAGCAATCACTCAGCTTCTCCAGGCAAATCTCTAAGATGACAGTTTGCAGAGTAGAAATTGATCTTTATGAGTTGAGGGATTCTCCTCATCTTAAATCAGTGAAATCACAGGTCTACTCTAAAAGGGAGAGAAAAAACAATGGAATTGTATTAGGCTCTGGAGATACAAATATAAGAGTAAGAGTCTCTTCCCTCAAGGAGTTTACATTCTAAAGAGGGATGTCATCCACTGTAGGAGGGAGGGGTGATCAGGGAAAGAGTTTTTGTTTAGGTGTTTTCAGAGACTGTGAGAGGAGCTATAAGATGGAAACATATTATGAACTTTCAAGTAGGAATGGTAATGCCTATTTAACTGTTCTTTTCAGAGCAGGAGCAAAAGGTAAATGGGGCATGGGAAGGGATGTATATATGTAGTCAGCTCTGGTCTCCTGATGGAGGAAGTGAGGAATGTGAGACAGGGTAAATATAGTAGGTAGAGTTTTTACATGTTTTGACTTATTAAACTCAACAAAGGTTATTATTTGTACCTTGCATAGACTACTTGGAAGTATAGCACTTAGCTAGTCTGATGATTGATGTTTAAATAGTACTTAAAAAGTTACAATACCCTTACAATTAAACCTGTGAATTGATTGTTAAACAACTATCAACTATATTTTAGAGATGTGAGAAACTGAAGATCAGTGAAATTTAGAGGAAATGGCCGTGTCAGAGCTTGGTCCTCTTGACTCCAAGTCCACTATTCTTTCCTTACAAAGAACAAGATAATTCTGTATATCCATAGTTTATGATAGTGTGATGATCATTTAGCATCTACTGTTGTCATCCCAAGACCTAAGCATATCCTCAGGGCTGCATTGATAGCATGAATGAGTTGGATGAAGATAGCAGGTTGAAGTGTCTCAAGGTCTAGGCTACCTCTCTGTCTTTTAAGTTATAGTCTGCCATCTCTACCAATATTGCCTAAAACACCAATTTCATCATGGTATTATAATTCATATAAGAATATAATGGCAATAGGCCCTAGAAACAGAAAATGCTTTTTTTTTTGGTCTGTCTGTGCTAGGGTCAGGTTTGCTAAAGACAGAGACTTCTGGGTCTTTTATTTCTCTGTTTATTTCATGCTTTTATTTTTACTTATGGAGTCTCTGTCAATAGAACTGCCCTTTTGATAGACAGGCTAGTGATTCTGGTCTGTGTTCCCTTAGTTACAGAGTCAATCATTTTTCACTGTGAGGATTGTTCTGTGTACTCCCAGGTCCTGACATGCAGTCAGTCAACATTTACTGAATGTCTGTAGTGCACAAAGCATCGTGCCTGGTGCTGGGGGGAATTACAGAAGAAAGAAGATGTGCTCTATGCTCTTGAAGAATTTACTCTCCAAATGGGGTAGAGAGAACAGACACACAGAGAAAGAGGATAGGGATATAGAAAAAAAACAGAGGAAATAAGGGGAAGAAAATGATGGATTTTGGTGGAGAGAGTAAAGATTTTATTTTTTTTTTCCTTTTTTTAAAAAAAATTATTTATTTTTTAAAATTTTATTATAGTTTACATCATTCATTTCCACAAGATTTTGAGTTACATATTTTCTCCCCCTCTTTCCCCCACCCACCACCCCAAAACAGCC
>CM053591.1:17946246-17966585 GCA_028646515.1 Pseudochirops corinnae
AGATTGTTAACCCATTTTGAGTTGCTTTCCTTTAGAAAAGCAGATCTAAGAACCTGTGCTAGCAGCCACCCTGGGTATGCTAGGGTGCTTGCTGATACACTCCTACTTTAGGACTTTTTTACACCTTATTTTATTGAAAAGTTTTAGTTTCATGTTATAATTCCCCCAACCTAGTAGACCATTTGTTAAGGCATAAAATAATCTGATTCATTTTTCCCAAGACTAGGAAAAAATGTACAAAGTCAGCAAGCTTGGGACTTGTGATCCTCAACCATGCTTAGTAGTGATTCCCTTTAGATACCAAGTAGGCCATAAGAGTCCCAAAGAGGTCAAATTACTTGCTCATTGAACTCTAAGGTAGATGTGATGCTGCAGCCTCTGTCCTCTGACTTGTCAGTTCAGAGCTTTTCCCACTCTACCTCACTACTTCTCTTGGTCTTACTTTTCTCATTTTTCTCATCCCACTGAGGGACAGGATGGCTGCTTCAGTGCATGTGGGAGAGAATTCTCTCCTTGCAAAGTCCACATATTAGCATCCTTGATGGTATCCCAATTTGTGCCATTTCTAGGGGAAAAAACTTTTTATACATTATCAATTTTTGTAATGTAAATAAATGACATAATTTGTTTTTTAAAAATTAAGGCTCTTAGAAAAGTGAAATAATTTTTCAGGAGAGAATACAACTTAGACTATTAGAGCATACAATCTATGTCCTTTATATATGAGAATGTCTTTTCCCGTTGTTTCACAAACAGGCTCATTTAATTGGTTCAATTATACATTGGAGCTTGTTCTCAAGGACACAGAACGGTCAAATCCACAGGATGGCTGTGCAAGTCATTTCACTTCAATTCAACAAAAATTAATTAATCAGATACTCTATATAAATGATACCATCTCTGCCCCTGAGGCACTTTCAATTTAAAAGAGGGATGAGATATATGCAAAAATAAATATAGCATATAAAAATAAAATAAATATAATAAATTTGGCATAAGTTATATTAGAAAAGGAAAGAGAAGCTAATCATGAAGCATTTGGGGGAGGAAGAGATTTCCTTTACATGATAAAATCAGGGAAACCTTCATATAGAAACTTCATGACCTTAACTGGGCCTTGAAAGAATCACAAAATTTTCAGTAGGCAGTTATATGGAAACAGCAGTATAGAAATAAAGATAACTTGTACAAATAAACAAAAAAAGGAGAAATGACAAGATCAAGAAATAATAACTATTGAAAATTGACTGAAATGTACAATATACAGAGAAGAATGCTGAGAAATGCTGTTGCTGTATGTCCTTCATTTTCAAAGAGGACCAATGACATCATGGGATGATGTCTTGACTTGAGTGTTGGATTTAAATGAGGCAGAATTGCACAAAGTTGTAGCCTCACTGTCTCTTCCTGAGTCATCTTAGTCCAGTGGCAAGACAAAATTCAGACCAAATGACAACAGTCTAGGATGTAATGGATGACTTTGACATTTTCAATGTTTGACCAATCTTTAAGTGCTCCCCAGTGCCTGCTTCATCCACCTTTCATGGACATTGGAACAAATTGTCCCCATCTTCCCATTCTGCTGGGGAAATTCTTCACATGCTTGGGCTAGATATTTCCCCAACTCATCAATGAGTTTGAGGTTTGTTGGTTACCCTTAACTTGGTTTAGCCCATTTGCTGAGATGTTTTACTAGGGTGTGGTCACTGTGCATGTTACAACTTCTTGAAGCTACAGATGAGAACTAGGTGATTGGTAGACACCAAAGGTGGATGAGCAACCCTGAAAAGGTCTCAGCAAGCTCTCACACCAGAAGTGCTAGTCTAGCCTGCCTTACAAGGCACAGTAAGCTTTTGGGAGAGACTTTTAGAAAGCTGTATATGAAAGTGGCTGGGATTTTTTTCACTGAGACTACTCAGAAAATGAAACCCAAAGACAATGAGAAGAGGCAGAGGTGGAGTTTGAATCTCAGGGTGCATACTCTGTCTTTGGTAGGGGAAACATGGATAATTCTGATTGTCATTCATGGTCCTTTAATTCAGAGAGAAAACAAAAATGGTTGATTGCCACTGGGCTGCTGAAGGTGGTATGGCTACTGTGGTGCCAAAGAAATCTAGTTCAGTTGTACTGCCCCACTTAGAAACAGATGGAAATAAGCTCATCAAATCTCCATTTGTTGGACTAGTATATTGTACATGCCAGGAAAGGTAAATCTATGTATATTCTGAGGAGTGGGCCCTCCTAGTCTAGAATTCCCATTATGGAGATAAACTAGAAACAGATTGTGGAGAATCTGACACTTTCTTAATGGTTAATGAAAGTTTCCAATGATTTAGGAATGGAGATTAGTACACACCAGTCAGATAATCCAAGTGACCATCTTGCACTTTCTAGGGACTCATTTTCTTGCCACTAAAAGACTATGTTGTCTCAATGATAAATATATAGGCACTTAGCATCTACCCTATAAATCAAAATTAAAATCTGACAGTCACATATTTTATTCCCACCTTGACTTGGCCTAATTTAAGTCTGAATATCTGATACTGAAGGTGTTAGTAGAATCTTTTCTACCTCTCCATGCCATGTGTTGATATAGCCTTTGTGACTCCACACCAGATCACAAATTTGTTATACCACCTTGAAAGGAGTTAGGAAAGAACCCAAAAAATAGGGAAAATAGCTTCAAGTTAGAAAAGAAACACTTGAAAATCTGTAAGAATATAATATGGAGGGTTGCCTTCCATTTCTGGCCTGTAAGTCATTGCTCTACAGGGTCAAGTAATTTCTCTTCTAGTCCCAACTCTCTGGTTATGACCTTTCTGAACTTTTTTATCCAGAGCTAGATTGGGAAGCAGATATAGCCGATCCCAGGGCCTTTACTTAAAGACTTTCTGGCTTGATAGAACTTATAAGAAATTTATAAGAAAATGTCACATTTCAGAATCTAAGTTAAACTCTATGCCACACCAGGGTACAAGATGCTATGAGACAGAAAAATCATATTCAATCAATTCCAGATATCCATAAACACATACATACACACAACATACCCCTATAAACTGCCAATATGTTTTATCTTGGCATGTGATATATGCGACTCAGATGAAGTATGATTGTTTCAATGAAGAGGTAGGAGAGAGGTGGGTATAGAAGGCATCTCATATGAATCCCTAGAGGGTTCTTGTCTGGAAAGAATTTCACAAGACCCAGGCTATCTTTTGGCAAAGTTACAAAAGTTTATCATTGAGCTCACCTTGCAGTGGGCGAGAGTGGGGGAGGGGTGTAAGGAAACGTACAAGCTGACAGGGACCTAAGGCAGAGTTATAAAGTATAATGTTATGCTTTGCAGCAGGCAGGAAAAGGTTAAGGATAGCCTGCAAAGTGCAGGGGATAGAGATGCAGTTTTTAAAGCCATAAAACTGTCAGTCAAAGGTTGATTATGCTAACTAGGTGGGCAAGGGTGGAGTTAGGGAGGAGTTTGGGAGGAGTTTAGGAGTGGTGGTCAGTGCTTAAAGGGACATGCACTTTTTATATCAACTGCCCAGGCTTATTGCTCATAATTCACTGGGACATCCCCCTAGGGGGGGATACGAGGAGGTGTGGTTTTTGCCTTGACACATCACTAGGTTACTCTTGGTCAAGGCTGAATGAGATAGGTCCAATATGGCTGTTGGGAGGATAGGTTTGATTGCTTCAGGAGGTGCCAATTCTGGAAGCTAGACTGATTAGGGATTCAGAAGGTACCATATTGGGAGGGAGTTTTCTCTTCTGATAATGTTGTTCAAGGTTTTTGGGTGCAGCTGGCCACTTAGAACAAAGGAGCTATATATTTCTCTAAAAAATTCCTGGGTGATATATTCATGGGTACTGTATCTAGGCAGACTGATAGCTCAGGGAAGACTTTTGGCTGGGGCCAGTGGAGAGGCAGAGTTAATGCCTTTATGGCTAGAGTAAAGTATGACTTTTACAACCTAATTGCACAGGCTTGTTACAAACTGATGTTACATACATAGGTACCCAAACACAAGTGAGATTTTTACAGACTAAGGTTACAGACAAAAGCATCCCAGACCCCATCAGCAACGCACAAATATAAGCTTGATGGCAGACAAAATAAGCTTTAAGATTTTCAAAGAGCCAATGAGGTAACTGTTATATGGTGAGAAAAAAAAAGACAGTCACTGAGACTTATCACCACACCATCTTCTTCACTGGCATTTCACATTTCTATATGGGAGTTCTATCAAACTGAAAGGGTACTTTTTGTAGTAGATAAGAAGGTTATGTAGGAAAATGAACAAGACATAATTCCAGACCCTGAAAAAAAAGTACTAAGAAAATTTTCCAGAGATTTCAACTTTAGCTCATGTAATTTGAAAAATGAAAATATCTGGAATTGGCAAAACTTTGAACTGTTTTCTAAAGTTTTTTATGCGTGTATTTATTTGCAAGTGTAATTCACAGATGGAAATAATAAATACAGAAAAGTGGTCTATACTCTGAAACAGCACATATTATCATTTGTGCTTCAGGGGACTACATTTTGAATATATTTCTAAACCATAATCAAGTTATGCTTTTATGTCATCTCTCCAAGATTAGGCCAGTCTTAGAATTCTATACCATTAGCTTTTTTCAATTCTTGCACAATTCAGATATTTCATGTTTTTAACCTAGTCAGCTCATTTTTAAGTTTAAAATTTAATGTTAAAAAGTACTACTCCAATGGAAGATGTTGAATGACTGGGAAGGAAAGAATGTTAAGATTATGTTCTAATAGATGTCTGTGTCTTCAGCTCTTATCTGTATTAAACTAGCAGATACAAGCAAGCTAAAAGGTGCCACTAAGAACCTACTTCACAACCCCACAACCAAAAAGAAAAAACAATTAAGGCTGAAGTGTTGAACTATGCAGCACTGTATTCTTTATGCTTCTGTGCATAAATAGTAGGGGAAAATACATCAACTCAGAAAATCCAGTGGTGAATTTTAATGGAAAGACTTCCTCATTAATCCTTCAAAATTTCACTTTTATATACTTTGAACTTCTTTTCCCCTAAGAACCAGTTCTTTCACTGATTTGTATATAAGCTATTTAGATGTGCAAAGCTCATGGTGCCAGGAATTAGGTACAGGACTTGGGTTCAAGAAGACCAAAGTTTCAACCTTTTATCTGATTCTTTCTAGCTCTATGATCATAAACAAATCAATTAATCTGTCTGATATTTAGTTTCCCCTTCCATAATAGGCTGTCAATGCCTGCCATATCTATCTCACAGAGTTGTTGTGAGGCTCAAATTTGTTAATGTTTCAAAATGATTTGAGAACTTTAACATGCTATGTAAATATCAACAAAATTAACAATAATAATTATTATTATATTATTATTATATGCTAAAGGTAAATCATACCTTTAAAAATATGTCAACAATTGAACAATAGAAAACCATATGTTGTAGCAAATATTTATTAAACTCCTACTTTGTGTAGACACAGGGCCAGAAAAGTATAATATAAAATATTACTTGAGGGGTGGCTAGATGTCACAGTGAATAGAGCAATCCCCTCGAGTCAGGAGGACCTGAGTTCAAATTTGGCCTCAGACACTTAAAACAAAAAAAACTAGCCATGTGACCTTGGGCAAGTCACTTAACCCCAACTGCCCTCCAAAAAGCAAAAAAAAAAAAAAAAGAGGGTAAAATACTACTTGATGCAAAAGGGAGACAGAGGAGAACTGAAGAGAAAAAGAAGAGAGAGCAAGAGATAGAGAAAGATAGAGAGCTAGAGACAGAGACAGGGGGAGAGAGAGTGAAAGAGAAGAAGAAGAAGAAGAAGAAGAAGAGGAAGAAGATGAGGAAGAAGATGAGGAAGAGGAAGAGGAAGAAGAGGAAGAGGAAGAAGAGGAAGAAGTGGAAGAAGAAGAGGAAGAGGAAGAAGAGAAAAAGGAAGAAGAAGAAGAAGAAGAAGAGGAAGAGGAAGAAAAGAGAATGTGTGTCTGGAGGTCTGAGGAGAAAGATGAGTGTCAACTGGTTAAATCAGGGATAGGTTTGTAGGAGATAACATTTAAGTATGGCACCGTAGTTAATATACAAGGGATGTTGTTATTTATTTAGACATCAATAATGCAACAGTTAATTAGATGAAAAAAAAAACATTTTCATATTATCTCTCTCCTCTCAAATGCTGAGTTTCTCTATGAAACCCAGTAGATCTGGGCTGCTATAGAATATAGGTCATGTGTTTAAAGACAAGACAAAGAAACAGTGTTGAGAGTGGAAGGGTTTGGAATTTTTGTCATTGAAAAATTGACATGCAAAGATGGCAGCATAGAAGCAACAAGGTTCTGCAGCTCCCACATAGCCACCTCAAATGCCCATAAACTATGACTCTAAACAAATTTTAGGGCTCCAAAACTCAAAAAACACAGAAAAACACATCTCCCACTGAAGGCAGCTCGGCAGGAAGGTCTCATTTAAGCATGCTGGGAGCCGAAAACCAGCCCAGCCTGAAACTGTGGCTTGCCCCAGGGCAGCCAGGACGAGCCGCAGCTGGAGCCTTCAAGAGAGTGGATTAGTGGCAGTTGTGGCAGTTTCCAGAATTATCAATCCACAAGAAACAAGGACAAAGTGAAAGGTCAGTGGAACTCAGCTAAATTGGGGTGGGAAAAGCAGTCTGGCCAAATTGCCTTCAAGGCAAAGAAGCAGCTGAAGCAGCAGCCCTGCAGCCGCCTCCACATGGTTGCTTCAGAGCTCCTGGCCTGCAGACTCCAGGGGGGCCAAGCAATCATTCAGAGGCTGAGTTCTTTTGCATTGAGAGGCCTGCATCTGGATCATGGTCTTGGATGGTGACAACACAGTCAGAACTTCCACACCAAAAGTTTCCAAGAAATATGAAGACTTCCCACAAGCCATAGAGCAGCTTAAGAAGAATTTTGAAAACCAAATAAGAGAAGTGGAGGAAAAATTGGGAAGAGAAATGAGAATGATGTAAGAAAATCATGAAAGAAGAGTAAACAACCTGACTGAAGAAAATAACACCTTAAAAACAGATTAACTCAAATGGCAAAAGAGGCCCAAAAAGCCAGGAGAAGAATACCTTAAAATGTCAAATTTGCCATTTGGAAAAAGAATCTCAAAAGCTCACTGAAGAGAATAATTCCTTCAGAATTAGAGTGGAGCAAATGGAAGCAAATGACTTTATGAGAAAATAAGATACTATTAAACAGACACAAACAAATGAAAAAATAGAAGGCAACATGAAATATCTCATTGAAAAAAACCACTGACCTGGAAAATAGGCCAGGTGAGACAATTTAAAAATTATTGGACTATCTCAAAGCCATGATCAAAAAAAGAACATAGAAAGTGGCCTTCAAGAAATTCTCCAGGAAAACTGCCCTGATATTTTGGAACCAGAGGGCAAAATAGAACTTGAAAAAATTCACCAATCACCTCTTGAAAAAGATCCCCAAAAGAAAACTCCTAGGAATGTTATAGCCAGTTTCCAGAGCCCCCAGATCAAGGAGAAAATGTTACAAGATGCCAAGAAGAAACAATTTGAATACTGTGGAAATACAATTAGGATAATACAGGATCTAGCAGCTTCCACATTAAGGGACTGAAGGGTCTGAAATATGATATTCCAGAGATCAAGGGAGCTAGGATTAAAACCAAGAATCATCTACCCAGAAAAATTGAGAATAATATTCCAGGGGAAAATATCATCATTAAGTGAAGTGGAAGGCTTCAAAGATTCTTACTGAAAAAACCAGAACTGAAAAGAAAATTTGACACTCAAATACAAGAAGCATAAGAAGGTAAACATAGAAAAGAATTCATAAGTAACTTATCAAAGTTGAACTATTTAAATGCCAACATGGAGAAACGATAATTGTAACTTATGAACCTTTTCTCAGTATGAGGATAGGTCAAGGGAATACAAATGTATATATACATATACATACACATATGTCTATATAGGAGTGTTTATCTATCCGTATGAACACATATCTGAGTATGTGTATATATGAGTACATAGAGGCCACAGGATCAATTGAACAGGAAGGGACTGTACTCTAAAAGGTGACATTCTGAGGTGGGAGAAGACTAAAATGAGAAGAGACAGGGAGAGACAGAATGGAGTTGATTATATAAAAGAGGCAAAGGATAATTCTTAAAATGAAGGGGAAGAACAGGAATACAAAAGGGAAAGAGTCAACCTTACTTACATTGAATTTGGCTTAGGGAAGGAATGACATAAACTCTAAACTGGGTATCTTGCCACACAGGAGAGTGGGAGGGATGGAAATGAGAGGTGGAATGATGGAGAGGAAGGCAGGGTGGGGGGGGAGGGTTGCTGGAAGTACACACTTCTGTAAAGGGACAGGGACAGGGATAGGGTAGAGAATAGAACAGGAAAAGGGATGGTGGGATAGGAAGGAGGGACATATAATTGGTCTCTCACAATATGTCCACTGTGGAGATGTTCTGCGTAATCATGCATGTACAGCCTGTATTTAATTGCTTGTCCTTCGAGTGTGGGTAGGTCACGAGGGAGGAAGGGAAAGAATCTAGAATTTAAAGTTCTATAATCAAATCTTAAAAATATATATGTAGATAGATAGATGGATGGATAGATAGATAGATAGAAGGATGGATAGATAGATTGATAGAATAATAATTATTATTATTAACTACATCCAACTGGGAATTAAGATATACAGACACTGTGGTAGGGAGATCCATCCTGCCCTACCAGAAAGTCAGAGGGGCAAGGGGGAGGACATAGGAGAGAGCAGATTGGGGGAGGGGTTATTCAGTGGGATTGCTATTTTGAGGTGCTGGGTAGGGGAATGATGGGGAGAAAATTTGTAACTCAAAATCTCATGGAAATGAATGATGTAAACAAGAAAATAAATTAATTAACTGTAAAAAAAGAAAAATTAACATGCTAATATTTATTGGTATCAGTTATAATTTTGTACATTTATAAGATTGCTCTCATATGCATTATTTCACTGGTTTCTCACTATTTTTGGTACTTAATAAAATAAATGTCATTATCCCTATTTTGCAGATGAGAAAACTGAGACCTGGAGATTTGTTTACTGTCATACGTTTAATAAAAGCAAGATTCTGGTTGGTTTACTGTAATACAACTAATAAATATCATAATTCTGAATTGAATCTAGATCTTCTAATTTCCAAGTTGGGTTTCTTCCACTATGTTGTAATTGTCTTCAATCAAAACTAAGGATCTTCCTGATGGCAAATTGGAAAATGTCTAATAGTTACAGTTTGTAATTAGATGTGACTGTATTCTTTAAATATTCTTTCAAATTCCAAAGGTGTCTAAATCTTAGTTAATTGTTTCTCCACCTAATTCAGAGGTACGTAGTTGACATAATGAATCAATCTGTACTTGGAGTCAGGAACACCAGGGTTTCAATTATGCCTCAGAGAAAGTCATTTAATCTCTATTTGTCACATTTACTCATCTTATAAAATCAAGAAAATAATAACACATATATCCTATGACTGTTAGGAGGGGGATAAAATGAGAAAATAATGTAATTTACAAACCTTAAAGTACTAGATAAGTGTCATTATTATTATTATATAATCGCAACTCAAATTTGCATGCAAGAAATGTTTACTTTATAAATATTTTAATATTTTGTTATATTTTTCAATTAATCATTTATTTTTAGCATTTTTTTTTATTCTGAGTTTCAAATCCTCTCTCTGGGCATTGTTAATGTATTGTTAATGGAATGGGAAGACCCTTCTTGTCTATTAACAGGCCTATATGCCCTACTTTGAGCCTGGATCACATAGAAGCCTGAGTCACACAGAGTCTGTAATGGGAAGAGCTTGTAGAATGGGTGGAGCAGGAACAGGTGGAGCAGGAAGTGGGATGGTGATGAGAGAGAAAGGAGGCAGAGAGAGGTAGAGCACCTAGCATGGATGAGAGGGGGGCATTTTGCTTAAGGGAGCTTGTTTGTGGGGAAGCCTGATGGAAGGGAGTCTTGAGGATGGTGGTGCTTCCTGCATTAGTAATGTGTACCAACTTCTTTGTTACCATGGTGGATTTGGCTTTCTGGTATAGGAATAAATATCTTGGTTTTATCTTTGAAGAAAAGAGTCTGTTCTATATTTCTGTTCTGGAAATATGCCTGCATATTTATAGCAGCCTCTGTGGGTATTGTCAATATACCTCCCACCAGCCCTTGCACCATCCCATGAGAAGGTAAGCAAAATGATATCAATTATACATGTAAAATCATGCAAAACATATTTCCATATTAGCCATTTCCATTAGGAAAGCGAAAAGCAAGAAAGAAAAGTGGCAAAGTAATATTTTAATTTACAGAGTTCATCAGTTCTCTCTCTGAGGGTGTATAGTATTTTTTCATCATGAGTACTTTGGAACTATCTTTGATCATTGTATTGATCAGAGCAGTTGACTCTTTCACAGTTGATCATCATTACAATATTGCTGTTACTGCGTATAAGAATTCCCTGGGTCTGTTCACTTCATTTCACATTAGTTAAAATAGATCTACCTATATTTTTGTTTTTTATTTTTTTAATTTTCTGAAATCATTCTCATTTTTACAGCCTGAGTATTTCATCACAATCATATACCATAACTAACACCATTACCCAATTTACCCTCTTATTTTCAGCACTATGAGTGTATCTTTTTGTTTCAAGTGTATTTCTGGTTTCTGGTCTCTAATCCATTTACGTATTAGCTTCCGTTTTATGAATAAGTTCATTCCATGCACATTCACAATTGTGATTACAGTGGATTTCCCTCCAACCTGTTTTCTTCAGTTTCTCCTTTTATCTCTCCCTCCTTTTCCTTCTCTAAAGTCCATTTCTTAGCACTACCTCTCTAAATCCATTCTCTCCTTTATTCCTTCCCAATTTTTTCTTATCTCTTTCTCATCTTACTTTTCTGTTGGTTAAAATTGATTTCTACATCCAACTGAGTATGTATGTACATATGTATATGTGTATATGCATATGGTTATACACACATATACGTGTATGTATGTGTGTAGATAGATAAATATGTACCTTTGAAACTATTCCAATGACAGTCTGGTTCAAGTGCTACCCACCTTCCTGTTTTCCCCTCCATTATAAAACCTCTTCTTTGTGCACCACTTTTGTGTGAGATAATTTTCCCAATCTTCTTCTCCCCTTCTACTTCTCCCAGTGCATCCTTATTTCTCACTCCTTCATTTATTAAAAATTGTCCTAACATAATCAGCACATACCCATGTCCTCTGTCTATGAGGCTTCTTCTTAATATCACATTAATAAGTGTCTTAATAATGATAAAGTTTGGGGGGCAGCCAGGTAGCACAGTGAGTAGAGTACTGGTCTTGGAGTCAGGAGGAATTGTGTTCAAATCCAGCCTCAGACACTTAACACGTACTAGTCATGTGACCTTAGACAAGTCACTTAACCCCAATTGCCCTGCTTTCCTCCCTCCAAAAAAGCAAAAGATGATAATAATAATGATAAAGTTCTTAGGAGTTACATGCATTATATTCCCATAAAGGAATATAAGTGGTGTGACCTTATTGAGTCTGTTATGTTTTCTCTTTCATGTTTACCTTTTTGTGCTTCTCTTGAGCCTTGCATTTAAAAGTCAAATTTACTATTCAGTTCTAATCTTTTCATTTGGAATTCTTTAAAGCCTTCTATTTTATTAAATATTAATGCCCTTCTCCACCAAAGGATTATACTGAAGTTCTCTGAATAGGTTATTCTTGGTTATAGTGCTAACTCCTTTGTCTTTCATAATATATCCCAAGCCCTCTGCTTATCTAAGGTAGAAGCTGCTACATATTATGTGATCTTGACTGTTGGCTCTACAATACTTTGTTTCTTTCTGACTGCTTGCTAGATTTTCTTCATAATCTTGAAGCTCTGGAATTTAGCTATAATATTCCTGGAAGTTTCATTTTGAGATCTGTTTAAAGAGGTGGTCAGTGGATTCTTTCAATTTCTATTGTGCCCTCTAGATCTAAAATGCCAAGACAGTTTTCCTTTCTAATTACCTGAAATGTGATATTTAGGCTCTTTTTTGATCATGGCTTTCAGGAAGTCCAATAATTCTTAAATTATGTTGCCAGGGTATGTTTTCCTGGTCAAATGTTTTTCCAACAAGATATGTCATATTTTGTTCTTTTTGTCATTCTTTTAATTTTTTTATTATTTCTTGATGTCTCATGGAGTCATTAGCTTCTGCAATTTTGCTTTTTAAGTAATTATTTTCTTCAATGAGCTTTTGTACCCCCTTTTCCAGTTGACCTAATCTGTTTTTTTAAGGAGTTCTTTTCCTCAGTGAATTTTTATGCCTCTTTTACCAAGCTGTTAATTTTCTTTTCATACTTTTCTTGGATCCTTCCCATTTCTTTTCCCAATTTTTCCTTTACCACTCTTATCTTCTGCCTTAATTCTTCCAGGAATGTTTGTTGGTCTTGTATTTGATAAGCATTTTCCATTTAAGCTTTGCTTCTAGATGTGTTTATGTTGTTATCTTCTGAGTTTGTTTCTTCATCTTACCTTCCACCTTTATAACGTTTTATGGTCAAGTTTTGTTATTGTTGCTCATTTTTTCAGCCTATTTCTTCACTTTGACCTTTATGTTAATGTTGGGCTTTGGTTATCTGGGACTGGGGAGGCACTGTCTCAAGTCTAAGGCTTTTTATTGCTGCTGTTTTCAGAGCTGTTCCTGGTGTCTGAAAATTTTTGGTGTTTCCAAAGTGACATGATTCAGGGAGAATTGTGGTCACTGTTTTCCTTGTCTGTTGTCTGGTCTTTACCTAGGAAGGGCCCCTATTCCTTTGAAACTATAAGTGCTCACCCTCTTCTTGATCCCAGGACTATGACTAGATCCTCAACTATCCTGCAACCACAAGTGCAAGAACTCATCTTGGCCTGGAAATAAAGACTAGGACCCCTGATCCCTTGCAACCAATCACAAACATTCCTCTCTCTCCTGGAAGTGTGACCCAGAACCACATATGGGGAATAGTGTTAGCAAACAGTGCCAGGTTCTGTACCTATGGCCAGCAAAATGTCTCCTGTAATGTCTTAAGAACAGTTGTCTGATTCCCTTACCATCTCTGGAAGGAGAACTCTCCAAGCTCCTGCTGCCATTATGGCAGCTGAATCCACAATCACTGCCACTGTTCCATGTGCTCCAGTCCAACCTCCACCCAATGTCATAGACATTTCCTGCTGACCTCTTAAGCTTTTTTAGACTGGAAACGTGTCTTACCCTGATTGTTTGTTGACTCTACCAACTCATCATTTTATTTGAGAGATTATTTCAAAGTTTTTTAAAGTTATTCAGAGAGACCTTAGGAGAATTTGGTCAGGTTGCTGTCCCTACTGCTCCATCTTGTCTCTGCCCCCTTTTCAAGTATTTTCTAAAAAGTTCATTCACTTCTTTCAGTAAGTCTATGAGGTACATAGGATACATATTATCCCCATTTCAAAGATGAGGAAACCAAAATCCAATGATTTATTTAAGTTCATATAACTAGGAAGTGCCAAAAACAAGACCAGAACACAACATTGATAACTAAAATTCATTCCTTATTTTCTTCGCAAGAAATGGAATCAAAGAGAAACTGAGAAACTCTAGATAAGAGAATTGGTCTAGATGTGTGAATCTGGGAAAATCATTTCGCATTTCTGAGCCTCAATTTCCCCATCTGTACTTACTCATGCTTCTAACTTCAAAGTGTTGTGAAGGAACTACTTGCAATTTTAAAGCAGTATATGTACTTGTGCTACTATTGTGCTTTGATCTATGCCAGTTATCAAACTCTCCTGCTATCAACAAAATTGGAGGCTGTTGCTGAAACAACTGGAGTTTTTGAGTTAAAATTGAACACTTTCTATTTTTTTTTATTAATACAGACTGTAGCAAGAACTCATGTAGCCTGTTACACAAACTAGATTAAGCATTTTCTCCCACAAAAGCAGAAGAATCTTATAAAGCCTCTCTAAAGTCCTATAAATGCATCACCAATCAACTCATCCACCAAATATTCACTAACAATTTACTATATGCCAGTCACTGTGCTTGGTTCCAAGGATACAAAGATAAAAGAAAACAGTTCCTGACCCCAGCATCTTATGACAGAGGACTCTCCAAGTATAAATAAATATATAGAAAATGAATACTTAGTATTTGGAGGGGACCACTAGAAATTAGGGTAGGAATTAGAAGAGGACTCTCATGGAAGGTGGTGCTTGAGCCATCATATTTCAAAACTATTCCCAGTTTTTACCAATTCCTGTTCTTTGCCCTTCCAATGTAAGAAGTGCAAATACTTTCTACTGATCATCTTCTGATTCTTGAAAAGAATGCCCCATTCCCTCTGTCCAACTTAGTTCTCAACTGAATTTTAGAGGTAATCTCTTCTCCCAATTTTTGTGCAACTTTTTTGAATTCTCAAGTGTTACCATAAATATTTTGTTTTCTACCTTGGGCATGAAGGTAGAAGTGGAGTGAAGGTGTATATGTCCAACTCCTTCGTTATCTTAGCAGTCTCTCCTCTTTTATGGCTAGACTTTTATTTGCAATGTTTAATACATTGGACATGTTCTCTAGCTGGTAACTTCTTTTAAAAAAATATTTTATTAAGTTATTTATTTTTAGTTTTCAACAATCACTTCCATAAGTTTTAAGTTTTCTCCCTCTCCCTCCCCGAGACAGCTTACAATCTCATATGGGCTCCACAATACATTCCTATTAAACACATTTTCACATTAGTCATGCTACATAGAAAAATTATGATGAATGGGAAAAACCATGAGAAAGAAAGAAACAAACCAAATAAAACAAAACAAAAAAGAGAATAGTCTGCTTCATTCTGCATTCCAACTCCATAGTTCTTCCTCTGGATGTGACTGATATTTTCCATTATGTGTTCTTTGAAATTGTTTTAGGTCTTTTACTTGCTGAGAAGGGCTAAGTCTATCAAAATCAGTCCTCAAACACTGTGGCTATTACTGTGTGCAATGTTCTCCTGGTTCTGCTCCCCTCACTCAGCATCAGTTCAGTTAAGTTTTTCCAGGTTTCTCTGAAGTCCACCTGTTTATCATTTTTTATAGCACAATATTATTCCATTACATTCATATACCACAACTTACTTAGCCATTCCCCAACTGATGAGCATCCCCTCAATTTCCAGTTCTTGACTACCACAAAAAGAGCTAGCTTATAACTTCTGATCCCCATGAATGGAAAGATAGAAAACTCCTATAACACACTTCTGTCATTTGTTTAAAAAAAAAATCCCTCTTTGTCTGTTTTAGGGAAACCTTAATTTTGTTTCCTAAGCAGATTGCAAATGCAAGTACGGTGAATGTCTGAACTTTGTATATTTACTTTACTGTATTATTCAAATGATAATAAGGAAACACAGGGACCAGTCTCTCTGTCTCTGTCTCTGTCTCTGTCTCTGTCTCTGTCTCTGTCTCTCTGTCTCTGTCTCTCTCTCTCTCTCTCTCTGTCTCTCTCTCTCTCTCTCTCTCTCCCCCTCTTTCTCTGTCTCTCTGTCAAACTTTGTCCAAGTCAAATACCATCTCTGGCTTTAGTTTTCTTATCTGTAAAATAAAAGAGTTAAATTAAAGTAGATGCCTTTTCAGAGTCACAGATTTATGAGCACACAGTTAAACAAAAATTATCTTTTCCTTTACCTATAACAGTTGAAAATCACTGCAAGAATGTCCAACTAGCTTTTTTAAAAATACTGACTATGTCTCATTATCAGTGTACTGTGTTTAAGCTGGACTATATTTAATTTCATCAGAGCTTCTCAGAAAACTACAGGAAGTACCTAAGCACATTTAGTATAAGTGTAAGGTTAATCTCTTGTAGGAAAACTGGAATAAATTACAGATAAATCATTTGAAAACTGTCTAAACCTTGAAGTGCCACTTTAATGTGAGTTTTATTATTATCATCTTCATTATTTTGATACAGATGTGATACACCTATTAAGACCTTGGCATGTATAATATAAGACAAGTTCACCAAGATCAAGAAATCAACCAAACAACAGAGTGGTGTTCATTAAAATGATAAGTCTTTCAACCTTTTTATTCAAGGCTTATTTATTATGATTGCACTCCTGTTTATAGGCTTAAGGTCTAAGGAAAGCAAATAAGCCATCAGTTTCTCTGGCTGATTGGTATAAAGATTAATGAAAATTCATTTTGTGGAACTTGGCAAAAAAAAAATTATACTAAGGAAATAGTATATTTAAATAAGTATACACAAAAACACAAGGGGATGTCTTAGGTAATATCTTTGATATGGTGAGACATTCACCATAATTGTTATCTAAATATTTCATAGTTCACTCATCACATTACTAATTTAGGTAGCTTAGGAATATCTGGTAAATGGCTACTTGTTCAGTCACTTCAGTTGAAGAAGAGGAACAAGAACAACAAGAAGGAGGAGGAGAACAAGAAGAAGACAAGGAAGGAAGATAATAAATAGATCAAGGAGGAGGAGAGAGAAAGAGAGAGAAACAGAAAGAGAGAAAGAGAGAGAGAGAGAAAGAAGGAATGGAAGACAAGACGATAATAAGATGAAGAATGAAGAAGAGATTACATGTGCCTTCAGTTTTTTCACTTATAAAATTGAACTAGATGGTTTTTATGTTCCCTCCTAAACTCTCTAGAAATTTGGGACTCAGAGTCAACAAAAATCAAATGTTTCCTCAGGCAATTCCCATACCACCACTTAAACTCTCCTCCCCTCTAAGTCTCAGTATCTTAATCTGAAAAAAAAATGGGGATTACAGCACCTACCTCAGATTGTTGTCATAAGACTGATGTGAGATGATATTTGGAAGAGCTATGAAAACTTTGAAGTAGAATATGAGTCTCAGGTGAGAGAGTTCTTGGCATAGTAGTGAGAGGAAATCATTGGAATCAAAAAGGTACAAGTTCAAGTTCTGTCTTTGACGCTTAGCAGCTCTGTGACCATAAACAACTTATTTAATGTGTCAGTGTTCCAAATAACACTCTAAGATAGTACCTATTCACCAAGTACTACTCAGAACCAGTAAAGTTTATTTCCTTGCATGTAATCGCAGGCAAGTAAGTCCCTTTTTTTCATTGAATCCACCTCTGAAAAATTAAGTAAAATGATCTATCACTTAGCTTACAATTTAGGAAAAGAAGTACAAAGTGTATTATAAAGTATTAAATAAATAGATACCATATTTTAAAATATATTCTCCTTGCAACCCTAGATAAGTAAATAAAGGCATGAAGCATTTATTTATTAAGTGCCTACTATATGACAGGCACTGAGAAAACTGGTGGGGATAAAAAAGAAAGCAAAACACTCCTTTTTATCAGGTAGTTTACAACGTAATAGGGGTAGATGTACTGCAAACTATAAAGAAACAAGATAGATACGGGATGAATTAGAGAAAATTAATAGATGGAAGTCTCTGAAATTAAGGGGAACTGGGGAAAGCCTTTTTTTGTTAGAAGGAGAGATTTTAGCTGAGACTTGAATGAAACCATGAAGCACAGAGTAGAAATGAGAAGGAAAAGAATTCCAGGCATTAGGGACAACCAGTGAAAATTCCAGGAGTTGGGAGATGAAGTGTCTTACATGAAGAACAGCAAGAATACAAGTATTAAAGGATTTAGAATACAGTGAAGGAAAGTAAGGTTAAGAAGACAAGAAATTTAAAAGGGAGCATGGTTATGAAGGACATTAAAAGTAAAATGGAAGATATTATATTTTTGTCCTGGAGATAATAGGGAGTTATGAAAGTATATTGAATAGGAGGGGAAGATATGATCTGACCTATTTTGTAAGAAGATAAATTTGACAGCTGAGTAGAAAATTTCCTTGGAGAGAGACTTGAGGCAGAGAGACAACTAGAAGGTTTTTGCAATGGTCCAAATATGAGATGATGAGACACCACAGTGATATCACTATAGATATGTCTTGAAGGTAGAATTGACTAGGTTTGGCAACAGATCAGTTATGGGAGAGGAGGGTAAAAGAGTGAGGAGTGTAGGTTGGGATCCTGAGTGATTGAGAGAATGTAGTGCCTTTAACACAAAAAGGAAAGGCAGGGATTAGGTCTGAATAAATACATTTGAGAGTTTTATGCCTAAAGGCAGTAATTGAAACCTTGGTAGACAATGAGATTACCAAAAAGAAAAAAAAAAGTGTGGAGAGAGAAGTAAGCAGAGGCAGAATCTTAGTGGATATTCACAGTTGCTGAATACAACTTGAATGAAGAGTCAGGAAAGGAGACTGAGAAGTAATCAAACATGTATAAAAGGAACTAGGAAAAGGCAGTGTAATAAAAACTTAAAAAGAAGTCATTATCAGGGTAGAGCCAAGATGGCGGTGTAGAAGCAGAAAAACTCTGCAGCAATTATAACCACCTTAAATACCTATAAAATATGACTCTAAAAAAATTTTAGAGCTCCAGAACCCACAAAAGTAAAACAAAACTGCCACTGAAGGCAGCCTGGCAGATGGGACAGGAAGGGCTCATCACAGTGAGTTGGGAGCCAAAACAAGCCTGACCTGAAACCACGGCTTGGCCCCAGGGCGCACAGAACAAGCTGCAGCTGGAGCTTTCAGGAGAGTGGATCACTGGCAGCTGTGGAAGCTTCCAGAATCATCAACCCCTAAGAAGCAAGGACTAAGTGAAAGGTTAGTGGAAGTCAGCTAAATTTGGGGGAGAAAATTGGTCCAACAGTCTACCTCCAGGGCAAGAAAGCAGCAGAAGTGGTGGCCCTACAGACACCTCTGCATGGTTGCTTCAGAGCCCTCAGCCTACAGATCACAGCGGGGCCAAGCGATCATTCAGAAACTAAGTGCTCTTGCCTTAAGCTGCCTAGATCAGGATTGTGGTCTTGGGTGGTGGTCCAGAGGTGTGTTTTCACTGATCCAAAGGTGGTGGGGGCTGCAGCAGCCTCCTAATAGCTCAAGCAGCTGCAAAAACTCCAGCAATTTGGGACAAGCTATCCCCTCTGGAAGTAGAGTTCCACAGTGTTAAAAAGTCAAGTAACTGACTGCAACATGAGCAGGCAAAGGAAGCAAAGTAAGAACAGCAACCCAACTTTAGATTACTTTTTGGGGGACAAAAAGGATTAAAACACGGAACAGGAGGAAGACAACACAGTCAGAATTCCCACACCAAAAGCTTCAAAGAAAAATGTAGACTTGTTACAAGCCATAGAGCAGCTTAAGAAAGATTTTGAAAACCAAATAAGAGAAGTGGAGAAAAAATTGAGAAGAGAAATGATGTGAGAATGTTGTAAGAAAACTATGAAAATTATGAAAAGAGAGTCAACAACATGACTGAAGAAAATAACACTTTAAAAAATAGACAAACTCAAGTGGCAAGAGAGGCCCAAAAAGCCAATGAGGAGAAGAATGCCTTAAAAAGTGAAATTTGCCATTTGGAAAAAAGAATCTCAAAAGCTTACTGAAGAAAATAATTCCTTCAGAATTAGAGTGGAGCAAATGGAAGCAAATGACTTCATGAGAAATCAAGATACTATTAAATAGATCCAAACAAATGAAAAAATAGAAGGCAATTTGAAATATCTCACTGAAAAATCCACTGACCTGGAAAATAGAAACAGGAGAGACAATTTAAAAATTATTGGACTACCTGAAAGTCATGATCAGAAAAAGAACCTATAAATCATCCTTCAAGAAATTGTCACCCAAAAATTACTTTATAGAACTAGAAAAACATAGTAACAAAATTCATTTGGAAAAAAAAAGTCGAGAATATCAAGGCAATTATTGAAAAGAAATGCTAGGGAAGGTGGCCTAACCGTATCAGATTTTAATCTGTTTTATACAGCAGCAGTCATCAAAACTGCTTGGTACTGGCTAAGGGATAAAATAGTGGATCAATGGAATAGACTGGGTACAAAAGACTCAATAATCAATGATTATAGTAATATACTGTTTGATAAGCCCAAAGACCCCAGTTTCTGGGATAAGAACTCACTATTTGACAGAATCTGCTGGGAAAATTGGAATATAGTATGGCAGAAACTGGGCATAGACCATCATCTAATGCCATACACCAAAGTCAAGTCTAAATGGGTGCATGATCTAGGTATAAAGGCTGATACTGTAAATAATCTGGGGAAGCAAGGAATGGTTTACTTGTCAGATTTATTGAATAGGAAGGACTTTATGACCAAAGAAGAGTTGGAGAGCATTATAAAATGCAAAATGGATAACCTTGAGTACATTAAATTGAAAGGTTTCTGTACAAACAAAGC
>CM053591.1:17967085-17983305 GCA_028646515.1 Pseudochirops corinnae
GACATACACTCTAATTGTGTATCTTGCCCTATAGGAGATTAGGGGGGATGAGGATTGGGGGGGGGGGATTATGGAGGGGAGGGTATATTGAGAGGGAGGGTTTTTAGAAGCACACACTTCTGTAAAGGGACAGGGACAAAGTAGAGAATAGAACAAGGGGGTGGGAGAGATAGGAAAGAGGGAAATATAGTCAGTCTTTCACAATAGGTCCATTGTGGAGATGTTCTGCGTAACTACACATGTACAGTCTAGATTGAGTTGTTTGTCTTTCCAATGGGGGTGGGTGATGAGGGAGGTAGGGAAAGAATCTAGAATTTAAAGTTCTAAAATCAAATGTTAAAAAATATATATGTATATTATTTATTATTATTATTATTTACATGTAACTGGGAATTAAGATAAACAGGCACTGGGGTAAGGAGATCCATCTTGCCCTACTGGAAAGTCAGAGTGGTGATGGGGGTGGATCTAGGAGAGAGCAGATTGGGGGAAGGGATAAAGATGGGCTTGCTGTTTTGGGTTGGTGGGTAGGGGAAAGATGGGGAAAAAATCTGTAACTTAAAATCTCATGGAAATGAATGACATACACTAAAAATAAACAAAAGTTAACTGAAAAAAAAAGAAGTCAGTATCAAGGGGAAAGCAGTATACAGTGTCAAAGAGTGCAGAGAGGTCAAGAATGATGAAGACTGAGAAAAGGTCATTAAATGTGGAAATTAAAAATTATTTATAACTGAAGAAAATAATTTCAGTTAAATGATGAAATTGAAAGCCAAATTGTAGGGAGTTAACAAGAGAGTGATAGGAATGGGAGTAGAGGCAGTGGTTGTAAATGGCTTCTAGGAATTTAGTCATGAAAGAGAAGAGAAATATAGGATGATAACTATCATGCAGGAACAAGTCTGATTAGGTTGTTTTCATTTATTTATTTATTTTTAAGATAAGGGAGACATAGATCTGTCAGTAGACAGCAGAGAAGCAGTCTGACATTGAACATTAGTGAGAGACTCCATATGATAGAGAGGGAGCAAGCAAACCGCTGGAGAAGTGAGATCACTTGTGCATGTAGTGGAATTTGCCTTGGCAGGGAGAAGGACCACCTCTGTTTCACATGAGACAGGGGTAGATGAAAGAGGAGATAGTGTGTCATAGCATCTGAGTGATTAGAAGTAAGAAGGAGGGAAGAAGATGGTGCTCTTAAAGATGAGTTTCATTATTTTTATGAAATATGAGACAAGACTTTTAGTGGAGAAGATGAACTATAGGGAGCCATGGAAAGTTTAAGAAAGGAAGAAATGGTTTGGAAAAATTCATATGATGAGTAGGGAACATAGTGTGTCGTTTTGGGGAGTAAAAATCATTGTGTAAAAGGATTTTGTTTTGGCAATGAAGGCATAATTGAAATTGTACAATATAAATTTGTAGTGTACCACAGCTAGCATGAATTTCTGTGTTCTCCAACTTTGGCCATCAATACATGGGAAAAGGTACTAAGCCACATATGATGGTATTAATCCAAGACTGGGACATGGCATGGAAAGAATGGCAAGAGGATAATGGATTTGAGGGAAGATAGTAATGTAGATTTGAACTGAATTACCAAGGGAATAGAGAAGAATATGGCTACAACATGGTTGTTGATCTGGGAAAGAACTGAGAGATGGAGAGACTGAAAATCATGGTAAAGATGAAGAATATGATTAGGGGTCATAAGGCAAAGGGAAAATGGAATGATAAAAGATTTTCATTAGATAAATGAGTTTCAGAGTTAATTGACATGAAAGGGGAAAACTTACAGTTGATGGAAAAATCAGGGGAATGACCCTTTCTGTGAGTAGCTGAAGAACGTCATGGGAAATTATGAAGTTCAGAAAGTGTTAAGTTATAGTGTTTAAAGGAATATCAAATATATATATGTGTGTGTATATATATATATATGTATATATATATATATATATATATATATATATATATATATATATATATATATATATATATATATATATATATATATCAGAATTTTGGTTGGGTGGTAAATGTGTATTAATTGTACTACAAAGGTAGAGAGGATATTGTCTGACAAGGATAGAAAGGGAGTCAAAATGTGATAATGGGGATCAAGAAGTATTCTGACTTCCCCACCATGACCAGTAAGTGTGTGGTGAGCAGTAATGAATTAAAGTACAACTAGTGTTAGAAATGGTAACCAGGGATTCCATGTCATCAAGAGGAAGCAGTTCTCAGTCAAAGCAAAAATATGAAAAGCATGCAAAAGGTTGAAAATGTTTAAGATAAAAAGAAATGTGTTACCAATGGAGCATAAGTAACCAGAGAACAAAATGGAAGGAGCAGGTCAGTCTTTATTGGGATGCTGTGAGGAGAGAGGGTAAGGTTGAAAGGCAGATGGGAACAAAAGAGTAGGCAGTAAAGTTTGAGGAACAAGTTTTCAACAGCCAGGAGTTCAGAATCACTGGTATTGGGACAGTATGATAGCATAATCATAGGCTATTCATCTGAGTTCAGACAGGTTATCATCATCCTCGGGGTATTAGTCACTTGGTGTGGAGGTGGAGCCATAGGAGGAATAGATTATTACTGAGAATGAATAATAAGGCTAAGTCTTTTCAGGGATGAGGGATCCAGGCAGAGACTGACCCATCATTATGTCAGACTCAGGGTGAAGTCTTCTCAGGTCTTGGGTAGCAATGTGTGCTGGGGAGGAGGATAAGGAGGAATTACTCAGGCGGAAGTAAGTCAAGCAATGAATCTCATTCTCATAAAGGTTTTATAAAGATGAGAAAGTCATCTTCCCCAAGCAGACCATATCTGAAAGATTACATTCAGTTGGGGGCATTTTCAACGAGATGTTGAAAAGCTGGAATGCAGTTAGCTTGAATGCGTAGGATGACGAAGAGGCACAATTCCATACAAGAATTGAGGAAAGAGGATGTTTAACCTGGGCATATGGAGATTTAGAAAATCTTATCAATTAGTTATCAACCTCACTACAATGAATTATCCCAGGGATAATTAAATAGAATCCTGTCTGAAAATACAGCTCTTAGACCAGACCTTCCTTGTTCTCAAGGAATATGCTTGAGGAAGAACGAGTTAAGGAGACCAGAATTCATGGCCTGAGCATCACAGTTACTCTGATGACATAGTTATAACATATTGGCAATGGCTACCCACATTTGAGACAAGGGTCCAGTACTTATATTTAGCAATATCAGGTACTCTCAACACTGATAACAGATACTTCTGACAATTGCATGGTCTCTATGTTTTTTGTTAATCATAAAAACATAAAAGTTAATCATAATCACAAAAAATCATAATCATAAAAAATAATAATAAATTAATCATAAAAATCATAAAAAATCATAAAAATAAAAAAAGTTTGTTAATCATAAAAGAAGTATTTCTTGTACTCAGTCAAAACTAATTTATTGTTGTTACAATTGCCAAGCATGGATAAAATGTTAACATCTAATATATGTAATGTATGGCATTTTATTGTTCTTTTTTGTTATCCTTAGATGTTTGTTAACTCTTTTCCTATATAAAATTTATTTAAAGCATAAAAAAGATGAGAAAGTCATCTAATGGGATAGTAGTTATTGAAGTTTTCACAATTATAGAGCGTGCAGATGTCAGAATTGGAAATGACCTCACAAACCTAATCCAATCCATACGTAAGCAAGAATCTCCTTAATAGCATATACAACAAGTAGTCATCTAGTCTTTGCTTAAAGATTTCCAGTGATGGGAAACTATTGCTTCCAGAGACAGTAACAGTTTTAATTGTTAGGAAGATTTTTTCCCTTAAATCAAGTCTAGATCATTCTTTTTCCAACATCAAAACAAATCCATTCCCTTTTCCATATATTAAACATTCCTTATACTTGATGACACCTATTGACCTCTAAGGTCATATTTTCTCCAGGCTAATTATCTTCATTTCCTTCAAGCCATCATCACGTACCATGTTTTGAGACCCTTCACCTTCTTAGTTGCTCTCCTCTGAATGCTCTTCATCTTTCCAATTTCATTTCTAAAATTCATTTTCCAAAGATGAAAAAAAAAAGTATTACAATTTTGATCAGACCAGGGAAAAAGATTGTTGCCTTCTGGAATTCTGTACATCAATTCTCTCTCAATGAAGCCTAAAATCAGGTCAGCTTTTTTTGCCTATTGTGGTATATTCTTGGTTAAGGTTGCGTTTGAAGTCCGTTGTGGTATATTCTTGGTTAAGGTTGCTTTTTGAATTCTACAAATGTATAAGCATGCTAACTATGCCTGTAGCCAAGTCATTGATAAGAATGTTAAAGAGCTCAGGGCTGAACATAGGTTTCTAAGACACTCCACTTAAGACTTCCTTTTTAGTTGACATTAAACTATACTTATCACTGTTTGTGCTTGCTTATTACATTAGTTCAAAATCCATCTAACTATAAAATTATCTAGTCCATATTTCTACAGGTTTTCCATAAGACTAGCATTAGAAACTATCAAAAGCTTTGTTAAAAATCAAGGTAAATTAAATCTAAACAGTTCTCCAATCTACTAGTCTATAAAAGAAAGAAAAAGAAAAAAAGACAAGAAATATGGGTATTTTGGCTTGAACTCCCTTTTATGAATGCTACTAACACTTTATTACCCCTGCTTCTCCTTCTTTTTTTTTTTTTGAAGAGGGAAGGTAAGGCAATTGAGGTTAAGTGACTTGTCCAAAGTCACACAGGCAGTAAGTGTCAAGTGTCTGAGGCTGGACTTCAACTCAGGTCCTCCTGACTCCAGGACTTGTGCTCTATTCACTGAGCCACCTAACTGCCCCTGCTTCTTTTTCTACATGTTCGCTAACCAAATATTTGTCAGTGGACTCAAGAATTGAGCAAGTAATCAAAAGAATGATCACTCACCCAATAGTTTTCTAACTCCACTCATTTCCTATTTTCTTTAGTAAATCAAAACATGGGATGTTTTCTCTTATCTTTAAAAGTTCCCTCAAGAATTACCTTTACTGGTAGCTTCCAAGTGAAGAGAAAGAAATGCCATAATCATATGAGGAGAAAAAGGAGTAGCAGTGGTAAGAGTGGCAGTGTTCTGATGTCTGCTTCTGACAGGCATATTCCCTCAACTGATTTCTCTGTGGCTATTAACCCATGGTGCTGCCTTTGTTTCTTACGTTTCCTCTGTGTGTGTGTGTGTGTTTCTTTTTTTTTTTCTTTACTCCAGGTAAGTGAATATTAGAGGCTAAATAAATCAAGTTATAACTTTAAGAGCATCAAAAGGTTGAAAGAGCCAACAGAAGTTCAGATGGTTGAATCTGCAAGTATCCACCACAATAAGGAGTCACTAGCTTAATCACACAGCGAAATTCACTTGGACTGGGATATGGGCACAGATGTTATATAAAAACTACTTTAAATTGAATCCACTCTCCCCAGTGACTCTCAGGAGGTTGTTGTTGTTGTGTTTGTCCTTCATTCTCAAAGAGGACCATGACATAAGGGAATGATGACATGATTTGCGGTTGACTTAGATTTGAGTGAGGGAGCATTTTGCAAGTTTACCAGCCTCACTTTCTCCTCCAGAGACATCTGGGTCCAGTGACCTGATATTCATCAGGACAAGTGGAATGGCCCAGGATGCAATGGGAGACCCAGGCCCTTTTAGGCTAAGGTGTTTTCAAGTACTCACTTTGAGTGAGGTAATGTCCAATCAGTGAATAGGTTTATTTAGAAAGTGAGGCAAAGGATGTCCCCCTTAATTAAAAAAAAAAAAATCAGACTGAGGTGGTTAGAGAGGTGGTGAGCTGAGTTTGGGATGTTTTTGTACTTTAATTCTGTTGTACCTTCTTAATAAATATATATCTATAAAAGTTTCTTTAAAAAAAACAAAATGAAAGTTCACCCATAGGAGACCAGCGTATATGTCCCATTTTTTTTTCTTTACCCAAGAATATCATTGACCTGAGACTTGTGACTTGAATTCATTAAGGACAATTGCTTGTTCTCTTACTATCTCCTTACTTATGTGGGGTATCAACTTTCTAATAATCATTTCTGTTGCATCTGTTCCAGTCTATAGATTTTCTTTGTTGGCCATGAAAGTAGAAGGTAAAGTATATTTAAATAATTCTGTCTCCTTCCTTCCCATAACCATAAAAGCACCCAACCTCTCTCTTCCAACTCTGGACATAAAATCCTGGGTACACTTAATTGCTTGGGTAAAATTCTTCTGACCCAAGAATACCCACAACCACTCCCATAGATCAGTACATTATTGTAGTGCGCTGGAGACCCCTCAGTGGGCTCTGTGCTTTTAGGGAGTGGTCATTAATTACAGGCCTTGTGCCCTATTCCTTTTTATTTTCTGTCAAACTGAGTGAGTCACACATGTAAGCAGGTGTCTGTTTCATCAAAATCCTTCCTTTTTCTGAATTCCCCTATTTTTGTTGTGGACACTCAACACTCTAGTCATGAAATTCACTGCCTCTGTCCCAGCTTCATCCTCAGTTCCTCCCTTATTGTCACATCATATATCTAAGCCAGTGGTTCTCAACCTTCCTAATGCCACAACCCTTTAATATTCGTACGTGGGCGTATCTGCATGTGGGTGGACCCGCCTGGAGACAGATAGAGGAGCCATGTCTCGGTTCCTAAGACCATCGGAAATATGTATTTTCTGATGGTCTTAGATGACCCCTGTGACCCCTGTGAAAGGGTCATTCGATCCCCAAGGGGGTCACGACCCACAGGTTGAGAACCACTGCTAAGCTGTTGAAGGTGTTATTAATTCCATCTTTACATCTCTCTTCTATTCATCCCTTTGTATTTACTTTACATTTATTCATATACATTTTATTTACTTATATGGGTACCTATTGTTTCTCCTAAGTAAAACTTACACTCTTCAAGTGCAAACTATTTTATTATGTCCTTTGCATCTAGGATAGTGCCTGGACCATAATAAGAACTTATTAAATTTTGTTGATTGGTTCATAATCTGGGTTCAAATTCTGGTTGTATTACTTATTACTTGTGTGACTTTTGGCAAGTAAGACCTCATAAAGCCTCAGTTTTCCTGCCTCTTTCATGAGAATGGAGTAGATGTTTAAGGGGTAGTTTTCATGTTTCAAACTACTCTAGGGCAGTAAATAGAAGAAGTAAGGTCACTACAAAAGAAATAACTAGTACTTCCTTACAACTTGGATATGCATTTTTCTTCAGGTTGACTAACCAGAATACAGAATCAAGTGTAACAACACTGATACCTACAGTGGAAGACAAAGGATGCAATTCTTAAGTTAGGAAATTATTCCTGAATCCCAAGGGGAGATAGCTTGTGAGGCGACATGAGCAAGAATATTTCTGGTTTTAACTTCTAAGGGATTATAAATTACTTTCTCTGGCCCACGGATTCACTGCCAAATTGAGAGAGAAATAGGTGAGAAAAGGAGGTAGGGGAGGAGGGAGCTAATTTATACAACACATCCGCATTTGCAGACCAACAAAACGTAACCATTACAAAGATAAGGTACAGTGATTTTCCTTTTGAAAAGAATAGAATAATTAGACTGAATTTTATGACTTAAGTTTTTTTTTTTCGGGGGGGGTTTACTATAAGCTTTAAAATAATACTCTTCTGAGTGTTATTTAATAACACAGTATTTTATTTCTTTCCTGTTTTCTTTCTTTTTATGGGGCAATCAAGGTTAAGTGACTTGCCCAGGATCATACAGCAAGTAAGTGTCAAGTGTCTGAGGCCAGATTTGAACTCAGTCCTCCTGACTCCAGGGCTTGTGTTCTATCCATTGTGGCACCTTGCTGCCCTGTGTTTTCAAAGAGATTAATTTGTTTTAGCACATGGCCTACCCCAACGTAGCTTCTAATAAATATTTGTTAATTGATTTGTTTTGCTTCAAAATTTCTATGACTCTACCTTAGGGATAGAGGTAACTAATGGTACAGTAGATAGAGTGCTGGGCTTGGAGTCAGGAAGATCTGAATTCAAATCCAGATTCAGACACTATATGTAGGGCCTTGGACAAGTCACTTAGATAGTAATATTCTGCTTGCCTCAGTTTCTTGAACTATAAATTGGAATAATAATAGCACCTACCTCATAGGGTTGCTATGAGGATTAAATGAGATAATATTTGTAAGAAGCAATTAGGACAGATCCTGAAGTGTAGCAAACATGAGGTAGATGTTCATAATCTTTCTGTTCCTTTCCCCTCAATGGTATGCCATATCCCCAGATAAGATAGACTACTGGGGTCAGCATATATGGGGCAGAAGATCACTGATTTAGAGCTGAAAGAGGTGTTAGTAGTTACCTACCTTAATCCCATCATTATGTTTGTGAAACTGATGTCCACAGATGTTGTGACTTGCTAAAAGTCATCTAGGTAGAAGGCAAAAGAGCTCAGATTTTAACTATGTCCTCTGACTACACAGCTGGCATATTTCCCATTATGTCACACTGGTTTCTGGCAGCAATACAGAATCATTAACTTTGCACAGACAAATTTAGAAACTCTAAGTTAGGTGTATCCTCTTTGTAGGCAGGAGAAAGAACCAGATGACTTCTCAATGTGTCATGCTGCTTTTACTCTCTACAATCTTCTTGGAATTTGATGATTCCACAAGTATTGCACAACTATAAGCTCCAATTCTTTTATTCATAGATCTTAAAACTTTATTAATATTGATCACTTTAATATGAAGTTGAGAGGAGGCATTGTTCTAATCAATCTTCACTAACATAATGATGGTAACATACCAAATCACTGAGAATAGTTGTTTACCAAATACTACTTTATTGTCATAATAATAAAAATCAACAAAATAACCAAAAAAGTAGGGGACATCAACTAAAATTCTCTTATAATGCCTCATGATGGTGTGGAGGTGATCTTGAACTCTTATAAGGATGCTAGTGGCTAGAATGCTATAAAATGAAAATGCTTAAAATTAGTCTGGTGGTGAACTATGCATCAGTCTGAGTACCAACCTAGCTTAGATTGTTTATAGAGTCTCATTACAAGAAAACCTGATACCAGCTAATATTTTTTTAGTTACAGTTCCTCAGGAATACTTGGAGCAATTACCCATAACATTAAAATAAGGCATCTTTCCTTCAAATAGTAATAAATAGCTTTTTCACCTCCCACCCTTTATATGTCCTTCCCTTCTCTCTGTCTAACTTTCTTTGACCCTACTTTCATATAAATATACCCCTGCTATTGTTAATCTCTTCCATTCATTTAGGATGCATTATTGTAGCATCTACAGTACTAACGCCAACATTGTGAACTTTTTTTCCCTTCATTTTAACACATGCAAGTAGAAAGATATACTATGTCATGCAAGCCAGAACAACTAAAAAAGGAAAACATGAAAAAAAAACAAATATAAATGAAACATCTTCCATTGCTGCAAGAAGAAAAAGTGTGATTTGTTCATTTTAACATTCAACTTTGTGCATAAACCATCTGGTAGTTTATGATCAATGTGAAGCATTGCTGGTAGTGTTTTAATTATATCTGTCTGCCAAATATTTTTTTATGTGAAGAAACGACTTTGTTTTCAATGGGAAATACAGCTTTCATCTTTTAGAAGGGATTATTAACTTTTGTATAATTATAGACCTTTACTGCAAAGTAATTAAATTCCTAGGTGAGAAAAATGTGTGCGTTGTTAATATGTGGATATTTTCTATAGGAAGGTGTGAGTGTATATGTGTCTGTGTTCTCTGACAAATCTATTTCTGAATCTAGCAAGTAAAGAGTTATGTGATTTGATTATATATCTGTATTTCCACTATATGTATATACATATATACACACACAGATATTTGTATGAATTTTAATATATATGTAAGTGTGCATTTACGTGTGTATAGATACATATTCACATATATATCTAAAAACAGAAAAGCCAAACTTCCTGGAAAGCAAGTGCTAGACCAATCTAAAAGCACTTAGTAAGATTTAGTTATTTTATCGTTTCTCTGAGTTCTCTGAGAATAACAAAATATTTCAGATACGTGATTTTCTAACAACCAAAGAACATTTACTGAACCTCAACTATATGCAATTAGTTCTTCTAGATGTTACGATAGATTCAAAAATAGATAGCTTCAGGTAACATTTAATCTTGTTATGATGACAGGAGAAAAAAACGAAGTCTAGCTAAAGAACACAGGATATAATTACCAAGATAACTATGTAGAAGATAAGAGACAAAGGTTTATGTAATAAAACGATAAATTAATTTAAATTGATATATATGTATGTATAAACATATGTGTGTATATATTACCTATATACATGTATATATACATATACATGTATGAGTGTATGTGTGTATATAATCATTCATAATCTACCTCTCACTTTCACACAGAGGCAGCAGGCACCAGATAGAGCACTGGGCCTGGAATCAAGAAGTCCTGAGTTCAAATTGTGTCTTAGACATTTGCTGTGTGACCCTGAGCAAGTCACTTAACCTCTGTTTGCCTCAGTTTTCTTAAATATGAAATGGGGGTAATCATAGTACTCACAGGTCGTTGTGAGTATCAAATGAGATTTTTGTAAAAAACACTTAACAGGGTGCTTAATACATAGTAAGTACTAAATAAATGTTTATTCTCTTTCCTCTCCTCCCCTGCTACCTTACTCCCCAATTGAGAACATAAGAATAACAAAACCCATTGCATACATGTGTATATATCTCCCTCGGGAATGTCCCCAAAATCATGTGCATCTGAGCCCTTCACTTCCCTCTTTTTGTGGGGGGAGGGGGAGTGAGGGATGGCATGTTTTATCGTTAGTCCTCAAGACCTGTGCTTGGTCACTAGGCTGGTGAATTGAACACAATAGTATTCTCTCTTATTTATATATTATAATTTGCTCATCCATTCTCCGATTTAGGGGTACTCCCTTAGATATTCATTTTTGCCAGATTCTAAAGAGCTATAAATATTTTTGTATATCCTTAGAATTTGTTTTACCTCAGACTAGTCCATTCCTTAAGCTACCCTCCCTCTAAATCTTCCTCTCCCCTTCTCTATTTTCCCTCTTATTTCCCTGTTGGTCAAAGTGGTGAAATATATTTCTATACCCATATGTGTAGGTGCATTCTTCTTTTATTTACGTATAGATACAATGTTCAGATGATAATTAGGGTCAAGGATTTGCTCCCTTCATCTCTTCCTCATATATAGATGTCTACTTGTACACCTCGATTATGTGAGATAATTATCTAAAATTTTCATTTCCCTTTCCCTTCCCATATTTCTTTTTCACTTTCTCTTCTTTTCTTAAAATCAACAAGACATATGAAAATTAGTCCAAGTCCTTTTTCTAATTGGACTCTGTTATGGGAATCTGAAGATCTTCCCTGCCCCTAGGCCCTTTGATAGGCTTATGTAACTCTGAGAAACTTCCCTGATTTGAAAATATATTCTGCCCCCTAATATGCTGCATGTGGTCACATGGAGCCTGTGGCAGGAAGCTTGCTTTTCAGGAATGCCCACACTTTATTACTTTGTGATAGGACAGTGAGTCAAGAGGGTTGTGATATTCTCTGATCCAGGAGAAGGCTATCACCTGATGTGAGATTTTGTTTTGGGGCTCACTTTGGGAAGAGTTGTATGATTTTCTCAGAAGAGACTCTGGGCAGCTGTCGAGGCCTCCGGCTCTGAAAACCCAGATGTTGGTGCTTCCCTCTCTGGTAACTGACTAGGTATGGATGTAATGGTCAGACAGCTGGAAGCCTGTCTGTTGATGTGTTTCTTTGTCTGCTTGTAACTTCTGTTTGTAGTCTCTGAAGTTCAGGGTGCTGACGTTTTTCCCTGGACTAGGTAAATGATATGTTTGATTAAAGTAAGATTGTTAACCCATTTTGAGTTGCTCTCCTTTAGAAAAGCAGATCTAAGAACCTGTGCTAGTAGCCGCCCTGGGTATGCTAGGGTTCTTGCTGCTACAGACTCCTTCTATGACCTCTGATGATAAGGTTCAAAGGAAAAACATCCATCATTTCTTTGTATTTGAATGTAAACAGTTTATCCTTGTTTAGTCCTCTATTATTATTCATTCATGCTTATCTTTTTTTTATATTTTTCTTCACCCCTGTGTTTGAACTACAAATTTTTGTATTATTTTTTTAAAAATAAACAATGCTTAAAAGTCCTTTATTTTGTGAAACTTTTCATTTTTCCCCTGCAACATTTTCAGTTGGTGGGGAGAGGGGCTAAGTAAATTTTTGGCTATAAGCCAAATGTCTTTAACCTTCTTGAATATTATTTTCCAAGTCCTCCTCTCCTTTATAGTGGTGGCTACTAAATCATAAATGATCCTAACTGTTTTCTCAGTACTTCAGTTCTTTCTTTTTGGTGGTCTGCAGCATGACTTTTTTACCTTAAAAGCTCTAAAATTTGGCTATTATATTCCCAGGAGTTCTCATTTTGGAGTTGACTGGTGAATTCTATTTCTACCTTACCCTCTGATTTCTAAAGACCTAGGATTTTCTACTTTATCCTAGGCTCTTTCTCAGTCATAAAGTCCAAATATTCCATTGTTTCGTTGTCCTTTAATCAGTTTTCCCAGTTTTTGGTTTGGGGTTTGTTTGGTTGTTTTGCTATGAAATACCTCGGATTTCTTTCCATGTTGGTTTTTTTTCACTTTTTGACTTTGTCTCAATATGAATTATGACTTCATGGTGTCGTTAACTGGATTCTATTTAGTCCATTATAATTTTCAGAGAGTATATTGCTTAGGTAAGATTTTATATCTCTTGTGCCAAGCTATTCATTTTCCAATTCTTTCTTCCAAAGGCTTCATTTTATGTTTCTTTTCCTTAAGTGTTCTCACTCCTTTTATTAAAAAAAAAAACTTAAACTCTTTTTTAAAAACATTCTTTATCTCTTTCAGGTATTTTCATTGAGTTTATCTCATGCTGTGTTTTTTTTTTCTCTCAAGTTTTACTTGTAGATATTTTGTAATCTTTCTTTTCTTCTCAGTTTGTGTCTTGACCTTCTCTGCTACCATAATATTTGGGGAATGGTTTTGTTTGTTGTTGGCTTGCCTGGTTGATTTTCTCATTATTGCAGTGTACTTCCTGATTTCAGACTTGATGTTAGGGGGACTCTGTGGGACTTCTGGAGGAAAAGTCTCAGGTGTCATGTCACTGCTGCTTTCCTGGGATATTAAGTGTTTTATTATTCCAAGACTTCAGAGACAAGCTGGGTACCTGCAAGCTTATGATCTAAAGCAGGGCAAAGATTTTTCTTGTTTCATTCTCACAATATTATAATAAAGTGTTATTTTTGCTTGATTTTACAATTTAAAAAAGTAAGATTAAGGAAAAGTTAGTGTCTTGCCTTGAGTCACAAAACTAGTGCATACTTGAGACAGAATTTAAAATCAGAATGTCTTGCCTCCCAGGCTAGCAATCTATATAATACTTCACTTAGTGGCCACAGTTAAGAATGAAAAATATTTCTAAGAAAGTGGAAGAAAATTTTGAATCTTACATGAAAAATATTAGAACTATAAAATAATAGTTAGATTTTTTTTACCTTTTTGAAGGCAGGAATTGTTTTTGTCATACTTTCCATACCCAGTACTTAGCACAATTCCTAGTGACTAATAAACACTTAGTGAATGCGTTATGATTTCATACACTCTTGTAGATTTTCATTCCTTTTCAATGAAATATCATAGTTTCTTAGCAATAAGGTTTATTCTGATTCTTGGACTTTTAGATGCCTGACAGTGTGATGCAGGGCCTTCAAAATAATATTTGCTCAATCCATCTTTTGCTTTTTATTAAGAATAATCCCTGTGTTTGATGAGTAAATGTATTCATTTGTGGCAGCAACTGTATCTTTGTTCAGTTTTTCTTTCTTTTCTAGAAGTATTAGGAATTTAATGCTGAAGTGCATAGTAAAAATACAATAAAAATGAGATATGAGAGAAAGGAACACAAAATTTGCATTTTGTGTCTGTTTGCCTATGCTTAATCATGTGTAGGCCTGCCTTAAAATAATAAAAGCCATGGCACTGCTTGAATAGAAAATTGCTAAAATCCTACTGTGTGGTAAGAATTCTTGACATAGAAATTAATGCGTTAAGAAGCCAGGGAAACTATTGTTAATTTTGAACTTTTTAAAGTTTGGAGTTTTATTTAAATCTCATTGACTTTACCTTATTTTCACTTTATTTAGAGTCATAAATATTATTTGTTAATTAAGTAGAATTCAAATGCAGCAAACATTTAGTGTGCAGTACTTTTTTTTTTTCCTTTGCTCGGTGGTAGGAGATATACAATAATAACTTCCATGTGGTTAAAATATAAATCAAAATAAGAATTTAACACAGAATTTCACAAGAAATGTGCATTAAAGAGTAATATCAAGAACAATATGCTATAAACTATCTGAAGGAGAAGTTGTTCAACCATGTTGGGGGAGGGTAAAGTGGAGGACATTTCTTTTGAGTTGTTCTTCAAAGAATAGATGAGAATTAAAATCAAGAAGGGGAAGGAGGCTACTACATACATGAGGAACAGTGTGAGCAAAGGCACACAGATGGGAAGGGACCACAAGGCATGCTGAGGGGGTAGAGAGTAGAGCAATTTGACTACAGCATAGAGTAAATAGAGAGGAAGAGCAGGAGATGAGATGGTTGATTCCAGACTGTAAATGGTCTTTGAAAGACAGATGGAAGAAATTGAACTTTATTCGGTATGCTTTAGGAAACCATGGAAGCTTTTTGGAGCAAAGGAGTAATATGATCAGATTCAAATCTTAAAAAAAAAAAAAGATTATTCGGGAAGCAGTGTAGATGATTAATGAAAAGAGTTACTAGAAGTTTATTAAAATAATACTTTCAGTATTAAATAATACCTATCTGTGAGTGGCTGGCTATTACAATAGAGAGGAGAAGAATTAGTGGGCTGGGAAATGTACTGGTTTTGGAAGAACTAAGTTCAGATTCCAGTTATTCCTCCTATATGACCTTAGGCAAATATTTTTACCTTCATAGGCTTCCATTTCCTCATTCGTAAAATGAAGGGTTTGGATTAGGTGACCTTTAAGGTCTCTATTAGCTCTAAATATATGAACTAGAATGCTGTGGATTGTTAACTATTTATATATGAGAGATGAGAAGATGGAAATCACCAAATAACCCCAAGGCTTTAGTATGGGAGGTCAGGTAAATGGAGGCAACATTTGGATATAGTGAAGTCAGCCAAAAAAAAAACAAAACCAATCTCTTGAAGGAAATATAAGACATGTTGCATTTGAGTTAGTAGTGGGAAACTCAAGTGTGTATGTCTTATAAAGAAGTTTAAATTAGGTCTAAAAGATCAAAATTGAGGTCAAGAATATAGGTACTCCCCGGAGAATCATCTGCATAGAGATAGTATTTGAAATCGTAGGATATAATGAAGTAGCTGAAGGGGAAAAAGTTAAAGTATAGATCGTCGAAGAAACCTAAAATAGTGGGTTGGGAAGAACAACCAGCAAAACAGATAGAGAAGGAATCATTAGAAAACAAACCAAAAGAGTATGTGGTATCTATAAAGCCAAGGGAGGATAGAGTGGCTAGTCAGTCAGTCAACAGTCAATCATTAAGCATTTGCCCAACAGGACGTGGTTTCTAATAGGAAGTGTCTCAATGGCAAGAGTTAGCAACGCTCTCAAAATCTTTCGAGCTGCCCAGATCAATTCACATATAGGTTCATGATTGCTTCACCACTTGTCCTTAGGAATAATCAAACCCAGGATCTGCAGCTGTTGGCTTCTCCATCAAAGTAAAGTACTCTCTTTTCCAAAGTAAAAATATTGGTTCACAAAATATGTCTTTTGGATTGCTCACATGTTCTCATAGGGTTTTATTATCATTGTTCCCAGGCATTAGAAACAAACCATGAAGATTTGTACTCTTTCCCAGGTCTACACAACCACTTGAGCCAGCTACACAAGAAGGGAAGACCTGTTTGTGCCTTGCTCTAGAAATTGCTCCCTATTCACCCACAATTCAATACTTACATGTAAGTAGAAGTAATGGTAGTAGTAGTAGTAGTAGTAGTAGTAGTAGCAGTAGCAGTAGCAGTAGTATTAGTAGTAGCAGTAGCAGTAGTAGTAGCAGTAGCAGTAGCAGTAGCAGTAGTAGTAATAGTAGCAGTAGCAGTAGCAGTAGTAGT
>CM053591.1:17983805-18008610 GCA_028646515.1 Pseudochirops corinnae
ATATATATATATATATATATATATATATATATATATATATATATATATCATCATTATTATTTTTTACATGCACCTGGGAAATAAGATATACAGGTACTGGGGTAGGGTGATCCATCTTACCCTCCTGGAAAATCCAAGAGGTGATGGGGGAGGGTATAGGAGAGAGTGGATTGGAAGAGGGTGTATACAGTGGGATCACTGTTTTGGCGTGATGGAAAGGGGAAAGATGAGGAGAAAATCTCATGGAAATGAATGATGTAAACTAAAAATAAACAAAAGTTAAAAAAAAATAATGTTAGGAACTCCAAAAGCAAAAAAAAAAAAAAAAAAGAAAGAAAGAAAAAAGAAAAAAAGAAAAAGAAATTTTGAACTCATTTTAATAAACTAAATTTCTTCCTAAAAGAAGATGCTTCTTTTAAATATCAAATGTCTACTGATATTGTTGTGTAGCTCTGAGTCATGGAATATTACAGTCCCTGAAGAACTGAATATTAATTTCATTCAGAAGTCAATGGAGAGAGGCATAGTGGATATAAATAGATTATATATTTTCAATAAGGAATTATAAAGGAGAACTAGACCAGAGGATGCCAACCATGAAATATATGAGCAAAAAGTCATAAACACACAGCAATAGTCAAGAAATGCTTGAATACATTATTTCAACTGACTTCAACCTGGTTTAATACATCTGCTGAGACAGTTTACCAAGATGTGGCCACTGTTCATGCTGCAGTTTCTTGGAGTTACAGGTGAGAATTCAGTGTCAAGTAGACACCAAAAGTACATGAATGGGCGTGAAAAAGACTATTTAAGCCCTTGGACCAGAAGTGCTTATCTTCCTTAAATATCCCATACACCCCAATTTGCTTTTCTAAGAAGTAACAAGTCTCTTTGAGTATTAGAGTATCTAAAAATCAAACATTCAGTTAACAAACACTAATTAAAAGATTTACTATTTGCCAACAACTGTGAAAAAGAGAAAGCAATTCCTGTATTTAAGGAGCTTACATCCAAATCAAAAACATGATGTGTAACTAACTAAATGCAAAATTCAAATAGAAAATATACAACGTAATCAAGACTAGATAAACACTAACCTGTGAGGGAAAGGCATCAATACCTGAGGAGACTTGGAAAGTATGCATAAGATAACCTTAGATATGAGTCTTAAAAGAAGGCAAGAACTCAAAGGAATAGAAGTGAGCAAGGAAAATATTCCTGATGTGAAGGGTGACTAGTACAATGTAAGTGAGAAAGAGTTACTATACCATGCTAGCCAAATAAATTATTTGCACGGATTTTTGTTACTGCTGAAAAGTTGATAACCTCAAAGCATATGAATCTATGTCATTCTAATTACCTTTAGTGTTCTACTATGGATCTACTTTCAGTGATTCCTACTCCCTCCCCCCCCCCCCCACAGTCACCAACTTCTATGTTCTGCCTCTGTCATTCTTTAAAATTAATAAGTTCCATGATCATTATATATGAAATACAAGTTTACAATTTGCTATTTAGGGTAGATATTTCCTTTAGAGTCTAATTAAGCAAATACTTATTGAACTTCTAGTATGCACTCTGCATTATGCTAGTTACTGAGGACAGTAAGAAAAGGAATATCATAGTCTTTACTCATTGTGTTTAGAAACAAGATGTGAGCTAAAACACACACATATCCATTTATTCCTTCTAGGAACTGGTTTTCTTGCCAGAGTACCTTGACAAACAGACCTTGATAATTGGTCCTTCAAGATGGACAATTTTTTAAAAAAACTATAATTTTTTTTTGCAAATAGTATTTTACTTTTTTGAATTACATGTAAAGATGGTTTTCAACATTCATTTTTAAGACTTTGAGTTTCAGTTTTTTTCCTTTCTTGTCCCATGTCTCTTTCCCAAGATAACAAGCAATTGATATAATTTACATATGTATAATAATGAAAACATTTTTTCACATGAGTAATGTTGTGACAGAAGAAACAGAACAAATAGGAAAAGCCACAAAAAACAAAAATAAAAAAAATCCTGAAAATAGTATGCCTTGATAGGGGGAGCCAAGATGGCAGAGTAAAAGCAGGAACTTGTGTGAGCTCCTACACCAACCACCTCTAATACCTGTAAAATATGACTCTAAACAAATTTTAGAGCTAGAGAACCCACAACATGTCAAAGAGAAAAAAAATCTCCCACTGAAGGCAGCCTGGCAGGTTGACAGGACTGGTCTATTGCACCCTCAGCTTGGGGCTGAGCAGTCTTGTGTGAACTCTGCAGGCTCAGACCCAGGGCAGCCCTGACCAGTGGCACAGCCTGGTCAGTGCAGACTTCAAGAGAGTGAATCACTGACAGCTTTGGTAGTTTCCAGAATTCTCAATCCATAAAAGCCAAAGAGAAAGTAAAAGGTCATTAGGGAACAAATGTTGGAACTGGGTGGAGAAGCATGTGGTCCAGCATCTGTCCCCAGGGTGAAAGGTGGCAGCAGATTGGCAGCTGCAGCTACTGCTATGTGGCTGCTTCCAGAGCTCCTGGCTTGCAGATTGTAGCAGGACCAAGTGACCATTCAGAGGGAAATCACTCTTTCTTTGACCTGCTTGAATCTGGGTTGCAGTCTTGGGTGGTAGTACTGGAGTGAGGAACACAAGTGGCCAGAGCTTGTGGTGGTTGTAGAGAGGGTGCCCTCTTCCTATAGCTCTGACAACTGTGAAAACCCAAGCAATTTGGGACACAGCTCTCTCCTCTCTGAAAGCAGAGTTCTATAATGGCAAAGAGCTGAAAAGTAAAGTAATTGGCTGGCAAGATGAGCAAGGAGAGGAAGCACATAGAATCCTTTTTTGGGGACAAAAAAGATCAAAATATGGAACCAGAAGAAGGCAAAATTCAAAATTCCTGCCTCAAAAGCTTCCCAGAAAAATATGAACGGGTTACAGGCCATGGAGGACCTCAAGATGGATTTTGAAAATCCAGTAAGAGAAGTGGAGGAAAAATTGGGAAGAGAAATGAGAATGATGCAAGAAAATAATGAAAAATCAACAGCCTGTTATAGGAGAGCACAACACATACAAAAGAAAGTAACAGCTTGAAAAAGAGACTAAATCAAATGCCAAAAGAGGTCCAAAAAACCAATGAGGAGAAGAATGCTTTAAAAAGCATAATTGGCCAGATGGAAGAGGAATATCAAAAACTTACTGAAGAGAGTAATTCCTTCAAAATTAGATTGGAACAAATGGAAGCTAATGATTATAAGAAATTAAAATACTATAAAACAGATCCAAACAAATGAAAAAATAGAAGGCAATGTGAAATATCTCACTGGGAAAAAAATCACTGACCTCAGAAATAGATCCAGGAGATAAAGTTTAAAAATTCTTGGAGTACCTGAAAAAATTATAATTTCCAGATTCTTTCCCTTCTTCTTTCTTCAACCACCCCCACTGGGAAGAAAAGCCATTCAATATAGGTTGTAAACATTTAGTTACACAAAACATTTTGATAGTTATATTGTGAAAGACTAACTATATTTCCCTCCATCTTATCCTGCCCCCACTTATTCTATATTCTACTTTGATCCTGTCCTTTTTCAAAAGTGTTTGCTACTAACTACTCTCTCCTCCAATCTGCCCTAGATACCCAATTGAATGTGTATGTTATTTCCTCCTTAAGTCAAATTCAGTGAGAATAAGGTTGACCCATTTTCTTTCACCTTCCTGCTCTTTCCCTTCAGTGTAACAGTTTTCTCTCACCTCTTTTATATGAATTAATTTACCCTGATCTATCTCTCCCTTTCTTCTTCTCTCATTATACTCCTCTCTCATCTCTTAATTTTATTTTTTATATATTATCCCTTCCTATTCAACAGTTCCTGTGCCTTCTGTCTATGTACTCATATACACACACATATATTTTATACACACATGCACCCTCCTATACATACATATATACACATATATATGTCTACATATGTATGTAGACATATATATATATATTCCCTTCAACTATCCTCATACTGTGAAAAGTCTCATGAGTTACAATTATCTTTTTTCCATGTGGGAATGTAAATAGTTCAACTTTAATAAGTTCCTTGTGATTTCTTTTTCCTGTTTACTTTCTCATGCTTCTCTTGCGTCTTATATTTGAAAGTCAAATTTTCTGTTGAGCTCTGTTTTTTTTTTACAACAAATGTTAAAAAAAATTGTTTTTACATGCAAGTCAGAAAGAAGATATATAGGCACTGGGGTATAGAAATCCAGCTTGCCCTACTAGAAAGTTAGAGGGGTATCTATCAGGATAACATAAGATCAAGTGGCTTCTACATTAAGGGAACAAAAGTCTTGGAATATGATATTCTTGAGGTCAAAGCAGCTAGGATTAAAATGAAAAATCACCTACCTAGAAAAACTGAGGATAATGCTTCAGGGGAAATTATGGTCATTCAACAAAATAAATTAATAAAATAATAATAATTAAAAAAATAATAGAAAAGAAAGGACTTTCAAATATTCTTGATGATCAGCATGTTTAGAATAGGGATCAATAAGTTTCTTGAAAAATAGTTTGGAAAGTATATTTCAAATGTAGCTTCCTTGGGGCAGCTAGGTGGCACAGTGAATGGAGCACTGGCCCTACAGTCAGGAGGACCTGAGTTCAAATCTGGCCTCAGACACTTGACACACTTACTATCCATGTGACTTTGGGCAAGTTACGTAACCCCAATTGCCCTCCAAAAAAGAAGGAAAAAAAATAACTTCCTTTGTCTTGGAAGAGAGGGATATGGATTAAAAAAAAACAAAAAACCTCAAAAACACCTGTGAAGCCTATCACTAGCAGCTCTCCTGAGGACTGCTGCTGTGAACAGCTCTAAGAATCTAATTGCATAGTAAAGTAAACTCTATTTATCCAGCAATAAACTAAAGCAAAATATTCAAGAAACTAAAGCATAACATTTACAACAGTATAATATAGCAACTAATTAGTAAGGTGGCCACATATTCAAACAAAATATATCATTCAGTAAGTCACAATTTCCTCAATCAATATAGAATGCCCAAGTAAAGTCTTCTTTCATCTTGACTCCAGACTGCTTTCCATCCTTAAGTCAATCATCCTTAAGGAGTAGTGGAAAGTACAAAGGCCATCCATCTCTAGGTCACAATAAGTTACAATATCATCAGTCAATACTGAGTTCCCAAATAAAGTCTCCTTTCATGTTAACTCTTGGCTGACTTCCCAACCGCACTGTTCTTCTTCCACTGGCTGACTGATCCCAACTCTTGCCTGGATTCACAGGTGAGCAGTTCTATGCTTCTATTTCTGTTTCTAGGAAGACAAAGCTTAATAGAACTACATTATTTGCACATATTCCCAGCTCTATCTCAATTCACTTTCTGTCTGAGAAACCAACACAAAACAACAGACAAGACTCCTGTCTGAGAAATCAACATAAACAGACAGAGAACTGACCTCACAAACATTCTCCTTCTCAGTTGTGCTTGGTTCCTAGTCATACTGGAGCTTTTATGTGCCTTGCCCCTTCCTGTTCTGCTCTTTCAACAACTTCTCCCACTGGACTCCATGTGATGATCTTAGGCCTATTAAGAGCAACACAATGTATACCGATTCCAACAAAGACTTGACACAATCAAAAGAAAGGCTCTAAGGCACTTATTTGAATAGCTGAACCAAGCCGCGAAGTATTACTCTGCTTGCCATTAACAACAGTCACATTTTTTTACTTAAAAAAAAAAAAACCTCTGTGAATGTGTGTGTGTGCATCACACATACACACACATTATATCTATATCTATATCTATATATTTCTACATCTATATCTGTAACATTAGCATCTTAAAAGTCTTTGCATTCTAATGTCAAATATAAGCACTAGTTATGGTGTGGGGAGTGCAGTGCCAGGCACTTAACAAATATTTTACAAGTGTTTTCTCTGACATTTTAACCTCCTATTGCATAAATTTCAGGTGAAAAATTTTGAAGAGTGATTTTAAAAGCAATGAAATTTTAATTTTTTTTTTTTGCTTCAAAGAGTTCTGAGCATTTGTAAATCTCTACTCTCTACCTTTTTTGACATTCCTCAAGATTTTCAGGATTTTAAGCCAAGAATGGGAATGGAAAAAGTAGTTGTGGAGAATCTTTTCTCATGGTCAGAAAATATAATGTTTTTTTTTCATTATATAGACATAACTTTGATTAACCAAATTCACACACACATATGGGTTTGTATACACATACACACTTATAAAGACTGAAGAATTACTTGATTCTTTAGTGATGATGGTTTTTCTCTGATTGCCAATGGCAAGGCACTTACAAAACAGTTTGACTTTGAGAAAAAAAATAGTGGTCAGCCATGGAACAAAGGCAAGGGAAAATTGATGAACACATTTGCACTTTGTTAGTGTGCATATGTTGCCAGGAAAATTTGAAGACAGCCTCAGTACATTGGGTACATTCCCTGTGGTAGGTATTTGAAATGACATGAATTTGAATCATTCAAGTGAAGAGGAACCATGTGTTGCCATCTTTATTGCTGGAGGTAATGGCCACATAATAAATCAAAGCTATATTGAGAAGATGGAGCTTGAAATGCTATTTCTGACACTTGCTACTTTTGTGACCTTGGGCAAGTACCTTAACCTCTCTGGCACTCAAGTTCATCCTTTTCAAAATGAGTTTGGAGGATTAACTGACCTCTAAGGTACTTGCAAGTCTTAATCTGTGATACTATGAGTCACAAAATATTCATTAATTATAAAACAGTTTATGTTACAGAGGGCCATCTTTTAGTCAGAATTATTTTCAAACCACCTTATCTATCTTTGTCTTTCTAGTTACTCAATCTGCTTTACTTTATTATCCATGTATTGAAAGATTCATAGCATTGGAATTTTTTTTATCCATTGAATAGTCTTTACATTTTAGAATAAAAACAGTTATAGTTTCAACGACTTTTTTTATTTGCCCATAAAGCTGCCTGAGGGAATGTATGAATTACAAATGATAATTTATTCTTCACAGTAGTAAATCAAGTCTTTTCTTTTGGAACTTCAATTTAAAATAGAACGTAATAATCTAGTCCAATGATAGCCTTATGACCTTGTTTTAAATTCAGTCCATATGGAAGCTGTGTGAATATTTCTGAGTAATGATTTTAGGAAACAGATAATTTCTAATTTCTTCACTGAAATTTATGTCCATTTGAAATGAAGGTTAAACAAGAAATCAATAGGTTGTTACTATTTCTAAAACCCATAGAATAACATTACTCGATTTTTAAAAATGAAGCAATCATTATTTAGCACATTCTAATTCAAATATGCATTTAAGGCTTTCTCATTAGAAGAGAATTTTGTATGATAAGCAAGGATTTTTTTTTTAAGGTACTAGCTTTTAGCAAAGTGTTTCACACCTAGTAAATATCTAACAAATGTTTGCTGTATTAAACAAAGAAGGAAATGTGACATAATTTTTTAAAAACTAGACAAATCATGAAATGGAGGAATGTATAATGTGGCATTTTTTTTCTTTAATTCTTTTCTCTTATGAAAGACATACAGGGGGTGGCTAGGTGGCTCAGTGAGTAGAGCACTGGCCCTGAAGTCAGAAGGACCTGAGTTCAAATTCAGCCTCAGACACTTGACACACTTACTAACGGTGTGATTTTGGCCAAATCACATAACCCCGATTGCCCTCCAAAATGCAAAAAACAAAAAACAAAAAAACAGAAAAAAACCGCACAGGGCCTCTATACACACAAAAGTCTTAGTGCAGTTTTAAGTTTTCAAAGTCACTAAAACTTTAAAGTGTAATAAACTTTTGGACCAACCTGTATCTTTTTTTTTTTACATATATGTTTTTACACTTTGGAATTGGAACAGTAAGATGGTTTACAAGCTGTTAAACATTTAGCGATGGCTACATAACTGAAAGTTTAAAGGAAGAAAAGGCAGAGAGGAAAGAAGGAAAGGAGGAAGGAAGGAAGGGAGGAAGGAAGGAAGGAAGGAAGGAAGGAAGGAAGGAAGGAAGGAAAAAGAGAAGGAAGGAAGGAACAAAGGAAGGAAGGAAGAGAGGAGAAAAGAAAGGAGGGAAGAGAGGAAAAAAGGAAAGAAGGAGGGCAGGAAGAGAGGAAAGAAGGAAGGAAGGGAGGAAGGAGGGAGGGAAAGAAGGAAGGAAGGGAGGAAGGAGAGAAGGAAGGAAGGAATTTTGATTTTCATTATCTGAAGCAGCTAGGTGACATAATAGAGAGAGGTGTGGGCCTGGAGCCAGAAGACCTGAATTCATAATCCAGCCCTAGACACTTGCTAGCTGTGTGACCGTGGGCAAGTAGGTAAATGTCTGAGGTTGGATTTGAACTCAGGAAGATGAGACTGGCTCCAATCCTGGTGCTCTATCCACTATACACCTAACAGCCCCCTTAAAAGGTTTTATAGAAAAATCAGAATTAAGTGTAGCACACACAATTACATGTTATAAGTATTTGAACAGACATTCTTTGCCTACCAACTTTCTCTCAGAGATTCAATATGGTGCATTTGAATGGTATTGTTCAATTTGGAGCCATAGGAATTAAGTTCTATTCCTGTTGCTGCCATTTATTAACTGTTTGACCTTGGACAACTCATTTCCAATTTCTAGACCAATTCTAGATCCAATTCTTATCTATAGAATGAGATTTGCCTGAGAAGACGTCTGAAGTCACTTGCAGCTAGAGAGCTATGACTCTAAGACCATCATAAAATACAAAATCACTTCCCTAGAAGCAGCTAAGTGGAATAGCAAAAAGACTTCTGGACTTTGAGTTGGGTAGAACTAGATGAGAACACTGCCTTTGCCCATGCCAGTACTTAACTAAGTTATTAAACCATCTAAGGTTTAACTCCTTCTGTTTGCTCGAAGTATTAGACTGGGCCCAAAATCAGGAAGATGGGTTCAAATCCAGTTTCAGACGTGCACTAGCTCTGAGACTTTGGTCAAGGCATTTAACTTGTTTCTGCCTTAGTTTCCATGGGAAGCTAGTTGGCACAAAAATACAGTGTTGGGCCTTGAGTCAGGAAGACCTGAGTTCGAATCAAGCTTCAGACATTTACTAGTTGGATGACCATGGGCAAGTCCTTTAACCCTGTTTGTCTCAATTTCCTCATCTATAAAAATGAACTGGAGACAGAATTGGCAAACCACTCTAGTTACCTTTGCAAAGAAAACACCAAATGGGGTCACAAAGAATAGGTTATGACTGAATTGACTGAACAATGACAAGACTGAGTTTCCTCATCTGTAAACTGGGAAAAATAACAGAACCTATCTCACAGGGTTTTTAGAAGGATCAAACGGTGTAGGATTTATTAAGTTTTTCAATAATCTTGAAGTGCTAAATAAATTCTCGTTATTATTGCCATTATTATTGCAGTTGGAGAGATGGAAGTGAATCATTGTTTTTAATTTTTTTTCCTTCTCTCCCTTAGCATGCCTATCCCAGGATTCAGAAAGTAAGTATTCAAAACTAAGAGACAAGAATTGAGAATTGTTGTGCTGAGGTGGGTGTATTAAAAAATATAGACAAGCAAGGTCATAGCGAGCAGCTAGTCACATGGAATATTTTGAAAGGTCACTCTTTGATTACACAGGAGTAGATGATTCTTTCCTTCCCCATTCCTTCCACCAAGTCCTGACATATAGAGTCTGCAGAGTAGAGCTTGAGCCATACAAAGAAGATGTTATGCCTAGGTATGTGGTAACTCCCACCTAAAATGTAGTATGACCTGTGTGTGAGCTTTCAAGACCCTGATTCACAGAGTAGTGCTGGCTGATGTTCTCATCACAGTGGTTCTCAACCTTCCTAATGCCGCGACCCTTTAATACAATTCCTCATGTTGTGGTGATCCCCCAACCATTAAATTATTTTCATTGCTACTTCATAACTGTAATTTTGCTGCTGTTATGAATCATAATGTAAACATCTGATCTGCAGGATGTATTTTCATTGTTACTAATTGAACATAACCCACAGATTGAAAACCGCTGCTCTAGTGATTTTCAGATTCCAGAATTTACCTGGTCATTCCCCGAGAACTAACAACTGTATCTAAAGGATCCATAGTGGGGATGATTTGTGTTGACTGATACTGGGAGAAGGAATGAACTATAGAGTTCTCCTGACTGGGACTGTTCATTCTCTGGGGAAGAATGAAGTTGTAATCTGAATTAAGAATTCAGACTAAGTGAGGCAGAGATCCAGACTACTGATGAGTGTTGATATTGTGCCTCATTTTCTTTGAGTTTTGTATGATGGCATATATTTTATGCTATGAGTATTTCCTTGTGCATACTATGAAGAAGAGAAAGAGATAACAATCTCAATGGAAAATGAAACATATTTTATAATTGTTGCATAGTATATAAGCATGGGGTAAACTGCAAGTACGGCAAAAATAACAAAGGGAAATTTATAATAAATTTACTGAAACACACTCATACTTTTTCTTACATATTAAAATCCCTGCTCAAGACTAGGGACAAAGTAGGGGGCCAGATATTTATTTTAACCAGCTTTCTACCTGTACTTACAACATCTACAGCTCTACCTGGGGAAATTGGCCATCACTTCCCACCTAGCCAATGGAGTATACACTCTAAGCAACTCTCTTCTATAGAGGGGAAACACAACTCTCACTATTACATCAAATCAGAATTTTTGATTTGGAGTGGACATTGACTTTCCAATATGGTATGGTAGCATATTCAAACCTGCTTTTTATTTTCCCCAGAAATATTAAGTAATATTTTCCCCCTAAAGCTCTTTCCAGATGCCATGGAAAACCCTCTAGGAAAGATGTATCATAGGTGAAGATAAAAGAAAAAGGGGCCTTTTTATTGGAGTATGGATTAAAAGTGCTAGCTAGAAATTTAACAAAGGGTACTTTTATTTAAATAAGAACTCTGATTTGGAACTACCATGGGGAAAAAGAGTGTTTGAACCTAGTCCTATAGTGCTAGAAATCTGGACCACCCCACCTGCTGCCTTAGAGATCCTTAACCAGCAAGTAGGCTATGCTGACCAGAAATCTGGTCAGATGCTGAAACTGATGTATGGAGTTTTCTCACAGTTGTATATCTCAAGCAACCCATATATTTTATCTGAAAAGTGACCCCATAATGATCAATCAGTTATTGTTTCCATGTTACTTTCATTGGTGACAAACACTTGAGTGGAGTGGAACACCTGTTTTGATGAATTTAGGTAATTGCATCTGTGCACCTTCTCAGCTTGCTAAGTTCCTTTTCTTTCATCCAATTGGAAAACATATTACCTAATGTATTGTTTACTTTTAATTAATTGGCCTTATTTGTTTTTAATATATAAAAATTTATCTCCCCCTAAATTCTGGGTCCAGTTTTTTAACTGAGGAAGGAGACTGGTCCAGATTTGTTAGGCAATGTCCATGTCTTGCATAGTAAGTTGATACATTCAGAAGACAGAACCTTTGTTTCCTCAGTCATTTCATCATTTGCCCACTACATTATTAACTGATCTAAGGACAATATACTCTGTTTCTAGGAAGTAGTAGACTGGAAGACTTGGGCTCAAGTTGAGCCTGAGACAGTTTCTTGTGCATAACTCTGGGCAATTCACTTAATCTCTGTCTGCCTCAGTTTCATCAACTATAAAATGGGAATAAAAATAGCACCTACCTCTCAGGATTTTTGTAAGAATCAAATGAGATATTATGAAATGCTTAGCCTAGGGCCTGGTACATAGCAGGTGTTTATTAAATGCTCGTTCCCTTCCCTTTCCAATTCAAAGGAGTTGGTTGCCTCCTATTCCCTTTGGATTCCTGACATAGTTGTGCTGGAGGAAGTATATTGATTCCTAGACAAGAGTGGTCCAATAGTAAGGGGATTGTATACACGGTTGCTCAGCCCAGGCTGCATTTTAAGACATTTTTTTCTTGTTCGAGATTCCTAAAAAAAGTGTTTACTAAAATTATATGGCTGGGGGGAGGGAGGAAGTCATATTCAAAATGATAGGGAACTATTTCAATTTGTACATTTCTTTCTCGAAGCTAGAAATGCATTGGTTATGGATTAATGTTAAACAAAATGGTCTCTGATGGACTTGGGTCTAAATTGCAAGGTTGAGTATTAGAACTATTTTTTTTACTTCAGTAATATTTCTTTTCCTTTCATTTTATTAAAGAAACAATTGATACCTAGAAAGATCAAAAGATTTGACTTTGAGATTATTATTGCTCAGAATATGGGTTGGATATGAGTCTCTCAAGTCACTTCCAACTCTCTATAGCATCTATGATTCTCTGAATATAGTAGGTACTTAATAAATGTTTATTGAAATTGTTGAAGGATGATGGTAAGAGTATTGAATGACAAAAAGAGTGACCCTAAAATGTCATTATTGTATCCCTAGGAGTGCAAGAGGTGTATCATGGGGTACAGGACCAACTACACACACACACAATGATTTTTTAGTTCACATAATTCACCCCATAACTCTCTGTATTCCTCACTTTTATTGTTTTTTTTTTTTTTAGTACCATAACATTCGCTTAGGTATGATAGCACATCATAGTTATGTACTGAAATCTATGTAGTCACTCCCCAATTACTGGGCATCTTCTTTGGTTGCTAAATTTTATCAAAATACCTTAAGTTATTCAAGAAATGGCAATAAGGCAATAGGACAAGACATGTCACTGTCTTCCATCTTATATATGGATGTTCTTTAAAAAAAAAAAAAAAAAGCTTTTTCAACCTCAATGTCATTGCCAGGATAGGATGCCAAATATCTTACCACATTCTTTTGCAGTATGGTAGGATCCTTCCATCTCTCCATACCCACCTTCTCATTTTCTCATGTGTTTCCTTCTTTTTATCTCATAAATAGTAAATGATGGAAGCTCCTATCTTCCTTTCCTATGGTGCCAGAGGGCTATCTGAATGATCTTCATTTTCTTAAGAGCTTCAGTTTTTTTTTTTTCTGTAGCATACATTAAGGACGCATTTTTCATTAAAAATTTTAAGAGCCTTGTTTTACATTCTTCGTGGGTGTCCCTTTTGATTTGGAATTATTATGGGCATTACATTTCTGCCCCCTTATCTCTGTCCTCTGGGGACTTGTCTCATTAGGTAATTTCTATTTTTGACTTTACATGATCCTTCTAGTTTCAAGAATCTATAATTTCTGCTGTTTTGGAGGTAGAACAATTTCCCTAACGACTATCTGACACCTTGATTCTTTTTGGCACCTCCCATTATGGTTTTATGATTAATTATATCCTTAGATTTCCATTTGGGTCATCACACTAACTACTAAATTTATATAACACTTCTCCACTCCACCCCACCCCCAACCTCCAATAGCTAAGGGTCACTCTGCAAATACTTTAGCTTTTTCATCACTTTGATCCTCTGGTGAATAAGAAATTGAGGCATGAGGCATTGTTAAAGGTGACATTGAAGGCCTGCAGAAAAGGCAAAAACAGACAAAGGGATTAAAAAATGATCAAATCTGTAATTAATGTCAAGGTGTATCATACCCTTTCATTAATCTATTTTCTGAAAAATGCATTTGGTGTCTGACATTTTTGCCCTTTTAATTTTAACCTAGACCAAATTTATTATAAGGATATAACTCTTCTCTGTATTTTGTATTGAACCAAGTATGCCAGAATTTATGACAGAGAAAAGCTTGGTATAATCTAACATGCACTGGATTTTAGTCAGGCAAATTTAAAAAGATTTTGACAAACTTTCAGGAGTATCCTTTTAGAGTAAAATTCTACAGGGCAAGTCATCATAGAAAAAAATGGTGAAAATACATTAAAATGGTGAAGTTTCAAATTGAAAATATTACATTGAGGATTAAATGGGAGGGTTAGTCTAAAGAGACTAATGTATAGATGAGTCATGGGTCATTTTGTATTTTTAAAGATTTGTAGAAAAGACAGAAGCAAAGACTGGTCACTGTCAATTAATACAAAAGAATGGCATAATCCAGTAAGGAGACTGACAGAATCATCAAAGCTTAGACAGAATGTGCTGTTCTCAACAGCTGACATTGAGAGAGCCAACCAGTGGTGGGCTGGATCTTGCTCAGCTGGTTCTCAAGAGCTGATTGTTAAATTTTTCAGTATGATAGCAGTTAGAAGGAGGAAAGAAAGCACAGGTGTGAATAGAACATGACAGACTGATCATCTAAAACAATAAAATTTAGCTGTGAGAAGAATTCACTTGGAGAAGGTGGAAAGGAGAGGTAGAATGGGAATAAATTATTTGACATAAAAGAGACTTGAAAGAAATTTTACAGGGGAGGGGGAAATGGAAAAAGAGGGAAGGGGGGCACATGAACTTTACGCCATTGGAATTGACTTAAAAAGGTAATAACACACACTCAGGTGTGTATAGAAATCTATCTTACCACATAGGAAACTATGAAGGGAAAAGAATAAGAGAAGGGGGTGATGAGGCTGATAGAAGAGCAAAATACTTCTGAGAATAGAGTGAAAGGAGAGGAAGAATAGGAAATGGGATGAAGGGAAGTACAAAGTGGTAATCATTACTATGAAAAAAATTATAAGCAAGTTTCTCAATAAATGTCTCATTTCTCAAATATATAGGAAACAGAGTCAAAGTTATAGAAATAAAAACCATTCCTCAGTTGATGGTTGGTCAAAGAATAGGAACAGGCAGTTTTCAGACAAAGTGATCAAAGCTATCTGTAGTCATATGAAAAAAAAATGCTCTAAGTCATTATTAACTAGGGTCCTGGGAATTCAAATTAAAACAGTTCTAAGCTACCACCACACACCTATCCAATTAGCTAATATGAAAGAAAAGGAAATTTATAAATGTTGGAGAAGATATGGAAAAATTAAAACACTAATATACTATTGGTGAAGTTTGTATACTGATTCTGGAAAGCAGTTTGGAACTATGTCCAAAGAGATACTATAAAACTATGCATACTCTTTAATCAAGCAATATCTCTACTAGGTCTGTCTGCCAAAGAGATAAAAAATGAAAAAGAAAAGGATGAATGTGTACAAAAGTATTTATAATAGCTCTTTTAGTGGTAGTAAAGAATTGGAAATTGAGAAGATGCATATTAATAGGGGAATAGCTGAACAAGTTATCATATATGATAGGGATGGAATTCTATTGTTCTATAAAAAATGATGAGCAGGATGCTCCCAGAAAAAAACCTAGAAAGGCTTACATGAACTGATGCAAAGTGAAATGAGCAGAACCAGTAGAACAGTGTACCTAGTAACAACAACATTATTTGATGATCTACTGTAAATAACTTAGTTATTCTCAGCAATACAGTGATCCAAGACAATTGTGAAAGACTTATGATGAAAGGTGCTATCCATTTCCAGAGAAAGAACTGTTGGGGACTGAATGTTGATCAAAGATACTTCTTTTGTCTTGCCTCTGTTTTCTTTCACAGAAAGACTTACATGGAAATTTGTTTGACTTAACTACATATGTATAACCTATGTCATATTTCATGCCTTCTCAATAAGAGAAGAGGGAGGGAGGGAAAGAGAGAAGTTATACCTCAAAATTTAAGAAAAAGGAATGTTGAAAATATTTTGACATGTAATTGGGAAAAATAAAATATTAAGTTGGTAAAACAAAATTTCAACATAGTATTTACACCTTAGAAATAGGAAAATGTTTCAAATTGGGCCTTGATTTGTGTGTCTATGTGAGGTTCTCAAGACTTAAGAAAACGATAGAGAAAATATCATTAAGGCAGATCAAACTTAGAAGTATCCATGTATACATTCTTTTTTTTCCCTAAACAAATTTTAAATTAGTTAAATTCTTCCTGTTAGAACATTAGATCCTTGGCATCAACTCTTGTGGTCATAGTAATAACATTAAATGAATGCATTGCAGTCGGCTTTACCTAATACCTAGTATTGACCCTCAGGACCATGGGATTTTTCCATCTGACTTGTATCTGAAACATCTTACTCATGCTGTCTCCCTCTGTTACCTAAGAACTCCTTGACAATAAGAGTATTTTAATATATATTTTTTCTTTTTATTCTCAGCTCTCAGCACAGTTCTTCAAACATAATGATTAGTAAATACTTCTTCACTGAATTATTCATTGAACTGAAGAAGGCAGAGAGTTTTAAGAAGTATGAAAAATGGTCATTTATATGCATATATTTGGGGAAAGTTCAAAGAAGAATTAAAACCAATGCTCAAAGTGTATAAGATAATGATAAAGCATGGTAGAAAGAAACAAAAGCTACTCAGCATTTATTTTACTTTCTTTCCCTTTCCAGGAGACTGATTTGGAGGTTGAGAAAGATAAAAATAAAATAGTTAATAGGGAGTCAAATACAAATTTGAATGAAGAGATGGTCAAGAAGGAAGCTATTTACCTTTAATAAGTTCAAGTCACCAGAGCCAGATCAACTACATCTCAAGGCACTGAAAATATTGGAGGATTTGTTGTGTGTAAAACTGTGGGTAATGAAAGCTATGTCTGATAACTAGAGAAGTGTTTATATTGTACTGATAAGAAAGAAAGAAAGAAAGAAAGAAAGAAAGAAAGAAAGAAAGAAAGAGAAAGAAAGAAACGAAGGAAGGAAGGAAGGAAGGAACGAAAGAAGGGAGGAAGAAAGGAAGGAAGAAGATGAGAAAGAAAGAAAGAAGGAGAGAAAGAGAGAGAGAAAGAGAGGGAAAAAGAGAGAGAAAGAGAGAGAGAGAGAAATCAAGCAAGCAAGAAAGAAAGAAAAGAAGAAAGGAAGGAATAGGGTTGAGTTTGCAAAACTTTGGCAAATGAGGTTGAGTGCTATTCCTGAACAAATTTTACAGTATATTTTGGGATGCTTCAGCAGCATTTAGAAAGCAGAAGCTGTGAGTAGATAGGTGACATAGTGGATAGAGTGTCAGCCTTAGAAGCAGGAGGAACTGAGATCAAATCAAGTCTCAGACACATATTAACTGTGTGACTCTGAGCAAGTCACTTAAACCTATTTGTCACAGTGCATCATTGATAAAATGAGTTGGAGAAGGAAATAGCAAACTACTCCATTATCTTTGTCAAGAAAACCCTAAAATGGGGTCACAGAGTCAAACATAACTGAAACAGCTCAACAACACAAACTGGTAATTTATATTCAAGATGATCTTGTTATGAACAAGTCATGCTTGGGTAAATCTATTATCTTTTTCACAAATATAACTAATTTGTTAAAGGTAATAATCAAGGCATGGTACCTCTAAATGTCACTCATAAACAAGACAAAAAATTGTGTCTTAGACAAGGGTATAGTTAGGCAAATTTGAAGCTTATTGAATTACTACACTTTAAAAGTCATATTTAATGAATTGTTGCTTATTTGAAGGCAGGACAGTAGCATAGTGATACAAGGATTTGTCAGAGAATATGTGCTGTTTAATATGTTCATGAATGAATTTATTCCTTGATGAAGCATTGATGGTATGGTCATCAAATTTGTGTTGATCCAAAACAGTGATAGGCAACATATCAAAGGACAATAAGGTTTCAGAAAGATGTTTTTCTTTTGCTCAAGTACATGCAAACAAAACCCAATATTTTAATAAAATAAATTCAAATCCACAAAAATAGACATGCTCAAATTCATGAGTAATAAATGAATAATTCAAGAAACTCAAATTTAGAGGAAGAAATGAACAAGACGTAAATGAATTCTCCAGGAAAAATCATCAGGAACAGATGAGTCACCAAGTAAATGACATCAAACATTCAAAGAACCATAAAACCCAACATTAAGTAAATACTTTGTGGGAAAAAATGAACTGGGTATTACTTAATTCTTCATCTGATGAAGACAGGGTCTTGGTATATAAAGCAAGGAGAGTAAAAACAGTTTAAAAAAAAACCAACATGTTGCCTGACATCACTAATGAACATTGATGCAAAAAAAAAAAACCAAAAAACAAATAGAATATTAACAGAGATAGTAAAACAATACATCACAAAGAATTGTATACACCATGATGAGTTTGGATTCCCACCAGAACATCAGAGCCACTAGAATTTTTTTTATATTATATTTGGGTCCTTTTTTCTTTTTTATAATCCCTTTGGGATAGAGACCTAGTAGTGGTATTGCAGGATCAAAGGGTTTTCACAGTTTGACAGCCCTTTGGGCACAATTCCAAATTGCTTTCCAGAATTATTGGATCAGTTTACAACTCCACTGACAATGTATTGGTGGTCAAATTTTCCCATATCTTCTCCAGTGTTCATCATTTTCCTTTTCTGTCATATCAGTCAATCTGCTAGATGTGATGTGGTAGCTCAGAGTTGTTTTAATTTGCATTTCTCTAATCAATAGTGATTTAGATCATTTTTTCATATGACCATAGATAGCTTTAGTTTCTTTATCTGAGAACTTCCTGTTCACATCCTTTGACCCTTTATCAGTTGGAGAATTATTTGTATTCTTATAAATTTGAATCAATTCTCTATATATGTTAGGAATTAGAACTTTATCAGAGACACTGGTTGTAAAAATCCTTTCCCAATTTTATGCTCCCCTCATAACCTTGGTTGCATTGGTTTTGTTTGTGCAAAAACTTTAAAATTGAATATAATCAAAAGTATCCATTTTGAACTTCGTAATGCTTTATATCTATTCTCGTTTAATTATAAATTCTTCTCTTCTCCACAAATCTGATAGGTAAACTACTTCTTGATTTTCTAATTTTTTTTTAAGACATCATCCCTTATGTTTAAATAATGGACCTCTTTCTACTTCATCTTGATATAGTATGTGAGACATTGGTTTATGTCTAGTTTCTACCATACTATTTTCCAGTTTTCCTAGCAGTTTTTGTCAAATAGTGAATTCTTATCTCAGAAGCCTGAATCTTTGGGTTTATTAAATTGTAGATTTTTAGTCATTTACTACTGTGTCTTGTGTACCTAAATTATTGTACAAGACACAGTACTAAATGACTAGCCAGTACCAAATAGTTTTGATGATTGCCATTTGATAATATTGTTTTACATCTGGTACAGGAGATCATTTTCCTTTGCATTTTTCATGAATCCTCTTAATATTCTTTACTGTTTGTTCTTCCCAATGAATTTTATTATTTTTTCTAGTTCTATATAATAATTTTTGGTAGCTTAATTGGTAAGGCACTGAATAAATAAATTAATTTAGGTAAAATTGTCATTTTTATTATATTGGTTTGGCCAATTCATGAGCACTTGTTATTTTTCCAATTTTCAGTATTAATTTTGTTCCTGTGAAAAGTGTTTTATAATTGTGTTCACATAGTTCTGGGGTTTGTCTTGGCAGGTAGACACTCAAATATTTTATATTGCCTAAAGTCATTTTAAAAGGAATTTCTCTTTCTATCTCCTGCTGCTAGACTTTGTTGATAATATATAGAAATGCTGATGATTTATGTGGGTTTATTTTATATCCTGCAACTTTGATAAAGTTGTTAATTGTTTCATGTAGTTGATTATCTAAGATTCTCTAAGTATACCATCATATCATTTGCAAAGAGTGATAGTTTTGTTTCCTAATTGCCTATTCTAATTCCTTCAATTTTTTTCTTCTATTACTGCCAAAGCTAATATTTCTAGTACAATATTGAATTATAGTTGTTTTTCAAATGCCTGACAGAATTCCACAAAGATACATCTGGCCCTGGAAACCCCTGGAGGTCACTGATGATCCCTTCAATCTCCCTCTCTAAAATTTTATTATTTAAATATTTTATTTCCTTTTCTGTTAATCTCAATAATCCATATTTTAATAAATATTCATGCACTTCATTTAGATTGTCAGAATTATTGGCACACAGTTGGGCAAATATAGCTTCTAATTAGTGCTTTACCTACCTCTTCATTTTTGATACTGGTGACTTGATTATTTCTTTTTTATAATCAAATTAACCAGTGGTTTTTACTTGATTATTTTTTTTTTCATAAACAAGCTCTTCATTTTATTTATCAGTTCAATGGTTTAATTATATTCTGTTTTATTAATCTCTCCTTTAATTTTCAGAATGTCTAATTTGGTATTTAATTGAGTTTTTTTTATTTGTTCTTTTTCTAGATTTTTTAGTTTCTGTCCAATTCATTGATCTGTTCTTTCTTTATTTCAGTCATTTAAGCATTTAGAGATATAAAATTCCTCCTAGAAGTGATGTGGCTGAATTCCATAAGCTTTGGTATATAGTCTCATTACTATCCTTCTCTTTGAAGAAATTATTGATTATTTCTATGTGTTGTTGTTTGACCTGCTCATTCTTTGAGAATCAAATATTTAGTTTTCAATTAATTTTTAACCTAACTTTTCTTGGCCCTTTATTACATGCAATTAAAAAAAATTCATCTTGATCTGAAAAGAATGCATTTAATACTTTTGCCTTTCTGCATTGGATTGTGAGGTGCTTTTTTATGCCAAAATACATGGCCAATTTTTGTGTAGGTGCCAGGTAGCATGAAGAAAAAGGTATATTTCTTTCTATTTCCATTCAATTTTCTCCAGAGGTCTATCATATCTATCTAAAATTCCATTCACCTCCTTAACTTCTTTCTTTTTTTGTGGTTAATTTTATCTAGCTCTGGGAAGGGGAGCTTGATGTCCCCCACTAGCATAGTTTTACTGTCTCACTCTATTTCTCCTCTAAGAATTTGGATGCTATAGTACTTCATGTATCTATATTTAGCATTGATATTACTTCACTGTCTGTAGTACCTTTTAACAAGATGTGTTTTCCCTCCCTTATCTCTTTTAACCAGATCTATTTTTGCATTTGCTCTGGCTGAGGTTAGGATTGTTGTCCCCCCCCTTTTTTTTTCAAACTTCAACTGAAGCATAACATATTCTGCTCCAGTCTTTTACTTTCTATGCATATCTCTCTGCTTTTACTGTCTTTCTTTTAAACAACATCTTGTAGGTTTCTGGTTTTAATCCACTCTGCTTTCAACTTCTGTTTTATGGGAGAGTTCACCCCATTCAAATTACATTAACTTTACATTACATTAACTGTGTATTTTTCCTCTATGCTATGTCCTCCCCTACTATATTTTTCTCTCTCATTTCACCCTGTCTCTCCTCACCAGTGTTTTGCTTCTGACCACCACCTCCTTCAATCCATTCTCCCTTCTATCAGCTCCCCCTTTTTCTTTCACTTTTCCCCTCTTACTTATGACCCACCTTCTATAAGCACTCTTTCCCTTTTCTTTCCCCTTTCTCATCCTATTTACCTACTGGGCAAGATAAATTTCTATACACAACTGAACATGTATGTTATTGCCTCTTTGAGCCAAATCTGATGAGAGTGAGGTTCAAATAATGCTCATACCCTCCATTCTTCTCTAGTCTATTAGGTCTTTTGCACCTCTTCATGTGATGTAATTTACCCTATTATGTCTCTCCCTTTCCTCTTCTCCACCTACAATCCTTTTTTGACCACTTTTTTTTTCGGTATATATCATAACATCAAAATGAACTTATACTTCTACCCTCTGTCTATGTGTACTCCTTCTAACTGCCATAATAGCGATACATTTCTTAAGAGTTACAAGTATCATCTTCCTGTGTAGGGAAAACAGTTTAAATCTCATTGAAAATCATGTTGCTTCCCCCAACCCTTTCCTGTTACCATTTTTATACTTCTCTTGATTCTTATATTTGAAGATTGAATTTTCTGTTCAACTCTAGTCTTTTCATCAGGAATGTTTGAAAATCTACTGTTTCCTTGAATGTCCATCTTTTTCTGAGAAAGATTATGTTCAATTTTGCTGGATAGTTGATTCTTGGTTGTAATTCTAGCTCCTTTGCCATTTGGAATATCATAGTAAAAGTGATCTGATCATTTAGTGTAGAAACTTCTAAATCCTGTGTGATCCTGCCTGTGACTCCAGATTATTTGAATTGTTTCTTTCAGGGTGCTTGCAGTATTTTCTTCTTGACCTGATAATTCTGAAATTTGGCTGCAATATTCCTTAGAATTTTCCTTTTGGCATTCTTTTCAGGTGTTCAGTGGATCATTTCAATGACTATTTCACCCTCTGGTTGTAGAATATTAGGACAATTTTCCTTAATTATTTCTTGAAAGGTGCTGTCCAGGGTCTTTTTGTGATCTTGGCCTTCAGGTAGTCCAACAATTCTTAAATTATCTCTCCTGGATCTATTTTCCAGGTTATTTGTCTTTCCAATGAGTAGTTTTACAGTTTCTTTTATTTTTTTCATTCTTTTGATTTTGTTTGACTGATTCTTGATGTTTCGTAGAGTCATTAGCTTTCACTTTCCCAATTCTTATTTTTAAGAAATTACTGCATTCAGTCAACTTTTGTGCCTCTTTTTTCATTTGACTAATTCCACTTTTAAATGAGTTCCCCTCGCCCCAGTGGAATATTTTCCCATTTGACCAAATCTATTTTCCAAGAGGTTATTTTCTTTAGTCAGTCTTTGTAGATTCTTTTCCAAGCTGTTGATTCTTTTTTTTTCATAATTCTCCTGCATAACTCTCATTTCTTTCCCCAATTTTTCTTATACCTCTTTTACCTGATTTTTAAGATTCTTTTTTTTTTTTTTAAACTCTTCCAAGAGGACTTTTTGGGCTTGAAACCAATTCATACTCCCTTTGAGGTTTCACATGTAGGTATTTTGATGTGGTTCTCTTTTGAGTTTGCCTTTTGGTCTTCCTTGTCACCAAGATTGTTTTGTATGGCCAGGGCTTTCTTCTGTTTCTTACTAATTTTCAGCAATTTTGTGACTTTTAAAGTTGAGTTCTACTCCTTGGGCACAGAGGGTACTATCTCAGGGTTCTTATGCTAAACAGAGACCTGGTCACTGGCTTTCCATGCTGGGGCATCAGGTGGTTGCAACTTGCCCACTATGCTGGGGGTGGACTGGCCTAATATTAATCACACCTGTTATGCTGAGATTCAGGGCTCACAATTTGCCTTTTGCCCTGCACTACATGCCTCACTGTTAGCCTGCTAACCTAGGACCAAGGGACCTTGAATTCTGATCAGTCTTGTGACTAAGAGCCTCCTCCTGGCTCTCCTGGATACTATCTGAGCTGGGCTGCTCTCCCCTTTTACCTAAGTGAGATAGACCTTTCCTGAAGTCCATCTAAGTTATCGTAAACTGAAAAAATGGTTTCATTTCATCTTTTTGTGGGTTCTGTTGCTCGAAAATCCATTTAGAGGTACAATTGACGTTATTTCCTAGGGAAACTGAGGAGAGCCTGGCTTCTCTCTTTCATCGTTGCTCCCCGTCTCCAGAAAGAACTTTACTGGTTAAAATAAAGGATAGCAAGAAGGTACTTAAATGAAATTTAGTTGGGATAAATTTTGAGATTCCACTGTTGTGTTAAAACATTCACATACGCAAGATGAAAAAGTTATGATGGGGATATTTGTGTGAAAGTAACCAGGGAAAAGTAAGCTCAATATAAGTAAATAGTGCAACATAGCAACCAATCAAGCTAGTGAAATCTTAGACTGAATTAGAGTCATGAGATCTCAAATGAGGGAGATGATACTTATTCTATTCTGCCTGGGTCATATTATGTCTCAAATGTTGGCTTTGGTCCTAGGTGTGATAGTTTAGAAAACACATTGATTAACAAAAGCATATCTCACATTATCACAGACACATTAAGCCTTTTTCAGGAATACTTTAAGAGGGAACCTTGTTCAGATATGTAATGCCATGCACAAGCAGCTTTCCGGAGAACTGCTGCTGTGAATAGCTTTTAAGATTCTGATTACACAGTATAGTGAACACTCTATTCCATAACAAATCAAAGAAAAACATTCACAGAAAATCAAGGTACAGTGTTCACAATATTACAACTTATCACAGGAAATCACAATATTGTATTCACAATATCATTAAAATGGCCACATAATTTCCACCACAGTGGCCACAAAGTTTTGAACAAGAACAATCAACTCAAAGTACAATAGTCAGAGTCTTCCATTCATGGGGCTCGCTAAGTTAACTCAATCAGTCACTTACCCAACAATCAATTACTAAGTATTATTATTCACTAAGTACAATCATTAGAAAAGACACAGACCCTCCAGCACTAGGTCACTAGTAAATTTATAGCTTCTCAGTCAATATACAGTATCCAAGTAAAGTCTTCTTTCACCTTGACCCAAGGTGGTCTGTCAGATTCCCTTCATCCCCTTCCATGGTCCCAGATCCACAAACAAAGTCTTAGCATCCTGGTCATGCTTCCTCAGTCTTCTGCAGCTCATTCAAAAATTCAGAATCACCTTATCCAGCCTGGGTGGAGGGGGAACTTTCCTCTTCAGCATCATGGGTTTTTCTTCAGCCTCCTGGGCTCCTCCTCAGCCTCCTGGGCTCCTCTTCAGCTTCCACAGGGGTTGCTCCAAGATCTGACTCAGCTCTCAATTCTCACCAGCTGCTGTTCTGCCTCCACATTGCAGTCTTAAGAAATTCTGACCTTTCCTCTCTGGGGTTTTTCCTTTTTTTTTTTTTTAATTTCATTTTAGTTTGCATCATTAATTTCCACAAGATTTTGACTTACATATTTTCTCCCCTTCTTTCCCCTACCCACCACCCCAAAACAGCCATCCCAGTGTGCCCCTTCCCCCAGTCTATTCTCTCCTATGTCACTTTTTGGTAGGGCAGGATGGATCTCCCAACCACAGTGCATGTGTATCTCAAGTTCCAGTTGGATGCAGTCAATAATAATAATAATAATAATAATAATAATAATAATAATAATAATAATTGCATATGTGTATATAAATAAA
>CM053591.1:18009110-18033776 GCA_028646515.1 Pseudochirops corinnae
AAGTATGTAATATCCTAAGGGGAAACATAATTAAGGGTAATATAAACTATAATCCCTGTTAAAAAAAAGAACCTTAAAAATGATGAGCTTTCCTAGTAACTTAATGAAACATACAATAAATGAAAGATTTAGAAAGATACTGCTTGTTTGAAACATTTGTGAAGTTTTAGAAGAACAGATCACACTTAGAATAAAAATAGTGTAACAGTATGTAAATAATAGTTCTTTTTCAAACTTTTTTTTTCAGGGGACAGAGCAGAGATGTTGGAATAGAGAAACACTCAGCCAAATTCTTCCCAACATTTCCCTCCAAAAAACTTTAAACTATCACTTCAAATTAAATTCTGGAGTGGAAGAACCAACAAAAGGTTCAAGACAAAAATAGGAGGTTGGAAAGAGAGATTTGTTAGAATGGGGGAGCTTAGTCCAGAGAATACATAGTTGAAACACAAGTGATAGGACTAAGTGGTAGTGACATAAACAGTAGCAGCTTTAAGAGCTCTCAAGCCAGAGAGCCTAAGGGAGTCTGGAAACTAGACAGAAAGAAATTACAGGTTACCACTCTGCTAGCACTGTATGCAACATGCGATGCTATGTAGTGCATCCATGAACTATACCTATGTCTGGTTCATACTTTATGGGCAGAGAAGAGTTACTTTCAGTAAAGAAGGAGTCCACTCCTTGACAGGCAGTGTCACTCCTAGCCTCAAGGGATCAGGGACCCTGAGCGGAAGTATCCCTCCCAGTGTCAAGTGAGGACAGACACTGAGAAGGAGTTTAGATTTCAGTCTAAAGCATCAGTGGCCTTTCTTGGGTAAGGACCAGAGTGCAGACCAATAACACAGTGACTACAACTCTCCCCAGATAACACCACTTTAGAAGCACTGAAACATTACAAATCCCCAGACAGAGGTCTGAAAACATCAGAGTGAAAAAGTCTGAAACCTGACACAGATCCCCCTCTCTCCTATACTGGGAATAATGTCCAAAATTAACATTAAGTTTACAATTGAGGGGTAAAGTGGGAAAATGAGCAAACAACAACAAAAAAAGAACATGAACATAAAAAGCTATTCTGTTGTCAGGGAAGCTTAAGACACAAACTCAGAAGAATGTGACTAAATTAAAAAAAATAAACAACAACAGAGCTATAGGAAAGACTTCAAAAATGTAAATTGGTGTGAGAATAAGCAAAGTGTTTTTTTTTAGTTCAGTTTCCCAGTCTCATGCTAAATTGCAGACATCTGAAAGATTAATTTCCTTTGAACCCTAGTAATTCTGTAACACTTTAATTGTTGAGTCAGGAAGGTTTTTGCGTCAGGTACATAGGCTTTTGGTGCCTTCTGATTCTGTGCCTATTAGTTGAAAGTATATATATATTCTGAGGTGAGATAATGCCTCAGGAGGACTTGCTTACAGGAAGGACATTTTGCTTGTATAAATGAATGGCATTAATAGAGATAGCAGATAGCTCTGTGGTAGCAGATAGGAGACCTCTGATAGTGGAGAGGAGACCTCTGAGAAAGGTGGGGCGCTGAGAAAGAAAGGAAATCTTTGATACCAACTCTTGTGAAAATATTTGAACACTGGACTGATAGAAAGTAATATTGCTAACCCTTTTGAAGAAAGTATGGGGTTTAGTGGTACTGGGATAGTTGTCTGTTATTTCTCAATTATTGCATTATTCTTCTGTGCCCATAACCCAGACCAAAGCAGACCCTCCCCAAGCAAGGCTGGAGGAATATGAGTTGCCTTGCAATTGGGGTGGTGGGATCAGAGACCGAAGCTGGGTAAAGGCGCCCCTGGAGCTTGCTGTGCCTGGACTCAGGCTGGAACAAGGAGAGCTTGGAGTGGGGCAGTTCCTTCCCCTGTGAGGTGAGACATAGAGCAGAAGTGGAGAGCTGCCTGCATCAGGTCCTAGGCAGGAGCCAGGAGCTATCAGCCCCTGTACCTTAAGTAGCAGGAACCCCAGAGCTCAGGACTCAGCCCTGAAAGGAGATGGAGGCTTTGAAGCAGGGCAGGTGGAGTTAACATGCGTTTCTGCGAATTCCCCTGGGGTTGGTTGGGGCCCAGGGAGTGGAGTTGTCTATGGTGGCAGGAGGAAAGTGCCATGGTCCCTGGGGGCCCACTCTGTTGACTTTGTCACCTATCCACCCATCAGGACTTAAAAGCCAGGCTGTAGCAGTGTTAAGATTTGGGCTATTTGACTCATTAGAACATGTATACACCTGAGAGATCAGATAGGAGCTTGCAAAGGCTATGTGGGGAGGATAGACCCCCAAGAGGACTTAATATGGACACTCTATTTGGATTGAAGGGATTATAACCTACTGTGACCTATTGGTGGAGGGTATTATGTTTTCTGCTATGCCTGGGTATGTTCTGTGTTGAGTGAAGATCCTGACCTGGGATCCCCTGATTGTATAAACAAGTATTTTCAAAGAGTACCTGAGTGAGGAGGAGCTGATTGCTCAGTCCCCAAAGATTTTGGCCTCCCAAAGAATCTATAAGGTAGGGGTATGATATGCTATGTTATATACTTTTGAGTCTATTTAAGGCCATGTGGCCACCCTAGTAATAAGTTGTTATGGATTGTGAATGCTTTAGTTTATTGACTCAAGATTCAGTTTTGAATAGTGTTCATTATGCTGTGTGATTTGTTCCTTAATCTCTCTCTCTTTCTCTCTCTCTCTCTCTCGCTCTCTCTCTCTGTCTCTTTCCATCTTCATCTCCATCTATCTCTCTATCTCTATCTATCTCCATGTCCATATCTATATCTCCACCTCCACATTTATATCTCCACCTCCACCTCCATCTCCATCTCCATCTTGGTCTATCTTTATCTCTATCTCCATGTTTATATCTATGTCTATCTATACGCACATATATACATATACATATACATATACATGTGCATATATATATATATATAAACACATATATGTATATACGCACATATACATACACACACATTCACAGCAGCCCTCAAGCATGCTGTGTGGATTGACATTACAATTGGACACAAGCCCAACAAGAATTCCTAGAAGATGTTAAAAAATGATTTTCAAAAATTAAAAAAGGAGTTGAATGGGGAAAATTAGGTAATGAAAGTGTAAAGTCAATCATGGTAGCTCTCCTCAGAACTGCTACTATGAATAATATGAAGGGTCTAATAACATAGTAATGTGAATTCTCTATTCAACAATAAACTAAAGCATAGCATTCACAATATAACATAAAAAGTTATTACTAAAGTGGCCACATAGTCTTAAAGAAAACATATTTAATATATCTTACAGTCTTCTTTAAGGGATAGTAGAAAATATAAACACCATTTACTTCTAAGTCAATCTCTGCAGGCAATACAGAGTATGCAGGCAAAATCCTCTTTCACCTTGACTAGAGGCTGGCTTCCAATCATCCTTAAGGCAATCATCCTTAAGGGTTAGCTGAAAGTACAAACACCATCCCCCAACCCCCACATCACAGTAAGCCACAAATCTCATCAAGCAATACAGAATATCCAAAGTAAAATCCTCTTTCATCTTGACTAGAGGCTGCCTTCCACACTCCAGGGTTCCTCCTCCATGGAGTGATGGCTCCCAACTCTCATGTGTATTCATATGTAAGCATCCCTCCTCTCCTATTCCATATCTCAGCTCAAAGGGACTGCTCAACTCCAAGCTCTTCACGGTTTCTGTTTCTAGGAAAACAAAACTTAATAAGGCTACAACAATATTTACACACATGATGAGCACTATAATCTCAATTCACTTTCTGTCTGAGAAACCAATACAGAACAACCAATAGGATTTCTGTCCGAGAAATCAAAGCAGCACTACAGACAGGACTTCTGTCTGAGAAATGAACACAGAACAACAGGCAGGATTTCTGTCTGAGAAAGTAACACAGATCAACCGACATAGCACCAATATCACAAACATTCACTGTCTCAGTTCTTTCTACTCCCAGCTCTGCTCATGCTCTTATTTATTCCTTCCTGTTCCACCCTTTTTGAAAGCTCCTCCCACCATGGCCTCCCATGTAACTACATTAGGCCTATTAAGAGCCAAGGAAGATCTTCAAACTCTCTTAGGTCTATTAAGGTCAATACAATGTATAAGGTTTACAGTCAAAGACTCTTGACACAAACAAAGGTGAGACTCAAAGGCACTTGATTAGTTAAAACCCTATCTTGAAAAAAACCAAAAAATCCTATTTTGCTTGAAATTGCAGAAATAAATGCAAATGAAGAAAATTATGAAAAAAAAGAATTAGCTACCTGGTAAAAAAAAAAGGCATAAAAATATAGAAGAAAATATCCCTTTCAAAACAACAATAACAACAACAACAGCAGCAACAACAACAAGAGTTGGACATTTGGAAAAGAGTAAACAATTCATTGATGAATATAATTGTTTAAAAAGCATAATTTGCCAAGTGAAAAAAAGAGGTACAAAAGTTTACTTAAGAAAGTAATTCCTTAAAAATTAGAATTGAGCTGACTCCATGAAACATAAAGAAACAACAAAACAGCCAAAAGAATGAAAAAAAAAGAAAATGTGAAGCATCTCATTGGTAAACAAAAAATATGGAAAATGGGAAAAGGCAAGATAATTTAAGAAGTATTAAATTACTTTAAGGACATGATCAATGAAAAAGCTTGAATACTTTATTTCAAGTAATTATCAAGATAAATTGCCTTGATATCCACAAAGCAGAGGATAAAATAAAAATTGAAAGAACCCATTCATCACCACTTGAAAGAGATTCCAAAACAAAAATTCCTGGGAATATTATTTCCAAACTGAAGAGCTCCCAGGTAAATATAAACAAACAAACAAACAAACAAACATACATACATACATACATAAAAATCAATACAAGAATAAATGAACGAATGAATACACACACACATATATATATGAAGCAGCCAAGAAAAAAAAAACTATTCAGATACCAGGGAGTCATACAAAAACAAAAGAGATTTAACTACTACCTCTTTAAAGAAGTGGATGATTTGAAATATGATACTCCTGATGGCACAGGAGCTGGGATTACAAGCAAGAAAAGCCAACCCAGCAAAAATGGATATAATGCTTTGGGGGAAAAATGGATATTTAATGGAAAACAGGATTTTCAAGAATTACTGATGAAAAGACGAGGGCTGAATAGAAAAATCTGATTTTCAAATACATAACTCAAGAGAAGCGTAAAAAAGTTAAACATGAAGGAGAAATAATAAGACAATCAATAAGGTTAAATATTATAATTTTCTATATGGGAAGATAATACATGTATCTCCTGAGAACTTTGTAATTATTAGGAAAGTCACAAGTCTTGTACATATAAAAAAGGCATGAGAGTCAGTCAATTAATTTTGAACTCAGTAAAGAAAATGACTAGATGATAAAGAGGAAAGACCTGGGAAAAAGGAAAGGGAAAGAGACAGAGAGCAAGAATGAGAGGAATTATATCATATAAAAGAGAAATGTTTTTAAAATAGAGAGAAAAATGGTGGGGTGAATCAGGCAATTCTTTAACCAAACACATGTAAATTTACCTAATAAGGAAAAAAAAATCTGCATACTCAGTGGACAATAGAAATCTATCTTATTCAGTGAGGAAGTAAAAAGGGAATAAGGTAAGAAAAAGAAGGAATGATAAAAGAGAAGGAAGATAAAAAACAAGCATTAGTCAGAAGCAAAATAGACTTTGAAGGAAGGATAAGATAAAAGGAGAGAGAAGGATAAACAGATGAAAAAGAATGGAGTGCAAAGCACAATCCAACCATATGTTGTTTATGAAAAACATTTTACACAAAGAGAAAAACATAGAATTAAAATAAGGAGCCAAAGTACCATCTATTATGCTTCAGCTGAAGTTAAAAAAAAAAAAAAGAGTCAAAGGTAGTGATCACAATAACAAACAAAGCAAAAGCAAAAACAGACTTAACTAAAAGGGATCAGCAGGGAAATTACATCTTGTTAAAAGCAATATTATCAGTACTAACATATATTCACCAAATAGCATAACATCCAAATTCTTAAAGGAAAAGTTAAACGAATTGCAGGTAGAAATAGACAGTAAAAATATAGTTTTGGAGTACTTCAATTTTCCCCTCTCAGAATTAAATAAGTCTAGCCATTAAATAAATAAAAAAATCAAGGAGATGAATAGGATATTGGAAAAGTTAGATATGATAGACCCCTGGAGAAAACTGATGGGAATAAAAAGGAATATATATTTTTCTCATATGTGCATGGCACTTTCAGGAAAATTGATCATGTGTTAGGGCATTAAAACTTCATAATACAGTGCAGAAAAGTGGCAATATTAAAAACGTTCTTTTTAGACAATAATACAGCAACAAATGCATTTAATAAAGAATTGTTGAAGACTAACTTAAAAGTTAATTGGAAACTCAGTAATCTAATCTTAAGGAATGAGTGAGTCAAAAAATAAATCACAGGAAAAAATACTTATTTCATTAAAAAGAATGACAATGAAAAAAAAATTCCAACATTTGTAAGGCACTGTCAAAGTAATTCCTGGAGAAAAAACATTCTAAAGGTTTGCATCAATAAAAGAGAAAAAGTGTGGATCAAGGAAAAGAGCATGCAACTAAAAAATGAAAAAAAAAATTAAAAATTTCCCAAAAAATATCATAATGGACATGCTGAAAATAAAATGAGAGATAAATAAAATTGAAGTTAAAAGGAAACATTGAAGAAAGAAATAGAACTAGCTGCTGGTTTTATGGGGGGAAAACACAATATAAGAGATGAACAACTGGTCAATCTAATAATTTTTTTTTAAAAAAGAAAGCCAAATTATTAATATCCAAAAAAATTATGAATATACCACAATGAAGAAGAAATTAAAACAGTTACTAGGAGGTATGTTTTCCAATTACATGCCAGTGAAACTGACAGTCTAAGTGAAATGAATGAATATTTAAAAAAATATAAATTGTCAATTAATGAGGATAGAAGTAGAATAACCCCAACTTGCAAAGATAATTATAATAAGCTCTGGATTGACTCCATAAGGAAAAATCATCAGGATTGTATGGTTTCACAAATGAATTCTGCTAAACATTTAAGTAACAATTTATCCCAATAGTATAAAAACTAATTGAAAAAATAAATAGACAAAGAAAGAGTTCTGGAATAGAGCCAAGATGGTGGCTCAGAAGCAGAAAAGCTCCATTGCTACCCCCATAATTACCTCAAATACCTATAAAATATGACTCTAAACAAGCTTTTAGAACCCACTACAGAACCCACAAAGTGACAGAGAGAAACAAATCTCCCACTGAAGGAAGCCCAGCAGGCAGACAAAGGGTTCATCACAGCCCACTGGGAGCAGAAGAGCCTGTGGTTTTAGCCCCTGGGTGGCCTGATCAGCCATGGATGGAGGGAGGCTGGAGGGACTTTAGGAGAGTGGATTACCAACATCTGTGGCTGTTTCCAGAATTATCAACCTATTAAGTGCCAAAAAGAAAAAGTGAGAGATCAGTGTGGACTCTGGGAATAGGGGGACCGAGAATGCAGTCCAGCCTCTGCCCCTGGAAGGGAGAAGCAGCTCAGGTTTGGCAGCTGTGCAGCTGCCTCCACATGGCTGCTTCAGAGCTTCTGGCCTGCAGATAGTAGGAGACCAAGAAACCATTCTGAGGGGGTAATTGCTCTTGCTTTAACCTGCTTGGTTCTGGATTGTTGTCTTGGATGGGGATCCTGGGGTGTGTGACCAGGTGTCAGAACCTGTGGAGGGTTCAAAAAGCATCCAACTAATAGCTCTGGTGGCTGTGAAAATCCCAGTGATTTGGGACAAAGCTCTTCTCTCTGGAAGAAGAGTTCCACTGTGGGATAAAGCTCATAAGTCAAATAATTGAGTAGCAGCATGAGAAAGCAAAGGAAGCATAGCAAGCATAGCAATCCAACTTTAGATTCATTTTTTGGGGACAAAAAGGATCAAAGCATGGAATAGCAGAAAGACAATACAGTCAGAACTCCTGCACCAAAAGCTTCCAAGAAATATATGAACTGGTTACAGGCCATAGAGTAACTTAAGAAGGATTTTGAAAACCAAATAAGAGAAATGGTAGAAAAACTGGGAAGAGAAATGAGAATGATGCAGTAAAATCATGAAAAGAGAGTCAATAACCTGACAGAAGACAATAACATCTTAAAAAATAGACTAACTCAAATAGCAAAAAAGGCTCAAACAGCCAATGAGGAGAAGGATGAGTTAAAAAGCCAAATTTGCCAGATGGAAAAAGAATCTCAAAAGCTCACTGAAGAAAATAATTCCTTCAGAATTAGACTGGAGCAAATGAAGCTAATGACTTTATAAGAAATCAAGATACTGAAGTCCATCTCTTCCCCATTTCTTATTGCACAATAGTATTCCATTACATTCACGTACCACAATGTGTTTAGCCATTCCCCAAATGATGGACATCCACTTAATTTCCAGTTTTTTGCCACCACAAGGAGAGCTGCAATATATATTTTTGCCTTAATTTCTCCTTTAGGAATGTAGATGCTGTATCACTTGGTGCATAAATGTTTAGTAATGATAATGCCTCATTTTTGATATAGTTTCCTCCCTTATCTCTTTTAATTAGATGTATTTTTGCTTTTGCTTTGTCTGAGAAAAGGATTGCTACCCCTGCTTTTTTTACTTTAGCTGAGGCTGATATATTTTACTCCAGCCTTTTACCTTTACCCTGTGTGTATACCCCTGTTTAAGACATGTTTCTTGTAAACAGTGTATCATAGAATTATGGTTTTAATCCATTCTGCTATCTGCCTCTGTTTTATGGGAGAGTGCATCTCATTCACATTCACAGTTATGATTACTATCTGTGTCTTTCCCTTGATCCTATTCCCTCTCCTGTTTATGCTTTTGTTTTTCCCCTTCTCCCTTCACCTTTTTAAGAGTTTTCCTTTTCACTGCTGCCTCCCTTAGTATTTTTGTTTTATCTGTCCCGCTCCCTTTTCCTATCCTTTTCCCTTACTACTTCTTCCCTCCCTTCTAAAGCCCCCTTTCCTAGCCCTTCCCCCCTCCTATTGCCTGTAAGATATGATTGATTTTTATATACTCAATGTGGTATGTTATTACTGCTTCTAGAAACTGATGCTAAGTGAGAAGAGCAGATCCAGGAAAAATTTGTAAACAATCACAGACACATTGTATGTGTGATAACCAACCTTGATAAACTCGACTCTTCTCAGCAACACACAGTTATAAGACAACTCTAATCTTAGGATGGAAGGATATATTTACATTCAGAGAAAGATCTAGAAAGAACAGAGTTTAAATGGAGACTGAAACAACCTACATGCTATCATTCTTTTCCATGTTTCGTTTAGTTTCCTTTTTCCCATTGTTTACTCCATTGGTTACAACCTTTCTATACAATCAGACTAGTGTCCAAAGTGAAAGTATTTGCAAATCCTATACTTAACTGCATGCAGCCATGGGTGGTGGGGCAGAGAGAAGAAGGGGAAAAAAATTTGAAACTCAAGGGATTCTGGAACTGAATCATGTAAACTAAAAGTCAATAAACAAAATTTAAAAAAGACATCAAGATACTATTAAACAGATCCAAACAAATGCAAAAATAGGAGGCAATGTGAAATATCTCACTGGAAAAACCACTGATTTGGAAAATAGAACCAGGAGAGATAATTTAAAAAATTATTGGACTACCTGAAAGCCATGATCAAAAAAAGAACCTAGAAATCATTCTTCAAAAAATTCTCAAGGAAAATTGCCTTGATGTTTTAGCACCAGAGGGCAAAATAGAAATTGAAAGAATTCACTGAGCACCTCTTGAAAAAGATCCCAAAAAGAAAACACCTAGGAATATTATAGCCAGGTTTCAGAGTTCCCAGGTCAAGGAGAAAATATTACAAGCAGCCAAGAAGAAACAATTTGAATATTGTGAAAACACAATCAGGATAACACAGGATCTGAAAGCTTCTACATTGAGATACCAAAAGGCTTGGAATATGACATTCTGGAGATCAAAGGAGCTAGGATTAAACCCAAGGATCACCTACCCAGCAAAACTGTTATCTTTCAGGGGAAAATGTGGTCATTCAATGAAATAGAGGACTCTCAAGCTTTCTTGATGAAAAAATCATGTTGAATAGAAAATTTGACATTCAGATACAAGAAGCAAGAGAAGCATGAGAAGGTAAACCAGGAAGAGAAATCACGAGGAACTTATCAAAGTTGAACTATTTACATGCATACATGGAAAAACTATTCTGATTTGTACCATGTTGCTTTTTCTGTTTTCAGATCTACTTTTCATGATGTTAATTTCTTTTTCAAAATTGTTCCCTGAAATTAAGTATACTTCATCCCAGTAAACTGACAGTTTCTCTTCAACAGGGACCTTGTACTTCCTTTTTTGCTACTTCCAATGACATGCTAGTAAATGTTTGGCTCTGTAAAACAACAAACAAATGAACAAAAAACTCCAAAAGTTTAATCTGAATTATTAGTATTTTATTCATTGCTTTCTTAAGTTTAGACAATCAAAAATTATAATTATGATCAGCATTTGCTGATATCTAAGGTGTAAATGATCTCTCTGAAAATTTGACAATTGGGTTAGCAAACTCCAGCATCCCATTAGGCCTACACTTAAGTTTATGACATTGCTAACAAAGAAAGAAAGTGTCTTTTTTTCCCGATAGGGAGATTTTTTATTTCCTTTTTCCTTTTACCATTTTTAACATATAAAATTACCTGTAAGGTTTTAGAGCAATAATTTTTCAGCATAAACAAGAGTAGTACAATGATATACTTTATGATAATTCCACAAACAATTTTGAAAAGTTGATTTGACTACTAATAGAGATATTTAAACTCATATTAACTGTGATTAAGTCAGATGGGTTTTAGAAATGACAATTTATCCTCTACTTCCTAAACCAGAGAAAAACTACTGGATGCTTCTGTCTTCTTCCTCTGTTCTTTTGCCTCAGATCCTTAAAAGTTTTAGAGTTCACTCTAGAGAAACTAGAGAAACATCCACATTAGTTAGACTAATTGAAGTTTTCAGTAGCTGATGCTCACAGCTCTCAGAATAGAATTACCTTGAATTGTGTTTGTAATGTAATCTTAGTATTCTAAACCCGTTGTCTAATTTCTGGCAAACACCTAAGATTTGATAGCTATAACATCTTTTATCTGGCTTCCACTTTCTTTCAACGGAAACTGAAGTAGCATTTTCTTTGAGATGCATAAACCTGTCAAAATGTATAACATTGGAATGACAGTGAACTAGGACTAATAAAAATCAGTGACTGTGTGATCAAAGACCTGTCAGCCATATTTATCTGTAGAACACATTCTTGGATACAGAATCATAGCTGTGACTTTCATAAGTCTGGAGTATATTGGTTTAGTTTATTCAAAAGCTCATTTCTCTATGTTGCTAAATGTTCTTTTTATTAGAAATTACCCTGCAATGTTCTTGTCAAATAACATTAACAAAAACAAATAGTCATCCTTTTCTTCAAAAGAAGATGTGAAGGCAATGAGCTTCATAGTATCTTTCTTTGTAAGTGGTTTTTCAAGTGAGGTGATTTTAAAAATATTTTATATTAATTTATGAACAAACAAGAGAGAGCATTGTGAGAGATAAAGTGGATAATTTTGCCCAAAGAAACCAATGCTGCCATAATTAGAAGGAAAACAGGAAACTGTGAAAACAATTTCAGAGCAAGTTTCTTTTATAAAGACTTTATTTCTTAACTATATAAAGAACTGAGGGAAATTTATGAGAGTATGAGTCATTCCCCAATTGATAAATGGTCAGATGATATGAACAAATAGTTCTCAGAAGAATAAATCAAATCCATCTATCTATCTCATATGTATCTGTAGGAAAAATGCTTCAAATCATTTTTGCTTAGAGAAATACAAATTAAGACAACTTTGAGTACCACTTCATACCTATCAGATCGACCAGGTAAATGAAAAATATTGGAAGGCATGCAGAAAAATTGGGACACCAATGCACTGTTGGTGGAGTTGTAAACTGATCCAATCATTCTGGAAAGCAATTTGGAACTATGTCCAAAGGACTATAAAATTATGCATGTACTTTGATCCAGAATACTATCACTAGATCTTTATGCCATTGAGATCAAAGAGAAAGGGAAATAATTCACATGTTCAAAAATATTTAGAGCCGCTTTTTTTGTCTTGGCAAAAAATTAGACACAGAACATGTCCATCAATTGGGGAATGGCTGAGTAAGTTGTGGTATATGATTGTAATGAAATATTATTATGTTATAAAAATGATGGTTTCAGAAAAAAAACAACTTAAGAAGACTTACTTTTATGAACTGATGCAAAGTGAAATGAGCAGAAGTAGGAGAACATTGCACACAGTAGTAGAAATATTGTACAATGATCAACTGTGAATGACTTAACTATTCTCAGCAATACTGCAATACAGAACAATTTTAAAGAACTTATGATGAAAAATGTTATCTAGCTCCAGAAAAAGAACTAATGGAGTCATAATGCAGACATACATTTTTACTTTCTTTTTCTCTTCTTTTCTTTCCTTTTTTCTTTTTTTCTCTGCAACAGTTTTGCATGACCAAACATGTACAACCTATACCAAATTGTTTGCCTTCTCAAGGATGGGGAAGGGGAGGGAGGTAGTGAGAAAATTTTGAAACTCAGATTTTTAGAAATGAATGCTAAAATGTTTTTATATGTAATTGAGAAAAAACAAGAGTGAATAAAGAAAAAATATTTTTAAGTTAATAAGCATAGTAAAAGAATGAGAGAGTTGGAATCATTTTTCTTTTTTACCTAAGAAAAAAGGGCTGGATCTCTTAATTTAAAAAATAATATAAAAATAATTTCACTAATATCTTTCTCTAATGTTTCACTAAGTGGAGATGGTATCAGGTTATTAAAATCAATGCCACTTAATGTAATCCTGGATAGGTCCTACCAAGCTGCAATGCCTTTGAGTATTGAACCAGTGTTAATTATGCTTTCATTGTTTGAAGATGAGGCTAACTACGTTTAGAGATGGTTGTCACTAAATTGGCCACAGTAACTCTCAAAGTAATTTACTAAATTGTTACAGGGTTAAAATCTTCAATGATGGAAGGAGAATACAAACCAACAAAATCTCAGAACTTAAAAAGAAAGAAGAATTATTAAAATTAATATAGAGACAATCTATCCATACTCACCAAAGTTCTGTCAAAAAGAACTAGTTTTGTGAATGTCTGAAAAAAAGAAATCTTGTAATTTTGTTTTACAAAAAGTAATACATCTGCTTGGTACAGTGAGGTTTGCAAAATTGATTTCACAAAAACTATTCTAGTGAACACGTTAAGTTCTGGTTGATCATTCTTCCTCAACTACTCCCAGTGAGTTTGTTATGATAATCATGCTCTTTGACAAATTATAGTAATAATAATAATAGGCTTATATACTATCTAGCAGAAGTTGGTTGAAATACTTCAATGTCATTGGCTCAGTTCATTTATTATTTCATTTAATAAGAATAAAAATTAACATTTATATTACCTACTATGTGGCTGGGAGAGTTAGGTAGTATGGTGAATAGAGTGGCAGGCCTGTGGTCAGAAAGAAATAGATTAAATTCCAGATTCAGACATTTACTAGCTCCGTGATCTTATGTGAGTCACTTAAATGTATTTACCTCAGTTTCCTTATCTGTAAAGTGAGCTGGAGAAATAGATGACAAACTGGTCTAGTAGATTTGTTGAGATAAGCCCAAATGGGGTCACAAGATGTTGGAAATAACTGGACATTACTAAGCAACAACAACAACATATTCCAGGCATTGTGCTAAATGCTTTGCAAAGATCACCTCATTTGATTCTCACAACATCCTTGGAAGGCACTATTATTGCCTCCAGTGTATAGTTGAGGAAACTGAGACAATTTGAGTTTATCATTTACACAAAGTAACATAATGTCTGAGGTTGGTTTTGAACTCAGTGTTTCCTGACTCTAGATCTAGTAATCCATCCATTCAACCTACTTAGTTCTTTATAATTTAGTAGGGAAAAAATTTTAGTAGGTCTACTACTTAGTTCTTTATAGTTTAGTAGGGAAAAATTTTAGTAGGTCTAAATAATGCACAGAAATAATGCTTGATCTGTGTTTTAAGGCAATTCAAAATTCAACTGAGGTATGAGGAAGAAAGGAGTTTTATGTTAGAGAATCTGTAGGATATATACAAATAACAATAATTTCTTCCAATGAGAATATAATCTTGGAGATTAAATAATTTTATCTGTTTTTTTTCAATATGCACAAATGGTGTCTTTGATCTTTAATCCTAGTATTTCCACACATGGGAGAAAAGGAATTGTTGCATTCTATTCCATTCTATATAATTGTAGGAGAGATTTTGGCCATGACAATGCCTATGCTAACAGGTGCTGCAAATATTTTCCTCCCCCTCAGAGTTTCTAGTGATTTTTGAAGTTTATCAAAACTGCACGGTGCTTTTTCATGGTTAGTGCTACTTATTATGGGACATGGTGAAATTTAGAAAGTGAAATGGAAACATTTGATGTGAAAGTGAAAATAGAAAGTGAAATGGAAACACGTCTATTAACAATCTGAAATCTCAGCATCAAGAGTTGCTGACCACACAGAACTAAACTTTTCTATACCACGTAATGGAGAAAATATGAAAGGAACTGAAAAACTCTAACTCCATTAGAAATAAATACTGGAGGCATTCCACTGAGATGGGCAACTCTGAACAAGTTGTTACTTTCAGCCTGAGTGACTTATGCTACTATGTGGATGAGACTATAGCTGACTAATGAAAGACTTAAAATTGCATTGATTAGCCTTCAGATATATATTAATTTAGTCTCACTTTAAATAATTGATGACACTTCTCTTTAAGTGTAACCCAGGTGGAAGCTGGAGTTTCTATATGACTCTTCTAATGGGCATAGAGAATGCTGTCTCAATATGTGAAGAAAAGAGATGGAATGCGAAGTTTGGAGAGGATAACAGTTCTTCAGTCTTGTATCAAAAGAGAGCACTCAGCATTTTAGCCTTTCTTTGGGATTGTGGCCAATGGAAAGAGAAAAACTCTTACAACTTGCTTGAAAGTATTTTCCTCATTTCCAGCTTGCCTCCTACTGACTTGGAGGAACTTTTTGTTGAGTTAAGATGTGGTCTCTCTTTCTTCACTGAGCAATAATTCAACTCCATTCTTTCTAAAGAACTCATTAGCTTCTGCACCTTTTTTATAAATATTAATCTGTAAAATTTCTCCAACTTCTTTTGTTTTAATAGATAGTGTCTAGGAAAATTGAACCTATGCTTCAATGTCACAATCATACCCCTAGACCAGCAGTAAATTAAATAAAGAGAAAGATAAAATTTGAGTCTGTTACCCTTTTCTCTTAGGGAAAAAGAGAGTGGGCCGGGTTTTTTTCTCACTTCTCTTACTTACCTCATGGCTAGCATCTCAGTCTCCCATGGAGAGAGGTGCATACAGTACCAGATATTTCTATCCATGTCTTAGAAGATATATTGAGATCATGCAGGTGGACATATACAACCCACGTGGGCATTATACACTTTACATAATCAATAGCATAAAAAAAGCAATAGAGTGGAGCTTCCTAGATGCCATCTATGAAAATGAAGAGCTAAAAAAATAGCATAGAAGAGGGAGAGGCTTCAATAAATTGCAGCTGAGATGTCAAGGTATAGTAATGTGTAAATCTTCAAGTTCCCTTAGGAGCAGATGCAGAAGGGATTAACAGTGGCATGGGAGTTTCTAGATGACACCAAAAACTTTCAGTTAAGAATGTATATCAGTAAGCTCTCAATAGATTAACCAATGAGAGCTGGAGAAGAAGATAATATCGAGTCAGGATACAGAAGAGGTAACACTGAAATCTAAGCATTCCCTTGCTTCAAATAATGAATTTTATTGGCATATCCTTTCGGGGAAAGATCCAAAACTTTCTTGTTAGTATGAGTCTGTGAATGATAGAATTTTGTATTTGAGATGCTAAGAATAATTCTATTACTTGGTTGCTATTTTCTTTGATTTTTCAGACCATTTCAATATTTTGCTACAGGGCTCATGATTTGTAAAGGGTGTTACCCCAAAACTTACTAAGATATTTCAGAAAGGAATGAGTTCCTGTAATTACTTGGAAGTTCTCTCCTGTAATTTAAAAGTAACTAATTGCTAAATCTGTCATATATTAATCTTTAAACCTCCCGAATCTGCTAAGATGTTTTTAGTGATTCTACAACTGATTATCTGACTTCATTTTTGTAGTTCCAACTTGACCAAAACTGAAATGACAGGAAAAAAAATTCTTACAGCCTTTTCTCTTTTCTTATAACCTAATCTCCCACAGAAAGTCTAAAGTGAGGGTTAGACCTTCTTACTGTGACAACTGCTTCAGCTATGAAGGTTCATTAATCCTCTCCACTATTCTAAAACTTTCTGGCTACACTCTTTTCAAGGTTTTTTTTCCATATTTTTTCTGACTGGCTGCATTTATAATGTTTCAAGGCAACTCTAACTCACAAAAAAACCACAACATAGCCATTCTGTATCTTACAAAGATGTAGACACAGACAAATCACACACACACAAAAATAAAAACAAAAAAAATTTAATTTTCCAGGTACACAGAGCTTGAGATATAGAGGAAAACAACAACAACAACAACAACAATAAAACCTGAAGGCACACAGAGGCTAGAGAGAAGTAATAAAGCTAAATGACAGAAGTGTGAAGTTCATGGAACTAACTGAACATTCTCTTCTTAGCCAGTGTGCGGAAGGGGGGCAAAGATGGAATAGAAGTACATAACAGCCCCCTGGCCTGCAAGGCAGGAGCCAAAGAGAGCAGGCAGGAACAGTTGGTTAGGGAAGGCACGTGGTGCTGAGGAAGTTAAAAAACAATAAAGAGAAAGCACACAGCAGAAAATTTACAGAGGTGCTCAGAGAACAGAGAAATACTTAGGCTCCCTTTGCCAGAAAAGGTCAAGGTAGGGGCCCTTACAAAGTTTTTCTCACAAAGTTTTCCTCACAAAGAAAGGCCATCTCAGTCAGAGGGTAAGCCCTCAAGATTGGAGCAGGAACAACTGACAAAAGACTCATCAGAAGAGTGGGGGTTAGAGTCCAGAGAAGTAAATCTCCAATGGCAAACAATGACCCATTTTCGTGTCCAATCCCACTTGTGACACTAATTAATGTCAACCAGAATGGATACAGCCTCTTACCTGTGTGTGGCCAGAGCCACACAGAACAGGCTAGAGGCAGGAGAGTCAAAACACAAACAGAAGTTTAATTAATTTCAAAATGAGAAAATTGTTTGCATAAAGGACATGTACTGGAGCTTTACCCTTAATGGGGGGGGGGAGAACCTAAGGAAATGTGGGGAGATCTCAACATTTGTGCCTATAGCTATGAGGTGAGCTGTAGCCATGATGATGAGATGTAAAATGAAGTATGATCCATAGCAGGACTTCATGACCAGAACATGAATACTACATGTGCTATCTAAGCTCAGGGGCTACCTAATGCTGATGATAAACAATTTTTGGACTTTTCTGTGGCTGAGATCATCTGGAGTGTGAGTACCAAGGATTGTTGTTATGCCAAACTCAGGGCACAGCCTGCTTGTTGGCCCTTAACTCTGTAAAACAGGATGTCCCTAATATCTTGACACTATATATAAGGCCATATCTACATGTTGGGTATATATAGATAAAAATAAAACAAAAACCGTATCTTCCATGTTTTAGACTACCTTATTTCTATTACATATTTTATTTTTCCCGAATTACATGTAAAAGTTTTGAAATTCATTTTTTTAATTTTAAAGTATAAATTCTCTCCCTTCCTCCTTCCCTATCCACCCTCTATTGAGAAGACAAGCAATTTGAAATAGGTTACACATCCATAGTCATGTAAAATATATCCATGACAGTAATGTTGTGAAAGAAAACATAGATGAGAAAAAAAATATCAAGAAAAAGAAAGTAGAAAAAATTATGCTTCATTCTATATTCAGGCACTATCAGTTCTTTCTAGAGATGGAAAGCATTTTTCATCATAAATGCTTCAGAGTTGTCTAGGATCATTGTAGTAGTAAGAACAGCTAAATCATTCACAACTGATCATCTTACAATATTGCTGCTACTTTGTACAGAGTAAATTTCATTTTGCATCAGCCAGTGCAAGTCTTCCTGGGTTTTTCTGAGTTCATTCTGCTCATTTCTTTCTTTTTAAGTTTGTTTTTGGAGGGCAATTGGGGTTAAGTGACTTTCCCAGGGTCATATGGCTAGTAAGTGTTAATAGCCTGATGCTGAATTTGAACTCAGGTCCTCCTGACTCCAGGGCTGGTGCTTTATTCACTGCACCACCTAGCTGCCCCTTAATTTTTTTTTAATTGATTTGTTTATTTACTTTTAGTTTATAAGATTCAGTTCCACAATTCCCTGAGTTTCAAGTTTTCTCCCCTCCATCCCACCCCCACCTCTTTTCTTACCCTTTCCCCTTACTACTCTTTCCCTCCCTTCTAACCACCCTCCCCCTTCTTACACCTCCCCTCCCCTCTTATCCCTCCAACTGCCTGTAAGGTACAATAGATTTTTATTCTTAACAGAGTATGTTATTCCCTCCTTGAACCTAAACCAATGCTAGTAAATTCCATACAGTGCTCCTCTCCCTCCCACTTTTCCCTCTATTGTTATGAGTTTTCGTGTCTTTTCATGTTAGGATCTAAACTTAACCCATTATATTGATCCCTCTTTGAATCAGAACCAGTGAGAATAACGTTCATATGATGCTCATCTCCTTCCTTCCTTCCCCTCCACTTTAGTATGTTTTTATGCCTCTTTGTGTGGCACAATTTACCATTTTCTGTCTCATCCTTTCCTTTTCTCCCATTACAATCCCTTTATTCCCCTTAATAGGGCTTTTAATCTTCAGATTAGTTTACTTACACCCACACCCTCTATGTATATCCCTTTTAAATGTCGCAATAACTACAGAAATTTCAATATTGACATGTATCAGCTTCTCATATAGGGATGTAAACAGTTTGCTCTTATTGAGTCCCAAGTTTTGTGCATGTGTGTGCATCTGTGCATGTATGTGTATGTGTGAGTGTGTATTTTCCTTGTTTATCTTTTTATGTCTTTCTTAGTTCTTGTAAGTGTAGATCAAATTTTCCAATGAGCTATGGCTTTTTTATCAGGAAGGTCTGGATGTCCTTTATTTCATTAAATGACCATCTCTTTGCCAAAAAATTATGCTCGATTTTGCTGGGTAGTTGATCCTTGTTTGGAGTCCTAGCTTTTTTGCTTTATGAAATATCAAATTCCAATCCCTCTGATTTTTAATGTAGAAGTTGCTGAATCCTGTGTAATCCTGACTACAGTTCCATGATATTTCAATAGTTTCTTTTTATCTGCATTCAGTATTTTCTCCTTGATCTTGTAGCTCTGCAATTTGGCTAGTACATTTCTTGGAGTTTTCAATTTGGGATCTCTTTCAGGAGGAGATTAGTGAATTCTTTTGATAACTATTTTACGTTCTGATTCTAGGACCTTGGGACAGTTTTCTTCAATTATTTCTTGAAGGATGCTGTTGAGGCTGCTTTTTCCATCATGGCTTTCTGGTAGGCTGATAATTCTTAGGTTATGTCTACTGGATCTGTTTTCCAGGTCAGTTGTTTTTCCAGTGAGATATTTTGTACTTTCTTCTAATTTTTCAATCTTTATGTTTTGTTTGACTGACTCTTGATGCATCACAGTCCTTATTTTCAATTTGATTGATTCTAATTTTTAGTAAATGATTTTCCTCAATTAGTTTTTTCAAACTCCTTTTCCATATCTTCAGTTTTCATTTTTATGGAGGTATTTTCTCCATTAGATTTTGGACCTCCAGTCTTAGTTCTCCAATTTTACTTTTTAAAGATTTGTTTTCTTCAGTGAGATTTTTTTCCAATTTGGTCACTGTAGGTTTAAATTTATCTCCTACCTCTCTAATTTGGTTTTTAAAATCCCTCTTGAGCTCCTCCAAGAATGTTTTTTGGGCTTGAGACCAATTCACATTTCCTTCTGTGGTCTCCAGTGTGAGTATAGAGTCCATGTTGTCCTCCGAATTTGGTTGTTCTTACTATAAAATGATTCTAGATCTTGTAGTTTCTTTCTTCCCCATAGTGATTGCCTGCGCCCTAGATTTTTAGAGTGGATATTTGCTTCTGGGGTGCAGAAGTATTGAGCTTCTCAGGCTGGGAGGTAGGGTTTTGATTGTTAAATTCTTGAGCTCTAGCCTCTGATTGTCTAGACTGAGGCCAAAGCCAGTACTCTCTTGTTTCCCCTGAATTACCCTGAGGCTCACAGAGTAATGGTGGGAGAGAGGTGATCTGACCACTTCAGGTTTCCACCTCTGCATCTCTGGGCTACAGATCAGGCAGGCTAAGTAGCTGGAGGCCAGTAGCAGGGCTGGTATCTGCTCATTCCCCAGGTGGTGTTAAGGCACACCTGGACTTCTATTATTAGTGCTTGCTGGCTCCACTCTCCTGGGCTTAGGCTCTGTACTGCCTCACTTTCCCCTTCCTCAGTGACTCCCAAGTCTGAGGCTGTTTCCACTAATTCAAAATTTTACTCTGGGTGGGACATTTATCTCTTGGTTTTCTGGGTCAGGGAGGGGAGATCAGAGAAACTAGGTTTTATTCCTCCATCTTGACTTTTGGAAGTTTGGGTCCGTGATTTTTTAACATCCAGACTGTGGGCTGGTAGACCCTGGAGAAGCTGCCGTCCCTGCTGTGGGCCCTGCATTTTCTCTTACCCAGCTCAGAGGATCCTCATTCCTGTAGTGAGATGGCCATGGGTGAGTCTGCTGGCTGGGGCTCCTTTTCACTCCACTGTAATCTGCTCTCAGATCTGCTCTGGTGCAGCCCCTGTGTGTTCAGTGTTCCACCTGTCCAGACCTATGTGGGCACTTTCCTGGGCTGGGAATCTGCCACATTTCATCTCCCAATGGTTTCTGTCTCTCTAAAATCCATTCAAATTCACTTTTCAGTGTTTAACGACTGAATTCTTGGAGGAGCTTAGGATAGTTACTGCTTCCTTTCTGCTATCTTAGCTCCACCTCTCTGCTCATCATTTCTTATAGCACAGTAATATTCCCTCATAATCATGAAGTACAACTTGTTTAGTCATTCCCCAAGTTCTGGGCATCCTCTCAATTTCTAATTTTTTACCACCAGAAAAGAGCTGCCATGAGTATTTTTGTACATGTAGGTCTTTTTCCTTTCATTTTAAAACTCTTTTTGATATAGACCTCTTGTATTGCTATGTCAAAGGGTATATATGGTTTTATAGCCCTTTCAGTATAATTCCCAATTGTTCTACAAAATCGTTGAACCCATTCACAACTCCACCAACAGTGCAATAGTCTCATTTCCCCCCCACGTCCTTTTCTACATTTGTTATTTATCTTTTCTAATCTATTTTTTTTAAGATGGAGGACAGAAAATAGACAATCTACCAAAGTGTAAAGAGGTTGCAATCTCCATCAATGGAAATGACATAAATACTGAAAAAAACACAGATCTATGAAATATAAAAGTATACATTACATAACACTCTGATCCTAATGATGTCAGATGAGTTCTGCAATTTATGGTGATTTTTTGCAGAGGTCTACAGCAGAGATTATGAGTTCAGAACTTCTCATAATAGCATGTTTCTTATAGCTTAATGACCAATTGAAAAAAAAAGTCAACTAAGAGGGAGAATTGCTCTTTCACTGCTAATCCTAATGTCAACAGCATGATTGGTCGTAATATTTGCCCCATGTCAAATTACTCTTCAATTAAATGTATAAGATTATTGGGTGATTCTTGTTTTTGGTCACAATTAGGAATACACCTCAAATACACACAATCTCAATGTAGATATTGCAGAAACTTAGAAATAGACTCCCTCCTTAGGTTAGGAATTAGCATTTAAATACCAAAATAAGAGGAAACATAGCAAGCTGGGTACTTATCATGCCCAGGGAATAAAAGGCATCCCAGAGCTGATGCTTTCTCAATTGAGGTGAGAGAACAGATACAGCAAACTTACTGGCAAGAAAAGCTTTGTCTCTATTTATCTGTCTCTGTCTCTAAGTATCTTTCTTTTTTGCTTTCTTTCTTTTTTTCTTTCTTTCTTCCTTCCTACCTTCCTTCCTTCCTTCCTTCCTTCCTTTCTTTCTCTCTTTCTTTCTTTCTTTCTCTCTTTCTGTCTATCCCAATCCCTATGAACTGAAATGAGAATTCTTTTATACTCTCATGGATCTGTGATTTTATGATTTGGCTCTTGAATCACGCAGATCAAAACTAATTCACATATTTTTTATGTTACCATAACTCTACCACAGTGTTGGGAAAGGGGGCAGGTACACTGAACTTTTGAGGTACCTTTATCTAGAGTTCTTGAAATTGCATGAATATGAATGAAGCTCAATAAAGAATCAGTTGACTTTCCACATGATATTTTGTAGTGATACAATTTCTTTAAAGACTCTATTGATTTCTTATACATTATCATTGATGGAAATAGATGTTTATATTTATAAATTTAGTCAGATTTTTTTGTTATTTTTATCTGTTTGTTGTCCTATCTTTGAGGATAATTTTGCTTAGTTGGTTCTGTTATCAAAATTTGTTTTTCTTCATTATTTCATGTTTTATGAAGTAATATTACTTAAAATATTCTATACAGTCATTCAGTTAACAACTATTTTTTGGTACTTATTATATGTTGGGTATTATGAAAAGTGCTGGGGATATAAATACAAGCAAAAAGAAAGGCAGTTCTTGTTCTCAAAGGATATATATCCTGATGGAGGAAATGTATCAACAACGCAGTACTCACAATGCCTACAGTGACTATAAGCATGTTGATATGGTTATTAATCACAAAATGCAGCAAGCTCTCTATATGGGAAATATAGCTAGAACATTTATTCAAATACCAGAAAACTGAGTCCCCAAACCAGAAAGTCAAAGCCATCACAGTAGATATGAAGTTGGCACATGTATTTAATATAGTAAACACCCACATTCTCAAGTCTTCAAAACAGGACAGGCTACCTCAGGCAAAGATCCTCCTCCCCTCACTCATGGAAAGTGCTCAGCATGAAAGCAGCTTGCTCCTAGCAGCTTCATCCCCCTTTCTTTCCCCCCTGCAATTCTCATCCCTGGCAGTCCTCAGTAGGAGTCCTTAGCAGAGATTCTGGCTGGGTCAACAAAAAGGAGTTCACAATGCAACTGCAACTGCTGCTACTGCCTCTGCTTCCAGTTACCACCACATGGACTCTAGCTTGGTTGTGGCTTTCTCTAGCTCCACCCCTTCCTGCTACATCAGCAAATTTAAGGGGCATGGAAGATCTGCAAATCCCATTTTCATTACAGAAAGGCAACATGCACAAGGGGAACTGAAAATAGGTGTATCACACAAAATTTAATTGGTGTAATTTCTATTCTATCATTTAAAGTTAAAAATCTATTTGGTGAAATAAATATAATCTATTCAGTATTTTGTTTAAAATCACTTAAGTACTGAGGAAAGAATACCATTAAAGAGAAACTGGGTGATGATACCATGATAGTAAATCTAGTTGAAAAGTCATGTCTAATCCTCCATGATTGAGATGCAAATTGATTTTCCCAATTTCAATAGTATTTTTTTTCTAGTTACATATAGAGAGTTTTCAAGATTTGGTTTTTTTTTTAAGATTTTGAATTCCAATTTTTTCTCCCTCCATCCTTCCCCCCTCCCCAAGAAGGCAAGCAATCTGATATAGGTAATAAATGTACAACCATATTAATCATATTTCCACATTAGTCATATTGTGAAAGAAGAATCAGAACAAAAGGGGAAGACCATGACAATGAAGAGACAAAAAAGTGAAAATAGTTTGCATTGATATGCATTCAGACTCCAGAGTTATTTCTCAGGATGTGGAGAACATTTGCCATCATAAGTTTTTTTTGCAATTGTCTTCAATCAGTATATTGATGAGAAGAGCTAAGTCTATCAAAGTTGGTCATCACACAATGTTGATGTTACTGTGCACAATGCTCTCCTGTTATGGTTTGCATCAATTAGCATCAGTTCATGTAAGTGGTTCACATTTTTTTCTGAAATCCACCTTGAGCTGCAAATTATAATATGGTGGCAGTGACTTCAAGGACTGAAACAATTGCAGGAAATCTTCCTCTCCTTTCCACATGTAGGGGCATTGCTTTATGACTTAATGTGTAATACGTGTTTTGTTTCATCCTTCAGCTTTCTCTCACACAGAAGAATGATATAGTGAGAAAACATGCATACTGGATGTGTCCCAGTTAGCTGAAGAGTATGCGAGCACAAAATTTTTGGGTAAGGAATTAGTTAAAGCATTGGGAACTTTGTCATATTCCTTCATCAAATAACATTTCACCAAATAATTTATCTTGAAGGAATTAGTAGAAGAAACTCTTGTAAAATATTAGTTCCTGCTGTGCAAGTAATTGTACAAGTACCACAGTTATTAGAGCATCAGACTAATGTTGAATAATAGTTTTGATGATACAAAA
>CM053591.1:18034276-18051453 GCA_028646515.1 Pseudochirops corinnae
AATATAATATATCTTTTATAGATAGATAGATAGATCGATATACCTAGTGGCATAGCATCAATATTCTTGAAGGAAAAATTAAATAAATTGCATAAAGAAATAGACAGTAAGTCTATACTACTAGAGCACCTCAATTCAACTCTCTCAGATTGGTAAGTCTAATTATAAAATAAAAAGAGAGATGTTAAGGAGATGAATAAAATTCTTAAAAGTTAGATATGAAAGATCTCTAGGGAATATTGAGTGGTTTTAAAAAGGAGTATATTAATTTCTGAACTGTTTATGAAACATTCACAAAAATTGGTCACATATTAAGCTATACAAATGTCACAAACCAAAAGGCAGAAATAATAAATTTACATTTTTCTGAACATTCAACAAAAATCACATTTTACAAAAGACTTTTGTGGTGTAGATTAAAAATCAATTGGAAACTAAATAATCTAACCCTAGAAAATGACTGGATTAAAAAACAAATCATAAAACAGTCAGTAATTTCATTAATGATAGTGACAACAATGAGAAACTGTACCAAAATTTATGAGATATAGCAAAGACAGTACTTAGGGGCAAACTTGTGCAAAATAGAGAAGGAATAGATCAACAAATTAGGCATGCAACTAAAAAATACCAGAAAAATGCCACATTAAAAACTCCCAATTAAACACCAAACATAAATTCTAAACAATAAAGGAAATACTAATAAAAAATTTAATAAATAATTACTGAACTAAAAAATAAAAATAAGAACTGGCTTTATGAAAAAAAAAATAGATAAACCACCAACCTATTTATTACAATTAATACAATAGAATGTGGAGCTTGGAGTCAGGAACACTGGAGTTCTATTCTGGATTTAGACATGTAATTAGTTCTGTGACCCTTGCAAATTGATTCATTTTCCATCTTTGTGCCTCAATTTCCTCATCTGCAAAGTGGGGATAATGGCACCACCTTCCTCCCAGGGTTCTTGTGAGGAGCAAAGGAAATAATTGTAAAATGTTTAGCATGATGCCTAGCACACAGTAATCGCCATATAGGTATCAACTAGTATTTTTAAAGGAATAAAAGCAATTAACCTGTATGAAAAATAGAGGGTAAAGGAACAACCACTGAAGATGAAATAAAAGCAATTTTAATTGATTTTAACAAATTATGTGCCAACCACACTGACAATATGCATGATGTTATTGAGAATTTTTAAAAAAATAAATATTGCCCAGATTACGGGCAATGAAAAAATAAAGTACTTACGTAACCCTATCTTAGAATAACAAAATGGAGCAATCCATGGATGAGCTCCCTGAGGAGGTAGGGGTGGGAGAAATAGAACCATACTGATTTCCAAGTGAATTCTACCCAATATTCAAAGAATGTGTAATTCCAATACCATATTAAATGTTTTGGCAGCGGCAAATAAAGAATGAGTCCTACTGAATTTCTTTGATGACACCAATATGATTTTGCTACTTAAACTAGTAAGAATCAAAATAGATAAAAAACTACTCTAGACCAATTTCCCTAATGAATAGTGTAATGTTAAGGGAGTTTTAAGATCTTCCTGACCCATTAATAGGCACCTAGAGCCCTGACCCAGAGTTAATCAGGCTCTGGGCTACAGCAAGTTTCCAATTAAGTGCTAGGGCAGGTGGATTTTCAAGCTCCTCAGCACTCAGTCTATCAGATGTGAAGCCTTTGTTACTTATTCTGGGAGGTTAGTATTTTGCTTTGGGGGTTTGCTCATGAGAAGGATATTTTGATTTCCTTAGTAGCTGTTTGTTCAGAATCCCCCGACTACTCAAGATTTCTATGCTCCCTTGATCCAGTGATTTATGTAAAGTGTATAGCAATATTCTGATGTTCAGACAGCTGAAACCCTGTCTAATGGTCCTTGTACTAATTTCTCTGCTTGTATTTTCTATACTCACTTCTTTTTCTGTCATTAAAGTGGGATTGTTAACTCCTTTAAAACTGTCTTTCCTTTATAAAGCAGATCAAAGAACTTGTGCTAGGCCATCCTGGGCGTACTGGAGTGATGCAAAAATTATAAATAAAATGCTGGCAATGAGATTACAACAATATGTCATAAAACTCATACACTAGTCTAGATTTAAACCAAGAATGCAAATCTGATTCCATATTAGGTGTATTTAAATTACACCATACATTATCAATAAAAAATAAATTATATAATTATTATAATAGATTTGACAAAATGCAACATCCATTCCCTTTAATAAACACCAGATAGCATAGAAATACAGTTGTTCTTAAGATTACAAGTAGTATCTATGAAATACCAATAGCAAACATTATCTGTACTGGGGATAAAACCTTTTTTAATTAGATCAAGGGTGAAGCAAGGCTTATCAACATTACTATCTTATATTGTACTAAAAATGCTAAATATAGAAATGAGATTAAAAAAAGAAACTAGAGGAATTAGCCAGTGGAGAAACAACATTATTATTATTTTTTTTGCAGATAGTATGATGGCATAATCAGAGAACCCTAGAGATTCAAATAAAAAAATAGTCAAAACAATTTATAATTTCAGCAAAATTACCGGATTTAAAATAAAGCCCCCCAAACCAAAAGGATTTCTATATATTACCAAAATAATGTTCAGGAAGTGATGGGAAGAGAAATTTCATTTAAAATAACTACAAACAGAATAAAATAATTAAAGGTCTACCAGCCAAGTCACATATAGGAACTCTATGAACACAACTATAAAACACTTCACATAAAGACAAATCTAAATATTTAGAAAAAATATTAAATCACTGAAGGGTAGGACAAGTCAATATAATAAAAACAACCGTGTTAAATATATTAATTTACTTAACCATGACTATAAATTCTAAAGTATCCAAGAATTATTTTATAGAGCCAGAAAAATAATAATAAAATTTGTGTGAAGGGATAATTAATCAAGAATATCAAGGAAATCCATGACAAAAAGAAGATAACAAATCCAAAACAGGTAGGAAAGCTATCTAGTAGTATAAGATGGCAATGTATACTACAGAGTTACATTTAGAACAATTTGACACTGCATAAGAAATGGAATGGGTGATCAATGGAATATATAAAATAATAAATATACTGAAGCAAGTGAACACAGCAACTTAGAGTTTGATAAATGCAGCTATTGGAGTAAGAATGTGTTATTAGATAAAAAAAAAATCTACTGAGAAAGCTGGAAAGTAGTCTCACAGAAATAGACCATAAATCAGCATCTCACTGTGTACCACAAGAAGTTGAAAGATGGGCATATGAGACCATAAGCAAATTAGAAGAGTATGGGAAAAAATGAGTTTTATATTTTTTTTCCCCAATGGATTGGGGAGAGTTAGGAACAGAGAGAATTTAGGACTGAAAATAATATAAAACAATGAAAAAAATAAAATATTAACGTGTCATGTGATTTCATAATTATATATAACATTACTATCAATAAAACTAATCTAGTTTGAATGAAATTTCACCATCTACTATGCTCAAATTTCAAGTCCCTGCGTAAAGAAGGGGAGAATGGATTGCTAGGATACCATTATCTCAGATTTTGCCCTTTTGCTCAAATTAAGGAGATAAACTTGGTGCCATTAGTTTTGGCAGATTTCCACGTGTATAACCTCAAGTTTGATCATCATTCAGTTGTAAGGGGTCAGAATTTCTATCAGACTTTTTCATACATTGTGGTCCATGTTTCCTATTGTAGGAATATCCTTCCTCCTCCCCTCATTCTCTGAGTCAATCCTTGACTTGTCTTAAGACAACTCAAATTCTACCTTCTGTATGAGTTCTTTTTTGGTACCTTCCCAGAACAATCTCAGATTAGCACTTTCTCCTATAAAATTAACATTATCAATGTATATTTACTAATTTACTTACAGAACATAAATAGCTTTGGGGCAGCTAGATGGTACAGTGAATAAAGGACTAGCCCTGGAACAAGGAAGACTGTGAGTTCAAAATCTGGCCTCAAACACTTGACACACTTACTAGCCATGTGACCTTGGACAAATCATACAACCTCAATTGCCCTGCTCCGCCCCCAAAAAAAACAAAAACAAAAAAAAGAATGTAAATACCTTTGAGCTATGGACTGGTTTTACCTTTCTTTGTATCCTTAGTGTTTAGCACATACATATACATTTTATAAGACATGCATATATATTTTAAGAAATACTTGTTTATGAATGAATTTTAAAGAGATTAAGTCAGAGAATAACTGATGAATATTTTAACACCACTGGGGAAAATATACTTTGGAAGATGTTTAACAGCCACTTTTCTATCAGTCCTACACTATTAGAGTAATTCCCCAGTTTTTCTCTCCAAATAAAATGCCACGCAGGAGCTGTGCTTATTACCCTGTTCTTTCTCCAAGAAGCTTCCTAAAGCAATAAATACCCAAGTCCAGGAGTGAGCTTGAGTCAATATTCTCACTAGAATCATGTGTTAAATTTTGAATGTGAGTATTCATATTTTGGAAGTTAGTATAAGCTACAAATCAAGGTTTAGTGTATTATTTTGTTGATTGTCTAGACTTAAAAAGTGAAGAAGACATTAATAATACATATTAAATCTAAATATGTATAGTGTGTATATTTTCACTTCTAGATGGATCCTAAACAAGAGTCATGGTTTGTTGTTATCCTTTGTTCTCACAGAGGACCAAAATGACTTCACTATGCTAAAGTCAAGTTTCAATGTGTCTGACTGCGACTGATTAGACCAATATGAGCTCAGGATGCTCTACCACAGGTTGAGCATAAATAGTCCAAGTGAACAGTTGAAATGGATTCTCTCAATTTGGGTATCCTGCATTTCCTTTTAACTGTTTCAATTCTGCTTTGATCATAGAGCAAATTACCTTCTCTGATGGGGTACTCCATGCTGGGTAGACCTGTGACAGTGTCTCCCTGTCACACAATCAATTCCAAAGTTCTTGAGAGAGACCTTGGGATTGTCCTTGTATCACTTCTTCTGACCACTATGTGAATGCTTGTCCTATGTGAGTTCTCCATAAAAAAGTCTTTTTGGCAAGCATATGTTTTGCATTCAAATAGTGTGCCCAGCCCATTGGAGTTGCTTTCTGAAGAATTTGAATGTTTGGCAGTTTAGTTTGAGAAAGGACTAAGAAGGCAGGATTTAATTTCATCAAAAGTAAAGTATAGGGGTGGTTAGGTGGTGCAGTGAGTATAGCACCCACCTGGTGTCAGGAGGAAACAAAATTCAAATCTGGTCTGAGACACTTAACACTTACTAGCCTTGAGAATATCGGGCAAGTCACTTAACCCCAATTGCCCTGCCTTCTGCCCTCCAAAAAGCAAAAAGATAAAAAATAAAAAAAAAAAGTAAAGTACAAATAAAGCTTAGAAAGTTGCAGGATTCCTGGCTCACTAAAAAAGCAGATGAATTTCAGTTTTATGCATATAGTAACAATCCAAAGCACTTTTATGATGCCCTGAAGGTGATTTGTGGGTAAAAGGTAGATCACAACTACTCAGGGATGATGGAACCTCATTGATTAGTGATAAGGACATGATCCTAGAGAGATGGACTTAACACTTCTGTAGTGTTCTCAAAAAAGGGCCATCTAGATGGACCCTAAAGCCAAGTCACAATACACATTTTTTAAAATCTATTTTTTATTTTTAAATTAAATTTTATATTTACTTTTAGTTTACATCATTTATTTCAACAAGATTTGAGTCACAAATTTTCTCCCTGTCTTTCTCCTACCCACCACCCCATAACAGTGATCCCACTGAAAACTGCTCCCCCAATCTACTCTCTCCTCTATTCTCTCCCATCCCTCCTTCTACTTTCCTATAGGGCAAGACAGATCTCCTTACCCCAGTGCCTGTATTTCTTATTATCCAGTTGCATGTAAAATAATAATAATAATAATAATAATAATAATAATAATAATAATAATAATACATATTTAAACATTTGATTTTAAAACTTTGGATTTCATATTCTTTCCCTTCCTCCCTCATCACCCACCCTTATTGGGAAGATAATTAATTCAATATAGGTTGTACATGTGTAGCTACACAAAACATTTCCAGAGTGGATATATTGTGAAAGACTGAATATATTTCCCTCCATCCAATCCCATCCCCCATTTGTTCTATTTTCTTGTCCCTTTTCAAGAGTGTCTGCTTCTAACTACCCATCCTCCCCAACCTGCCCTCCCTTCTGTCATCCCCCCTCCCATCCCCTGTCCCCCTACTCTTCTGTAGCGTAAGATACCCTATTTAGTGTGTATGACATTCCCTCCCTAAGCCAAATTCAATGAGAGTAAGCTTGATCCATTCCCTTTTGCTTCCCTGTCTGTCCCCTCCATTGCAACAGTTTTCCTTTTCCTCTACTAAATGAGATAATTTACCCCATTCTGTCTCTCCCCATCTCCTCTCATTATATCCCTCTCTCAACTCTCAATTTTACCTTTTAATTATCATCCCTTCCTATTCAACTGATCCTGTGCCCTCTCTCTATGTGTACCTGTACACATATATACACACACCCACATATGTAGAGATACTCCCAAAATACCCTGCTATATATGTATATATATACATATATATGTATGTATACATATATATATACATACACAAATACATTTATATTCCCTTCATCTATCCTCATACTGAGAAAAGTTTCATAAGTTACAAAGATTGTTTTTTCATGTAAAAATGTAAATAGCCCAACTTTGATAAGTTACTTATGATTTTTTTTTCCCTGTTTACCTTCTCATGATTCTTGTATTTGAATGTCAAATTTCTATTCAACTCTGGTTTTTTTCATCAAGAAAGCTTGAAAGTCCTCTATTTCATTGAATTACCATATTTTCCTCCAAAACATTATACTCAGTTTTGCTGGGTAGGTGATACTTGCTTTTGATCTTATCTCCTTTGACCTCCGGAATATCATATTCCAAGCCCTTCAATCCCTCAATATAGAAGCTGCCAGATCCTATGTTATCCTGATAGTGTTTCCACAATATTCAAATTGTTTCTTCTTGGCTGTTTATAATATTTGCTCCTTGATCTGGGAAGTCCAGAACCTGGCTATAACATTCTTAGGAGTTTTCTTTTGGGAATCTTTTTCAAGAGGAGATTGGCGAATTCTTTCAAGTTCTACTTTGCCCTCTGCTTCTAAAACATCAGGGCAACTTTCTTTGAGAAGTTCTTGAAGGATGATTTCTAGATTCTTTTTTTTTTTTTTGATCATGGCTTTCAGGTAGTCCAATAATTTTTAAATTATCTCTCCTGGATCGATTTTCCAGGTCAGTAGTTTTTCCAATGAGATATTTCACATTGCCTTCTATTTATCCATTTGTTTTGATTTGTTTGATAGTATCTTGATTTCTCATAAAGTCATTAGCTTCAATTTGCTCCAATCTAATTCCGAAGGAATTATTCTCTTCAGTAAGCTTTTGAGATTCTTTTTCCATCTGGCAAATTTGGCTTTTTAAGGCATTCTTCTCCTCATTGGTTTTTTGAGCCTCTTTTGCCATTCAAGTTAATCTATTTTTAAAGGTATTATTTTATTCAGTCAGGTTGTTGACTCTCTTTTCATGATTTTCTTGAATCCTTCTCATTTTTCTTCCCAATTTTTCCTCCATTTCTCTTATTTGGTTTTCAAATTCCTTCTTAAGTTCCTCTATGGCCTGTAACTAGTTCATATTTTTCTTGGAAGCTTTTGGTGGAGGAGTTTTGACTTTGTTGCCTTCCTGCTGTTCCATGTGTGTGGGACAAAGACAACCTTTGGCCAAGTAAAATAAGCAGAGATATCTCCAAGTAGAGATAGATAAGATTTATTTAATTATTTCTTCTTGCAAGAGGGGTGGTCTTTCTACTAGAGGCAGTCTACTAGGAGAGGCAAAATATAAAATACAAAGCTTGGTTATATACCCAAAATTCCACTCCTTTCCCCTTTCCCTTTTTCTGTCCTGGTCCCATTAATCAGGAACTGATGCACAGATTCCTAACTATAAAAATTTTGCTGGCATTGCAGGTAAAATGTCAGTAACATCAAAAAGCAGAAGGCTTTTTCATGTCTAGTGGAAATAAAAACAGACAAAATATGTCATCAGTATCAACTTAGATATGAAAGCAGACAATATTTCATGAATCATGAGGATTTTAGGGCATAATGACCTGCCCAGAGTTCTGCAACAGGATTTCCAATTATATATTTGTACAGGTCAGATGGTAATCAGTGGAAACAAGTCTGGAACATTCAGGCCTGTGGTAAAATTTTGCAGGGTCTGTGCTTCCCCTTCTAAAAATTAGCTAAGCTTAGAAAAAACTTCAACTTTCAACCAGGGAATTAAGGCCAGGGTCCCAGGCTCCCAGCCCAGGTTACTGAGCCTTTGGTACTTTATTGTAATTCTGTTTAGACTTCTGGAATGTTACATGAGAAGTTTTCATTTTATTCCATTCACATCTTTGATCCTTTTTGTCCCCCAAAAAGACATCTAAAGTTGCATTGCTGTGCTTGCTTTGCTTCCTTTGCTTGCTCATGTTGCCACTCAAATACTTGACTTTTGAGCTCTTTGCCACAGTGGAACTGTGTTTCCAGAGAGGAGAGCATTGTCCCAAATCACTGGAGTTTTTGCATCTGCCAGAGCTATTAGTTGGGTGCCCATTCTAAAGCCTCCACAGCCTCTGGCACCTGGTCACACACACGGGACCTCCACTCAAGATAGCGAAACAGATCCAAGCAGGTTAAAGCAAGAGTGATTACCCCTCACAGTGGTCACTTGGTCCCCCTACAATATGCAAAGCAGAAGCTCTGAAGCAGCCACGTGGAGGCAGCTGCAATGTTGCCACACCTCAGCTGTTTCTCCTTTCCAGGGGCAGAAGGTGGACTTCACTCTCAGTCCCCCTGTTCCCAAAGTCCACACTTACCTCTCACTTTTTCTTTGGAATTTATGGGTTGATTATTTTGGAAAGTTCACAGCTGCTGGTAATCCACTCTCCTGAAGTCCCTCCAGCCACAAGTGATTTGGGCGACCCTGGGACTAAAACTGCAGGCTAATGTGGGGCTGGGCTCAGCTCCCAACATGCTGTGATGGAGCCTTCCTGTCTGCCTGCCAGGAGGTTTCAGCAGGAGATTTGTTTCTCTCTGTCACTTTGTGAGTTCTGTAGCTCTAAAGTTTGTTTAGAGTCATATTTTATAGGTATTTGAGATGGTTAAGGGGGAAGCCACAGAGTTTTCCTGCTTCTCTGACATCATCTAGGCTCCACCCCCCACAGTACACATCTTAAGGGGTAGATATGCTTGCAGAATTTTTTTTCAAAGGAACACTCATTGGAATGCTAAAAATGCCTTGATATGAACCCTAAGTTTGCTTCCTATCCAGAGGGGAACTAATGAGCTATTCAGGTATTTGATATTTTCTGTGTTATGGGTTCCTATGAAGCTATTGAGAATAAAAGGAATATATTGTGTCATGGAAACAACGAACATGAACTTAGATAGACTTGAAGAGATAGTGGAGGACAGAAGGACCTGACGTGCTATAGTCCATGGGGTCATGAAGAGTCAGACATGACTGAATGACTGAAAAAACAAGTAAAACCATTGCATAGTATGGATTTATATGGGGACAGGACACTAGGGTGAAAGTTATTCTACAAGAAGAATCTTTTCCTTCACTATGTATGTTCATACTTGGACAAACTTAAACATAAGCCACACCTAAGTCTATTAGATTTCCCTAGAGCAAATCAAGTTAAACATAATGACCTAAAGATAGAATCTGACCCTTAAGCTGCAGTTCCCAAGATTGAACCATGTCCAGAGGTTTTCTAGGGGCTGTCATTGATTCAATTATCACTTCTATGCTGAGGATTATCAAATCTTCTTAAATAAATCTAAATTTTCTCCTAACCTCAGACTCATATCTCCAACTACCTGTATCTCCAACTGTACTTCAAACTTCATATCCTTTAGACATCTTAAACTTAACATGTCCCAAACTGAACACATTATCTTTCCATCACTCACACTCTCCTTTCTTCCTAATTGTTATTGAAGTTACCACCATCCTTCCATTCACCCAAATTCACAACCTAGGTATCATTCTCTATGCTTTATCCTCTCTCAATCCCCATATTCCATTTGTCACTAAGCACCAATTCTGGGGCAAACCCCCATTAGTTTACACATAGACTACTCTAATAACCTTCTGGCTGCAGCACACTTGCCACTTCAATCCATCTTCTACTAAGTAGCAAAATTAATCTTCCTAAATGACAGATCTGGTCATGGCATATCCCTACATAATAAATGCCCTTGGTATTTGGTCACAGAGAGGTTCAAATATAATATTCTATACTTAGTATTCAATTTCTTTCATAATCTATTATGTCACTGAAAAACACTTCAAATGCTTCCTATTGCTTTATTATTTCTACAATAAAATATTGACTTCTTTCATTGTCATTTCATGCCCATTCCAATTTTATCCCACTCTTTCTTTTTTCAGGTTATTTCTCCTTGTTCCATGTTATTTCCTCTGATGGACTCTAGATTCTATTTAAAATAGCTCATTTATAGCTACCCATTCATATAATTAAATATTCTTTCTTCTTTCCTTTCCTGAATTTTACCCTAATGACCATGGTCTCCCTCCTTTATCTCTTGCAGTTCCAAGCCAACTTTAAGGCTCAACTGAAGACTGCTTGAATTTGTTTCCAAAGAGTTTAAAAGACCTATCAAAGAGCACACAATGAAAGAGGTTCAGTGTCTGCTTCAAAAAATTCATAGGACAAGCTTGCATAAATTAATCTAATATGGAAAGCATGTAATTATATTTTGTCAGAGACAGTTTGGAGAAATAAGTTAATTACTGTTCTCCCCAAGTGAAATCCTATCCCACATTTACTAAATAAATTTAAGGACTAGAAAATTTAATTAAATAGATACTTCTTGACTAAAAAAAAAAAATTAAAATAAGTGCAACTTTTCTTAAAAGTCTTCCCCCCTCCTTTTTTGGATAATAACACCTTAGATAGTCTGTCATCTATCATAGCATCAACCTCAAATAATCTGGGAATGTGAGTAAGTATGAGAAGTAGGATGGTATTCTCTGGTCAGGATGTCCACAAAGCTGCATTCCTCTGAAGGTGACATAAAATAATGGGAGCCAATGGATTTCTGATTCAGTGTTTTAATCAGAATCATGAAGTTGCTTTCAGAAGTATTGATTTGTAGCTCATTTTAAGTAAGAATGAAAAAATTTGTACTCTTTCAGTCACTGGTTTTTTTGTAGAGGCAGAGGATTTTAGGAAAACAATTCCCAAAAAGAGATTTGTAATACACTTGTTGCACATAATTTCCTTTCATTATTCCCTTTTTATAGAATTCCTGCTCTTGATCATAAAAATCCCTATTTGTGTATGATGAGGGGAGGCTTATTTTTTATAATTAAATGAAAGAAAGGTTAAAATGAAAAGGAGGAATTGCAAAGCTGATTAAGATGCTGGCAGTATGAATAAAATAATAATCATTCTTTTTGCTTAGAGGGGCACCAGCCGGCCAGATACTCCGATTTTCCAGGGTTTCTTATATTTTATGATTTAGTATTTTATGCATTATTTCCTATGTTTACAAATTAGTTCTAGTGTTTAGAAAAAATGGATCTCATAACATCTGGTAGTGGTGCAGTTATGGCCATGCAGACATTAGGATGTATATACTTATCCAGAATCCCAGAAAGGGATTTTATTCTGTTGTGAAGTTTTCTGACAACATCCCAGGTTAGAAAGATTAGTTCCAGGGAAAATTTTGAAGCATGAGACTTTTCCTCTATATCTGGTCAGTCTTTTTAATACCTTCATTTTCTTCCCCACCATGAGGTGATATTTTTCCCAGGTGTTGTGTCTGCATGCTCACTCTAGCACCTCCACACTCAAAACTTCTCTCACTTCGATGATAATGACTAGAAAGATTGAATACCCTTTTTTTTTTCCTACTAGGTGGTTATGTGTTTAAATTAGTGACAAAGATTCAAAAGAAAATATTTGGTAGAATTTCAAATGTTAATAGAAAAAGAGGACAATACTCAGTGTAGGACAGCAAGCTCTTTCTGCACCTCCTCAAATTAATCTTAGGCTATTCCTATTCAAGTTACATATGGATATTTTGGTTGGCCATTTGCAGTTAAACTTCTCTGTTCGACATTCCATTCATCAGCTGGTCAACCTCCTAAGTGGCTTCCTGTTCATCTGTTCATATAATCCTAATTTGTCTTTCAAACTCCAGTTTCTCCCCTCTCTACTACAACTTTCACATTGTTGCCAAAGTTATATTCCTAGCTTTACTCTCTCTTTCAAAAATGTTTCATAACTCCCCATTTCTTTCTGAATAAAATTCCTTAGTGTGACATTCAAATGCCAGTACAATCTGGCTTATATTTCCATCCATATTTTCCAACATTGATTTTTTTCATACTCATTATTCCATCTAAAGTAGGCTACTATTCATTTTTATCCATTCTTTTCTTATCTTTTTCCACATTCCATAAGTTTACATATGCTATTGAATAGAACCTAGCAAAGGTCTTTTATATCTCTGCATCCTGGTGTATATTTCACTTTCTTTACATCACAGTTGAAATGTTTTCTTTTCTACCAAGTCTTCTCTAATCTTCCTAGCTAAAAGTGACCTTATCTTTGATGACGCAATGCTTTAAAGAGGAAAGAGTCCTTGATTTTGAGTCAGAAATCCTGGATTCAAATCCTGACATTGCCATTTACTACATACATGACATTGGAAAAAATAGGTTAATCTTTTGGAGCCCTAATTCCCTCAGTTGCAAAAAGGAGAAGTTTACACTTGATAATCATCAAGGGCCCTTCCAGCTCTAAATCTCTAATCCTACTTACATTTCTCATAATACTTTGTGATCTACTCCTATGCACTTATCATAACAACCGATCTGGTTTGAGGCAATAACAGTGTCTTCTTTCATTTCCTGAATTAGCTAATTTTTATTGCCAGTTCCTCTTGCCTGGACTTTTCTTACTCTTTATTTCCCTTTCCTATTTTAAAACTCACCTAAAATCTCATCTTCTAAAAGAAGTCTTTCCAATATTCCCTCAATGCTAGTGCTTTTCTTCCGAGATTACCTCCAGTGTACCATGTATATATCTCATTGTTACATAGTTTTGTGAATATTATCTTTTCCATTTAACTAGGAGCTCCATGATATCAGGGACTGTTTTAACCTTTTGGTGTCCCCAGCACTTAGCAAAATTCTTAGTACCACTTGTCAAATTGATTTGTTGGTTTGAATACCCAATATCGATCACAATACATGACAGATGAAGGGATTAGTAAATAGTTATTGAATCAATTTGAACTGAACAAAGACAGATGAACCTCACTGATAACAAAAGTTCAAGAAGAGTTTAAAATATCAGGCATATGGTTAACACATCTTCCTCCTCATACCCACACATCTATTTCCTGACTTGTGATTTCTTCAGTATAGGGAACCCCTAATATAGAATTTCTAATTTTAGCTTTATAACACTAACCCTCTCCTGATATATAATGGCTACATGTCCATAATTTACAATCTTAGCTGCTGATATTTTCCCATGATTACATACCAGAGAAAGGACTTGAACCTATGCCGTACTATTTCAAAGGCCAATATTTTAGCATCTATGCCATGATGGATCTTACCAGGTAGCCATTTGAGAAACAGATTGCTGTCAGAGAAAAAGAAAAAAAAAACCATCAAAATCTTTTTTCCAATTAATTCTTATTTATAAGATGCAAAGTATTGAATTAACAAAACCATCATTTGATAAAGAGAAAAAAGATTCCAAATAATTGTTGTAAACATGCCCAAGAGCTACACCTGGAAGAGGTCTTAGCATTCACCTACTCTGATGCCTGATTTTATATGTGGAGATACTGAAGCCCAAAATGGTAACATGACTCAGCCTTATAATATTAAAATTGTAATGGATTGTCTATGTTATCTAGTACAACCTTTTAATTTTACAATTGTACCAATTTAGTCCAACAGAGGTTGAAATGATTGCTTATGATCGTATAGCTACTTAGTTGAGGTATTGGCGCTAGAATCCAGATTCCCAGTTCTACCTGCACATTAGTCACTATACCCCATTTCCTGTTCCTAAATATAAAATACAAGCAATACACACTGCTCATTGCTTTTTTTTTATGTCTGGTGATGGAAGGCTTTGGAAAAGAGAAGGAAATACATGAAAAGTTCACAATCTCACATAAATGTGAATAGCAACATAAAGAGATGTCAAAAAGCATGTGAGAAACACAATTACTTTCCAGCTTGTCTATACTTGACAAATTCCTAAGCAAGCCAATGATGGCCAATAATGTAGTATATTACATTACATTACATTACATGGGGTGATGATGTGCCTTAACCAATGCTAATTTTGAAAATATTTCTTTCCCTTTCCTATTCACTTCCCTCTGGTGGCAATCAGTTGGACATATATTTAAATGTCTCAGGAAGCTGACATAGATAGTCATATCTCAGGACAGAGAAGTAAAAAATAAGAGATAATTCCTGGAAATCTCACATTTTGCCTCAATATGCTCCTTTCTACATCTTTAAGCCCCATCTATATTGCTTTGTGATACGTGCAGGAAGTGGCCAGGATGTGAATGGTCAGGATGTGGGCATTAAGCAAAGTATATTCCAAGGCAAAATATTCTTAGTTCCTATCATTTATAGAAATAATGGGTTCATGTCATCAGTGGGGACAATCATCCTGGCAAATTCATATCTGCCATAGATTGATGGCTACTTTATAGACTGACACATTGTAGGCCACAAGGAAGCAGGGGATTTAGAATTTGAGGACATATGTTTGAATCATAGTTGTGCCATGTACCACCAGTATGATTTTGGACAAGTCATTTAAACTCTGAGTTTTATAATCTGTTACACAAAAAAGTTGAATTAAGTGAGCTCAAGATTCCCTTCCAGCTTGCAATCTTTCATTCTTAGTGATGAAATTCTAAGAAAAATTTTAATATATTGTGATAAGATTGTCTCATATCCATTAGATTTTCCAATGCCAGTTTGCAAAAAAATAAGTAAATTTAAATAAAATAAAATTTGCCATGGGATTACTTTGCAATCTATCCATTTAGTCAAAGAAATCCTCTGCCTGAACCCAGAGTCTAGAGTTTGTAATTTCTTTGACCTTTGTTAAAAACACTCTTTCCCATCACAACACAAAGGGGATGAAAAAGAAGGTAATGAGCTGGGTTGTCATTGAGCCAAAGTGAAAAAAGAAAGAAATAAATGAGATGAGAAGTTACTCAGGCATTAAAGGTTCTAAAGCTTTTATTGTCATTCATTTAACTCATAACAAACAATTTAATGAATTTTGACATGACCTGCCCATGTGTTCCCTGCAAAATCAGAGCACACTAACAAGTTTTCTTCACAAGGTTGGATGGCTTGGACGAATATTTTTCTTACACTGAGGAAGAAATTACAATATTTAATATTCTGATTTTAATATACTCTCTATTGGTATGTACTCATTTTTTATTCCATCACCCCTAAGATATGCAAGACACACTCGAAATGTTTATCTTCAGGAGAAAGAACAATCCTTTAAACAAAAATTCAGTAAGGACTGTGATTTATTAAAATATCACCAGTCTTGTTAAAGTTATACACTATTCTTTAGTCTTCATTTCCTTTTTAAAGATTCAGAAGATATTCCTTTAAGACTACCATTGATAAAAAAAAAAGACTATCATTGACCATATGTTAAGAAGAAATTTTCTCTGAATTTCACTGTTAAAATGTGCTCATCAGTAGAAAAATGCAGATTTTCATTAATGATGACACCTACTGAAAACCCTATAGAGATTGAAATTTATTAAATCCTTTCTTCAAAAAACATTTTTTCACTTTTTCACCACTAATTTCCTGTGTGACATAGATTACATCATATAAGATTAATAGGCCTCAGTTTCCAAATTTGCAAAATGAGACTGTTGGACTGGATGTTGTATATAAGGTTCATTTCACTTCTAATATCTTACATATGCATTATGTGCAAAATATTATCCTCCTCATTAATTTCCAACTTATGTTTTTAATATAGTTTTTCTATGCAGAATACATAGGTATGCCTATATACTTACTTTGGTTTTGATAGTTGAAGAAGATGCTTGAGACAGGGTTTTTTAAATAGCATCACAGAGATTGCTTGCATGTGTCACGTGTGCACATACATACACACACATTTGTCTTCCACATAGAAACTTTTTATTCATTTAAGTTGTATTACTAGGGGTATGAAGTTATAGTAAACCGGAAAATCATTCATAACTACTTACAGAATATTTAACATCAATAGTATGGCTTTATATTTCAGTTTATCTTCCTAAGAAACACAGAAAAGACATTGCATTTTTTTATTCTCAAAGATTTTATTTTATGATGGCATAGCAAAAATAGTATTTAAAATATTTAAATGAATATCCGTTCATTTCTTATCTTCATGCATTACAAATGCTTATACATTTCCTTATGGATATACACACATACATAGATGTAGTTATATGTCTATATCTATCTATGTTTAGATATGTATCTAGCTATAGATTTAGAGGGTAATGAGGTGGCACAGGGGATAGGGTGCCAGACCCGGAGTCAGAAAGATCTAAACTTAAATCTGGCTTCAAGTACTTATTAGCCAGATAAATGTGGAAAAGGTAAAACTTCATCTACCTCAGCGCCTCAACTGTAAAATGAACTGGAGAAGGAAATGGCATACCGTTCCAGTATCTTTGCCAAGAAAACATCAACTTGGGGGGTGTGGGGGGGGGCTGGATGGTGCAGTGAATAGAGCACCAGCCCTGGAGTCAGGAGGACCTGAGTTCAAATCCAGCCTCAGACACTTGGCACTTACTAGCCTTGTGACCTTGGGCAAGTCACTTAAACCCAATTGCCCTGCCTTTCCACCTCCAAAAAGAAAGGAAGGAAGGAAGGAAGGAAGGAAGGAAGGAAGGAAGGAAGGAAGGAAGGAAAGAAGAAAAGAGGGAGGAAGGGAGGGAGGTGAGAAGGAAGGAAGGAAACACCAACTGGGGTCAGCAAGAGTTGCACATAACTGAACATG